>JAGVSL010000176.1:600000-1018283 GCA_022494535.1 Himalopsyche phryganea | reverse complement strand
AAATATCAAATGTTCTCCGCCAATGGGAGTGTCTTATGTAAGAGATGACGAAGAGTTGCGGCGCGCCGTTTCAATATCGCGATCAGTTGATTTGATATTTTTGTGCAAAGCGAGCGCGGCGGTGTGTGCTATTTCATCATGTCAGACGTAGAAATTTTTATCAGTGTCATACAAAAACGTCTGGCCTGTGGGACAAAAGAAACAAAATATATCATAGTTACATTTGTCTCTTGAAATACTAATGGCTTAATTTCCTAGAAAAACATTACCCTTTGTTTTGCCATTATAAAAATTTCACGTAATTATGCATAAAATTTCAATGCATTTAATTCAATGATTACTTAATTATACCATGTATGATCTTTTTCCAAAAACACCATTGGTACATTGAATATTGAAAGTATCTACATGAATCTTTATGAACTATTTTTAACATGATATTATATTCCTGAACTTTGGTCGTAAGTCGAAATCCATACAAAATATTACAACTAAATATTGTTCGGTTCAGGTCAGTTTTAGCGGCATCACTTTCATTTGTGGAAATAAAGCAATTGCAACCAAAATTTTTCGGCTGATGGATCATTAATGTTTTCAATTTATACCCAGCAATATTTCCGCCCAATACAATTATAATACGATCCTTGAATGCCTTAAATTCTGACATACTTTTTGTTTCTTTATGAATGTAAGTACACTGACGCATTTTCTTCCAATAGAGCGCGGTTTCGTCAGCATTAAAATTTTGTTCCATTACAAATCTTTCTTTTCTAATCAAAATATCAAATGTTTCGAAAAAATCTTTGGCAGCCTTGTCATCAGTACTAGCTGTCTCTTCACTTATTTTCATATTTTGTTTTTTAAATCTAGCAAACCATCCATTGCTTGCAATAAATATTTGGTTGTAGTTGTCATGTTCCTTTAATTTCTGGTTTTCAAAAAGGCTTCACGCTTTTGTGGTCACGAGGCTTAGAATGATCCCTTTTTCATCGAATTTTAAATATCTAAATCACTAATAATTGTTCCATTTAATAGGCTAGTCTTTTTTTGTTATTATTGTAAATTTTATAGATGTTAATCCTTAAGCTAGTTCACTAATTTTTACTTTATTCTCTGTTGAGATCGTTGAATGTGATTTTCATTGGAAATCTTTCACTTTTTTACCATTCTCATATTGTTTAATTAGTTTAAGTTTCGTTTCTAAGTCTATTGCACTTCTCTTTTTTTACCATGTGTATTCCCTAAAATATATAAATATAGTTTATTTATGGTTTACCAGAAACTATGTGTACGAATTATTAATTATTCACTTCAAAAATTAAACTTACAATTACTATATTTATATAAATAAATATCTAAATTTGTAAATGCTTTTAACCCACGTATGCATAGACCATTGGCAATGGTGCTCCGTGATGCAATAAAAAAAATGTTTTTAAAATTTTTTGGTATTAAGTGCGAATTGTAAGTGAGTGTGAATCGAACCATCATAAATCGAAGACTACCTGTATATGAATAGTTTATCAGTGAAGAACATGTGTTTTGCATTAGAAATTTCGAAGAAGGTTCATTATTTGTATACAATATTGACTGGTAATCTGGTTTCAAGCGGGGCGTAAACATATGGTGGGCACGTAGGACAGCGTTGCCGCTTCGCGTCTCTTTGTCATATATCTCTTTAAACCGACTTCGTCCACGTAAGACAAGGGGTTAGGGACACAATGGCTAAACTATAAAAATGTTGAACTCAGGAAAATAACAGAATAAATTTTTTTATTACGAAAGGTTTATTCTATATTGTAAAAATAGTATATTGATATGAGTAATTTAATTCTATTTTTTTTAATTTCACTTTTGGAAAAATAAAATAAATTTTGGCTATCGATTATTCATTTTGCTTTTCATGTTTAAACCAACAGCGTGCGGTCCCATCACACAACCTTATTTTCCCTTGTATCTCCCTCACTACCTTCACTCAACATGTGATTGCTACACATTGCACACAATGTCCTATTTGTTAATGTTTTCCATCTACTGAATATGTTTTCACCTTATCAGGATATTTTACATATTTCACTAACTTAGAACCTGACAGTGTAGCTTTCATCATCATTTTTTTGTTTATTAACATTTAATTTTTTTTTTTTTAGATATTTTACTAAATGCAGGTAGAACCTCGGATGTAACAGGCTAATGCGAGTAAGGGGGTGTCCGTTAAAGCCGAAAGTTCGTTATATAAAAATTCTTTTTATTTGTGTTCGGATGATATATCCAGACACACCCACTGTGAAGAGACATTAATGGTTCATATTGATGCGCTTGTGTGAAGCAGCCAGCTTTGCAATCGTCGCTGGTATGTTCATTCTACTAACAGGATGACTTTATGACTCGAATTTGAGTGCGAAAAGTATGACGTGATAATATGGCGCAGAAAATTGTTTACAAACGACACTTGGATTTAAACATAAAACACAATGTTTTTGTCAAGTTTCACATTTGACCGGAAATTTTATCTGTTACATCGAGGTTCTACTGTATTCTCATTGTTCATCAATCTATGGCATATGCACAATATCGAATATGTTTTGACCAATTGATGTAACCTCAAAATTGAAATTGTTCAGGAGAGATTAAAACGGTTTTTATCTAAAACGTTATATGGTGAGTTTTGTATTATGAATCTTTGAAATGCACTCCGGTTTGCAGGCACGGTATTATACGTAGGGATTGTCGATATAATGGTATCTCGCATCAAGTGGCTGGGCCAGAATTTTTAAACAATTAATTTACATCATTTGACCAAGACCTGCCCTTTAAAATGAGACCCAATCGTTTTCAACATATTTTTTGATGGTTACATCAATTGGCCAAAACACCGTCGATGTATAACACAGGTTTACAAATGTTTTTCTACATTACATAATGTTACATTCCAAATGAGTAACTGTGTTCAAGAAAAATGTCAACAAATCAAATAATAAATGTATTTTTAATATATCAAGTTTTACTATGACAATTTTTTTTCTTTCAATTTTTAGGTTTCATGAATCATGCAGAAGAAAGCAAATATTAACGATAAAACTAGGCTATTCTTGATTGATTGTAAATTGTGTTCCATATTTCTTTTATTATTTTTAAGTGCTTCTAGAAACCCTTTCCCTGCCCAGCCACCTAACGAGATTTATTCTCTGGCGCTCAAAATTTCGATAATTAATTAGGCAGAGATAACAAGCAGCTTATACTAACCATTAGAAAAAGCTTTATGAGATTTTTTTAAGACACTAAGCACTTTTACAGTCAAAAGTAAAACAGGTTTTTGGCAGGTATTTATCAAAATTTAACAGTAAGAACAGTAATTTTTATTTTAGTATGTATCTCCAAATTTTAATACATTTGGATTGAATGAAATGGTTTCACATTATGCATCCTAATTAAGTAGGAGTCTTGCACGTAGCAAATAATGTAATTCGTTAATCATTTGAGAAAATCCTAACATCTTTACAACGGTAATAAGCTGATTTTCTATAAATGCTAAAATTCTAGACATAGTTTGCTTTGCATAACCCACCTCTCCTTGCATCCTTTGCTTAACGTCTCTCCCTGAACCCATTGCATACTGCATTCTTATAGTCAAACTATATATAAATATAACACAATATACCGATGGCCTAGTTCCATAGTTCCAACTAAAAATTGGTAGTTTTGAGATATGGCCGATGAAAGTTTTGACTCGTCTAAACTGACACGTAAAGGTGATGGCTTATTATTTGTATTATTTTTTTATTCAAATAGGTGGTCAATAGTTTATAGTTTTAGGATTAAAGGTTGTTTCTTTATGGAACGCCACGATTCACAAAAATACATTTCCACAATATGATATTTCGATATGTATGTATATGGAACTGATTAATTATTTAATTTTGCTGATTTCCGTATGCAAATATCTGCCTTTTGAGAGAAAACCTCTACATTTTACAAGCTGTACTTTTTTGGAGCTGTAGAAGAGCAGTGTTCGAATATAATGGCTAACTTTACTCAAAACATCAAATTTTTCATCCTATGGAACTGGGCCATCGATATATCTAATCTTTTTTTGCATGGGTTTTTTTTGCATGGTCTAATAAAGAGGACATCTGATGTTTTTTTGCCTCTACACACTGTTTCAAAAAACAAAAGTATTATTGAATACAGTGTATGTATATATTCAAAAACACTGTGGCCTTTGTGAATATTGGAGTCATCATTTTAAGATGCAGGTGTTCATGACTAGTGTGACTTGTTTTATATGTTTCGATTTTATTCCCTCTGGTTTTTAATGTGCAATTTAAATCGCTTGACTTAGAAAAAGTCAGGCATGTCAGGTATTTATGCACTGCTGGCGAATCAACTCTCGTTTTAGTATTTCGATATGTCGGGTCTTTTCTATGTTTTTTCCCATGTCTATGTGAATCCATAAAACTTTTTGTGTTATATTCTGCATGTGCATGCGACAGCCTATTTAAGTGATATCGATTGCGTTTTGCGATAGTTTCACTAGTGCTATGCGGATTGAAAAATTGGTTCTATTGTAAAATTGAGCACATCGCGCCAAGAGTTTTGAAAAGTTATTGCATTGAGGATTGTGACAATGGTTGGGGGACTTCTAACTTATATTTCTTTACTATGATACTGCGGAAACCAATAATTTATGAAATTAATAACAGGTACGTACCTACATATTTATCTATTTATATAATAACTTAAGCATTGTGATCTAACCATTGCATGCACAACAGGTAGTTGTGTTTGAAGTGGTGCGTCAATCGCATGTATTTAAACTAATTTATTTTTAAAACTATTCATGGAAGTCAGTAATTATTTTTTAAAAAATAATTTTAATCTTTATACTTCAGCTGAATTTGTTGGAAGGGATTTTGTTTGGTTATTTGTGTACGAAGTTTAATGTCTTGTTTCTGAAATCTAACATTTGCTTTTTCAACGAATGTAAACAATTTTATACTTTAAGGTTGAGTGTTAAGTTTTTAAAATAAAATACAATTTGTTTGTATTACTTTCACATGTTTATAATGATCAGGGCCGGTTTCACTCATTGCAAGCAGTTGATAATGTAATGATCATTATTAACATGTGGAAGTAGTACAAACAAATTGTTTTATTTTAAAATATAATGGCTTTCCACCAGGAATTGACACTTAACACCTTAAAAGTGACCGAGTGTTAAATTTCAAATTTCGATAAATCTATTGATAAAAAAATATATTAAATGTTTTTTTTACAACCATTTATGTAATTAATAAAATCAAGCTCACTATAATTTAAAAAAAAGTCATTTCTTATTGTACTATTCCTACTGTTCGCTGTATAGGGTGCCAGTGGCGTGCATAAACAGTGACCTCTCAATTTTTTTTCATTGCTATATTAAAAATAAATAGGGCGTTTTGTTTGAGATGAATTAATTTAATGAAAAGAATAAAAGTTCATTTTAAGCAAACTGTACAGTGGATAATAAATGCCGCAATCTACTGAAATATTTTTTAAAATTCTATAAATGTACTTGTACAATTAATTGGATGTTTGTAAAAATTCATTTCATATTTTTTTTAATAATAGCAGATGTCACTATAGAAATCTCAACCTCATACACTCACTCTTAATTGGTGTTAACCTTTCGCAATTTTACAAAAAAAAATCAAAATACAGTTCATTAATACTAACTTTTTATTAACTGCTATCTATATAAATTATACAAACAAGTTAACAATTAAATACGGCGGTTCATTGGTCAATTAATTAGTTTTGGTGTTATCAGTTGGATGTCGCGAATTATAAGCGTGAAATCATTTCGATTATAATTGGAAAGTTCTTGTTCTGTTATTTACTTAAATCAATTAAAATATATCTTCACATAAATCGAAAAAAAACTCTTTCCAGCATTTCGGTATCCTCCCTTCCCATTCTTGTTGCTGTAGTCCAAGCATGCAATGGTGACAGGATGCTTTCTTTTTCCGCTACTTTATTTTTTTTTAACAAATTTAAGGCTCTTAGTATACCTGCCGTACTGAGTCGTACTGTCGCATGAAGGCTTCAGCTGTTGTTATGAACCGCCTGTAAGGATAACCGGACTGAAATTTCGAAATGTTGATTCTAACAGCTACTGATCTGTTACCCAACACCCATCATCATACCATTTTGGACTGCGATGGGTTGAAAGCCTTTTATTTACATAAGGGTAAGTACATAAATAGTAAATTAATTACATAATCATGCTAGTTTAATTAAAATGTATTGCCATTATTTAATTTCGTGTTACAATCAAATTTTTGTAATTGAGAAATCGCTTCATGCGCAAAACTGGTCCTGTCACTCTAAAAATGTGAAAGTAGTACATATCAAATTGATTTTTTAAAAATATAATTCTTTTCCACCTGACCAATTGGTTGTGGGGTTTGCTAAACATTTAATAGTAAACTGAAAAAATAATGATTCCTTGCCAACTCTATGAATAATAATATGTTTTTGAGTCATTTGAACATATATATATATATACAGTGGAACCCCCAATTACGCTACCCCGAATTACGCTTCAAAGAGAAATATTTGCTGCAAATCCCCCAATTGCACGATCGCATTCCATTGCCGTTGCTGTGCACACACAGTCAGGCAGCTGCTGTGTGGTGCATACGGTCAAACGTTGGCAAGAGCTATGCATTTTACCTCCTAGTAACTAAATATTTCATCCATATATTTTTTTTCATTTATTCTTAGTTTTGGCAGTTTGCATTTTCCGCGAAAAGAAATACAACCTTTAATTTTTGTATGAGATTCACTCCCCCAATTATGGGGTCCTGACTTCCACAGTAAATGGGGGTTTTACTGTATTAAGCAAATATTTTAAGTAATATTAAATAAGGATACTGCATGTTTCAAAGCAATCTATTTCTTTTTATTTCAAGGAGCAGTTAAACTATTAGCAGCATTAAAATCAGCGCCCATATTTCCTGTTATCAGTGTAACTAAGAGAGAGACTACAAAATACGCATCGAAGAGGTTACCCATTGGGCTATAACGTCTGCAGAGTATATCCAAATGATGGATGATCTGCTGAACAATAAGAATACTTCAGATGTAGCTGCGGCCATCTTGTTTGCAGAATTCCATTACAATAAAATCTGGCTTAGTTCTGTCAAACTTTACCTCCTGCATTACTCGAGCAAAAGAAAATATCAGCTGCAGGCATTTTTGTTGCCTTGAAGAGTGATGAAATATCATTGTGCTAAAAACTTTGCATAGGCAGTCTATCGGCAAATTATATTCATCAGTTATCGGCACTCGGGAGCTAAAAAGCGTAACACATTCACAGCTCACATTCACATTGATACCATGCCATGCTACGAAATTCTGACATCTCTAGAGTGCCTAAATATATAAAATAATTTATAAGCCGCTCTTCAAATTCAGTTTAATGTGATGTGCTAGCACTGTTTTTGTGAATTTTCAACAACACTTGTTATTTTGTTCAATAATTACTTACTATTATAAAAGGCGACCATACAGTATACTGTGAGGGTGTCTCAAGAGAAATACTAAGTCCGCACCATATACGGATATAGTGTTATCTTTAATAAAAGCAAAACTACTTATATATTTTCATGTTTTTTATTTTACTTTTATCCATACATTCTCGTTATTTAGCGCTCTGATTTTGTGATAACTTGTGCTATTCTATTAATATGTTTTTAAAATTTTAGGTTCGAAAAGGTTTACCTTTTCTAGGACTACCACTTGGAAAAAGATAACTTTGCCATGCCTTCATCCATCAAGTATGTATAAATGCACACCTTTTAAATATCTTTTAATACAAACTATATATTCCAATTATATAGTTGAATTAGAATGTCTTTTCTGCTAAGGTCTAGTATCCTTGATTGCCAATTGGGGGG
This sequence comes from Himalopsyche phryganea, assembly GCA_022494535.1. Taxonomy (NCBI): domain Eukaryota; kingdom Metazoa; phylum Arthropoda; class Insecta; order Trichoptera; family Rhyacophilidae; genus Himalopsyche; species Himalopsyche phryganea. Next base: position 1,010,343 of record JAGVSL010000176.1, on the reverse strand, counting down.
TCACAACGTTATCTATGGGAGTCATCTAATTTCTATGCTGTGATACTTGGCCAACTATACATTATAATGTATATATCTTCGGTATAGTGGGAGAAGGCATTAAATCAAAAAACCTTGTTTTGGTAGAATTCTATCCTTTCTAATTATTTATTAAACTCGCCACTATATGAAATTCATCCATCATTTATGAATTCGATTTAAGTATTCTTTTTGATATATTTTTAATTAATAAGTTTTATAACACTGATAACTGTGAACAGTGGCAGACTGGCCATACCAGCCAGGTTGCCCGATGACAAGTGGGCACCGCTGGATGTTAGGGGCCCTCAGTAAAATAAAATAACTTTTTAACTATTTCATTTTACGTGAATAAAAATATACAGGATAAAGCAATTTGGGTATTTCTTCAATACAAAAATATATGTTTTTCTATGATATACACAATTATGACTCCTGTTGACCCCTTTTGACTCCTGACAACCAATATTTTTAGAGCCAGTTCGCCACTGACAACAAAATTAACTTGATTCATATGGTTTTCTTCAAATTATGTAAAAAATATATGGAATATGGCTGAGCTTGTTTTTCATATGATGAGAGTGTCCTAAAATCTATCGTACTGCATTCATAACTCAAAACAGCCGATTTTTGACTTATCGCCTCTATGCCGATGATATAAATTCATTTATATTCTAAATTTTTTTTACCCATTTTAATTAACATTATGAAAATTGGAAAATATTTTTAATAACTCTTTTTTTATTGAAGATGGAAAAAATGTGGTATTTATAAAAGAGACTGAAGAAATTCCAAATAGCCAGCCAAACTTGCGTAAGTATATACAATGTATATTATTTAATTAGTGTACATAGGTCAGTTTGCAGCTGACAAGTATCAAACATTCTGTGGATCCCTTAACCGCCAATCCCGAAGTAACAGAGAGACTAACAACCATTACTGCATTTCTGCATTTTTCATTACGGGTCGACATTGTGACATCTGTTGGCAAACTGGGAACAGATGAATGATCGAAGCGTACAGTACTTAAAAAACACGACACCAAAAAAAGCAAAACCCGGATTGAAGAAATGTAAATAATTTTAATTAAAAAAAAAAAGATACCCAACCATCTCTAAAGCATATATTTTTTGACTCATTTTAATTTACTTAAATTGTAAAATAAGATTAATTACTATTATTTTAAGCCAAAATAAAAAAAAATTTCAGCGCCTACATTGAAAACCACTACACATGTAATCAGGAAAGACGGAATCGATTCAATTGACCCTCTACTAACTGAGGGTAAGTGTATACGCTTTTTATATTTTATATTTTTTTTTGACTCATTTTAATTTGCTTGTATTGTAAAATTTGATTAATTACTATTATTATTTTAAGTCAAAAAAAATTTTTTTTTCAGCGCCTACAACAGAAACCATTACACATAATATAGTTAAGGAAGACGAAATCGATTTAATTGACCCTGTGATCCATGGTAAGTGTAGACGCTTTATAAAATTAGTAACGAGAGCGATTAGCTAACCACTAGTCCTGTTCTAGCCCTATACATACTCTCTTCGAAAAATAGAGGTTGAGCAACTTAGTGACGAGCAATTCTCGTAGAAAAACTTCTGTTAAGATACCTTCATTAGGAGGTCATATGCTCCACATTGGTAGCAGACATGGTTTTTAAAAAAGTACCAAAAAAACTCGTGTCTCAAATCATGGATGGCATATATTTTTTTTACCACAGATTTTTCTTACAGACTTATATGAAGAATTCTTTGATGCGAATACTCCACTCCGCTCACATCTAGATTGGGAAGACTTCATACGACAGACTGTTGCTACATATGAAAAGGATCAAAATATAGACGGTAATTCAGTTTACATTATCCCTTTATAACATCGACTACGTTTTGGTCAATTGATGTAACCCTAAAAAAATACGAAAATGAGTCAATGATTGGATCTCATTTAAAAGTCGACATAGCAGGTCTTGGACAAATGATGTAAATTACAAAAATAAATTAACCACTTTTTGGAAGGGAAACATCATTGTACATCGATTTTAAGTTTAAAAATTCTAACCTAGCCACCTATTGTGAGCCACTATTATATCGACACTTCTAGGTATAATCCCGTATCCGCAAACATAAGAATTTACAGGAGTGCATTTCAAAGATTCATAACGCAACTCACCAAATAATTTTTTCGACAAAAACAGTTTTTATTCTCCTGAACTATTTCAATTTTTACATCAATTGGCCACAACACCGTCGACGTTATTGGCAAAAATTTTTTTTTGTCATTGTGTAATTTTCCCAATTTTATGCGTAAATACCTATGTAGCTGAAAATACATGTATAAATCTGTCTGTCACAAGATTTCCTAATTGGTGAATGTTGCACATGTCATTCTGGCTGCCATTTCTTGGTCAACTATGTTATTTTCAACTTTTACCATTATCATTAATTGATGGAGTACTTTTTGTGGGTCTTAACATGAGGTACGGTCCACAGTGATGTTTTCAAGATTCACTTGTTCAAAATAACGCCAACATCTGATTGTTAACGCTTCTACCCCAGGCGAAACCGGGTAGTAAATACTACTAAAATCAGTGGCGGCTGGTGGCAATAGAAACAGGTGTGGCCAGCGGCCATAATTTTTTTTTAATTTTAACCTAACTAAACATAATAATATGTATTATACGTATAGTGACGATCAAGACATAATTGGTTTTCAATAAAGACACATTAAAAAAAATATATGTGATTAAAAATACTAAAAACAATAAACCAGATCAACAACAAAGAAAAATTAAGAATATAATCGCCTATCTAATAAACTAACTAATAAAATTTTATAGAACTAAATACTTTGATATTTTATCCTTTAATCTTTAATGCTTATTATGTATTAAGAAAATCTGCGATTTAAGTTTGTTTATGAAAGTCTTTTAATGATTTTCTAATATCAGTTTGAATTTTTCATAAGAGGTTTTATATTAATAGGATAAAATAACAAAGTATTTAGTTCTACAAAATTTTTATATCAGATAGTTGATAGCTATTTCGGCTTTACGTCATCGTCAGAATTATCTGTTCTAACGATGGCGTAAAGCCGAAATAACTATCAACTACCTGATGTAAAAATTTTGTAGAACTAAATACTTTGTTATTTTATCCTATTATAATGGAGTTCTACCAAGTAAATGCCAATTCAATCAATCGCTACTATATTGTTACATTCGACTCCTCATTGGTCAGTATATTCCAATAAAGTGTCAATAAAAGTCACTACCGTGTTGTGACATGCTGTTGATAACTTCTTCTCCCCAAATTGATATCCTCTTCTACTAATTAATACAGTGGATCCCCGATCTACTGATCTCGCATGGTTTGTTCATTTTTTATAGTCCCGTCAACTACCCATAAGAACAATGTTAAATAATCTCACATCAACCGTTCCCCGATTTATCGATTTCCTTGATCTATCGTCTAAATATTGTGGTCCCATTACAAATATCTCGATTGACAGTTTTTGTTAAATATTTCTCATTTCGCTCAATAGCCCGTTCCACCCCATCCAACTGATTCGTAAAAGAAAAACTGCAAGTGTGCAAGCTTAGTAGATTTTTTTTATGATTCGTGGTCATAATGTTTCGTTTTATGACTGCATCTGCGTTGCACAGGTCGATCGGCGTTAAGACCTTGCATCTCGTATTGCAAATTTTTATAATTCGCAAAAAAAGTGCCTCCCGTGAAGAAAACTACAACTCAAGGTGAGAAACTGAAAATAGTTCAATAAATTGAAAAAAATTCAGAAGAAAAACGAATTGATATAGCAAAACGTCTGGGACTAGCACCATTAACTCTGAACATGATTGTTGGTAGGAAGAGTGACAATCACAAAACAATCGAAAAGTGCGGCAAGTCAGCGAATAAAAAAAGTCCGCCGAGGAGTTTACTTTTAGTGAACTTGAGGAGATTCTTTTCACGTACCAGCAAGCGCGAGCTGAAAACATACCTATTGATTGATCCATAGTGAAAAAGCTTTGCAAATAGCGAAACAAAAGGTACCACAAACGTCTCTGTATCAAATGGATGGATCAGTAAGTTCAAAGATCGGCATGAGTCTGTTTATGAAAAAAAGGCTATTTCCAGGCATTTCCTCATTTATCGTTCTTTTTGTAGGTTCCCTAGAATCGGGGTTTCACTGTATCCTCATTTTATTTCTCGTCTGGATGACCGAGATTGAAAATAATATCCACGTGACTCGTCTTGAAAGTCTGGATCACATGAATCGTATTCTAACCACATTTCCATGTTTTCTTTATTGACACTTTCAAAACCGTCTTCCATAAATGATCTTGGTTTTTCTGCTTTTCCAATCAACAAACGATTCATTTTTCCAGATTCGTTCCAGCAACCCATGCCAGTTATACATTCTTTAGAAGATTTTTAAGCTCGAGTGGATGATTCTGTAGATGATGGTTGTGACTTTGTAGGCAAATACTTCTAATATAAGCGTGTCTCGTCGGGATTCTAGATTCATTGCAAATCTTTGATTACAAAATCTGAGCAGCTTTACCACACCGACTAGGACGATCTTGTAAGTTCCCTGAATATCATGTCTTTGCCTAAATCTGGTTAGCTATGAGATATACCAGATGAAATGAGGCAATGAAATTGCACCCCAATGCATCACGGAATAATTTGGCTTAATGTGACCGTTGATTGGTATTCCTTCTGCTCGTTTGGATGATTTATATTGATAATGTTTTTAAAAATAAGTTTCGAATTCACCAGATAATTGGGAGACTACTGTAGTTGAGAGAGGTGTAATGATAATCAAATTTGTTTACGGGTTGTGTGGCACGCATTCATTATAGTTATTATTTCTGGAAGCATTCTCTTTCAGTAAGTCACGATAAGGCCACCAACAAAATAATAATCAGCTTTTTATTTGCTCTATTATATAGTAAATATGCATATCGTTGTTGCATGAAATAAACCTCCAATGTGACAATTTCACGAAAATGGTAGCGTTGAGAAGTTGGTAGCGTCACTGGCTACGGTTACGGATGTCTCGGGTTCAATTCCCGGTGCGGACGGTTTTCATAAATTGATTCTTCAATCGATTTATGGATTTCTGTTCGTAGTCTGAGTCCTCCCTCCCACCCGTACCATCCTCACGGGGCGTAGCGGGAGTGAATAGTTAACCACTAGTCCTGTCAAAGCCCTATTCTTCTATCCCTACTCTCTTCGAAAAAAGAGGTTGAGCAACTGAGTAACAAGCAGTTCTCGTAGAAAAATTCTGTTAAGATACCTCCATTAGGAGACCATATGCTCCACATTGGGAGTGGACATGGAAAAAAAACTTGTTTTTCTTGTCTACACTTTTATTCTATAACTGTATGAGAAGAATTAATGAGAAAACTGAAGAAAGCTATATTGTTTTTTTTTTATGTACATTTGAGTAGTTATAAGTAATAGTAGCACCGATATTTGCAGGTAAACAAGTAAAATAAAAGAATATATTACAATTTCATTATTTCATAGTAAATATCTCCAATGTGTCAAAACTGTGCAGAACTTACCTCCGATGTGACAGTGTGAACATGTTATTTCTTTTATTGTAAAACTGAACATTATTGAAAATTTTAATAACTGAAATAGTAATATTACTCTGATAAAAACTGCATTACTATTTTATGAAAAATCATTCTGATTTTTCATAACTGTTTTTTGTCTTTATTTCAAAACAGGATTTTTGCACATTTCAGGTTTATTTTGTAATAATGATATAGATTCATTATATGTTTATATTATTTCATTTCAGTGACACCAACGTTGGAAAATATACACATTTTTCCAGGAGAGCTAGAGAATTTATTAACAATCATGGACTCTTCTGCTGATAGTGATGTAGCCATGAATCCAACACCAGACCAACAATCGCACGAGACATCATCAACTACTGATTCACTTGCAGTAAGTGGGACAAGTCATGATCAACCAGTTGATGGACCAATTGATGAAAATATAACCACCAAAGTTTTACAATATCTTATGGAATTCATTGACGATAGTGCCAATGACTCGTATTTCAGTTCTCCTTCTACGAATATTTACGAAATGTTTTATTGGGCATGGAGATGCTCACAATAAATAATTTTATAAAAAATGGTATTATTTACAATAATTATAATATAATAATAAAGTCTATTACCTCGTCAATCTCAAATAATAAAAAAACTGTTTGCCAAATATGTAGATATTGCTAAGTATAGTTATTTTTTTTTAATTAATGTCTAATTTCAAACCACTTCTCCAGCAATATGGAACCATTTATTGCTCTAACCCGAGGCTTGGAGGAGTGGAATAAATTTTTTTCTCTTTCAATACGAGGGGCTAATAGCATCATTATCAACAACAACAAAATTAAACAATTTTACCGAATCTGTTTACATTGCCGTAAATAAATACCCTACTTTCTATGATTTGGACTTGTCCACTATTGCTCTCTATTCACAATAATTGAACTTAACTCCCCTTTCCGTATTAATATATTTCATTTAGTTTTATGTGTGTTCTTGTACTTCAAAAGTATGTTGGTTAATGTATAATACATGTAAAAAATATGTGATTTCCTCATATGGAAAATTTACTGTGAATTGTTAATACTAAAATATTTCTGCGTTGTACACTCAACTTAAGACATTCCTGTTCCAATGCTCTGCATTCCTGTTTTATTGCTAAATTTCTTTCGCCTATGTTGCTCGAGTACTATACACTTTATATCTTACACTACAGTAGATGGGCTTCACATTATTCAAGCAGACGCTATTACTGTCTCCGTTAAAGAGTCGAAATTCAACTCAACATGTTTCGATTCATCGACATTCTGATTCCGTATGCGACGCAGGAGAACTTATCGTTAGAAAACACGCTACTGTATCTTCTTTTTATTAATTATCTTAGGCAAATGTTATTCTGTCTAAATAACAAAATATTCATTATAATACTATGTTTAATTTTTTTAATAATAATCTTAGTCTTCCAATTTTATTAGCAATTATAAAATATTCCGCTATTTTTTCTGTGTCATATTATAATATAAAGTTTATTTTTTGTGGGATATACTTTTGTCTATGTTTAACAAATGGGCCAAGTCTAGATACTATCATTATCCTAATAATATAATATTATGTACCTTATTAAACTAATTCCACGACTTTATCAAATAAAGGATCAGGACCAGTTTCACTCATCGTGAGCATTTCCAACTGATAGTCAGCTGACTTGATAAAATTTTGAAATTAGTGCAGAAATTGTGTTCAATTTTTATAAAAAATAAATATGCAGTGAAACCCCGATTCTACGCTTTTCAAGAGACCCTAAAAAAAGAACGATAAATGCGGGAAGCGATGAATGCCGGAAAGCTTCAAGTAATAAAAGATAAGTAATCTGAAGAAAAGTATTTATGCGAGAACGGTAGATCGGGGTTCCACTGCTGATTTACAACACAACTCTTATACTGTCTTATATTCCTAGCGGTTGATATTTCAGCCCATAATAGTTTTATCCATGACATTTTAGTTCAATCTATGCCCTCTGGTAATAGGAGGGTTCAAGTGCCTTACAGAAATGAAACTTATATGAGTGCTTTGTTGCAATATGTAGATTTTAATTTATTTCACTTTTAGTACAACTTATAACTCCGTCACATGCAATAGTCCAATATATGTCGGTATAGTGGCAGAAGGCTTTAAGTCAAAAAATCTTGTTTTGAGATAATCGACATTTCAGAAAATTATCAAATTTTAGCCTCTCTATTTACATACCTAAAGCATTATTTTATAAATTTGATTCATATTAGAAATTCTTTTTATCGTAATATTAATTATAGTTTTTTTTGCCCCTAATAACTGAACAAAAATTGTCTTAATTCATATTGATATCTTTAAATTTAGTAAAAACATGGAATCTGGCTAAGCTTGTTTCTTCAGACGAGAGACCGTCCTAAAATCCAACAGCCAATTTTCGATTTATCGCCTTCTGCTACTATGCCGATGTTATATTATGCCCTCGGTGGATTACAATGTAGAGATTTTCAAAAATTAGAGTTTTAATAACCACAAATGATATAATGATAAAAAAGTTTTTTTTTCAACAGATAGTTATAATTTAATTTCTAAAACATAAGACTTACAAAAAGGAATCTCCAATTATACAAATTTTTTGTGTAAAAAAAATATTTTATTATATAGTGCTACCAATTGTAGACAAAAAACTTAAGCTTCAGGGTTTTATAAAGAGAAGTAAGGGACCAGGTTGTAGTTTGACGACCCCTCGATCACCTAGTTGACTATGTATCTATATATTATACTACATCCTATCTAGTTAATGGGAAACAATACTTTTATAATAGTGCCTTTGAATATAACCTCATATCCCAAGGGTTAGGTTATTAGTCATATGATTACTATATTTATTAAGTAAGTTTAAAAAAATTATCTATTAGTGAATGTTTAATTGTAATAAGCAAGTACCTTTAGCCCCCAACAGTACCAAATTGACAGTTTTGTCAAATGTGATAATCTTCATTATAAATTTTCCGAAATTTCATTTGATGTTTACTTAAATAAGCACACTTATAATACGCACAGTATTTAAATTATAAATATAATTTCATTTCGACTGATTTTTTTTAAAAATTAGGGGCTAATTGTAGAGGTAATTTTAATAACTGTGTACTTAGCGCAGAAGCCATTTTTGTATTTCTTCTTTAGGGTTGTCCTTAAATGACGTCACGCTGTTCACATTTCGTCACAAAACCTCCCTGTCTTAAATCACATTTTTTAAAAAATCCTTGATCCCACAATGTAAGACTTATTTTAGTTTACATAGTCCGTACAACCTGCTTAGATTTTCCCTTCAAAATTCATACTGTCCTCGCAATGTAACGCAATAATGCATATAAATGCATACTAAAATATTGTTTTATTGTATGTATTTAGTTAATATTTTAGCGATTTTTATTATTTCAAAAAGCAGAAGTTTTGAAAACCCGATCATTTACTAAGTCATAATATATCATGAAAACATATTTTCTCTAGACATTATTTCATTTGGTTGCCAGGCCGTTAAATAATGCCAGTTTGATTATTCGTGAGCCGAGTATTTAATTGTTCTATCAGAAATTTTGTAACTTTTCACTAGAGCACTTTTAAGTTTTGGAACTTGCTAGTTTTATGAGTTTACATTCTCGTAAACTAATTTTAAGGTCATTTTGGTTATATCAACAATTTCCACATAATAGAATATGGAAATTGTTGATAGAACAAAAATTACCTTAAAATTAGAGTTTAAAAGAATATAAGCTCATAAAACTCGCAAGTACCAAAACTTAAAAATGCTCTAGTGAAAAGTTACAAAATTTCTGATAGAACAATTAAGTACTTGGCCCACAAATTGTAGATACAAATTTGAATCAATATGCATAGTTTAAAAACAAATAGTAATTCAGTATTTTTCTTAACTAATATTTTATTTTCAAAGAGAGTTTTCATATATTCTCTTGGGTTTGGACTAAATGTTTTCTACAATCTCTCTCCTCCAGTACAATTCATATAATATTACACCACCTATTCAATGGCATGGCGTCATATATGGACACATAATACCCATATAAAGAGAAGATAAATATTATACAATATTTTATGTGCCTTCCATACAAAATATTAAAGTAATTATTGTTTAGTAATTTATTGTAAATTATATGTAGTATGTAGTGAGATAAATATGACCAACCAAATACTGAAAATGTGAAGACTGAAGTTCACATGACTGTGGTTTTCAGAATTATGATGGATATTATTCTTTATTTGTACTCCAAGATGTACACTGCCTACGTAAAAAGACAGTTTAAGGCAAAAATCATATACTATGAATGAAACATAAACTGTGATTTCAACTTAAGAAACGTTTTTACAAAATTTTCTTGAATGCTTTGTAAAAAAATATTAATTGTGGTAAAATCAGAGCTAATGTTTCATTAATCAGAACTATGTTTTGCAATTAGCTTGATTTCGATGTATGGTGACACTACAGTACTGCCCTGCTAGTAAAAACACAGTATTTAAAGAAAATTTTGAAATTAAAGTAAGAATTTGGAATATTTTACGTAAGAAAAACCACAGTAAAATTTATAATTTTGTTGTAAACAGTAAATGTTTTTGTACTTATCGAAAATTAACTTGACTTTGTGAGTAAAAACACAGTCCTTTGTGAAAATACTGTGTTTTTACTTATAAATATATACATAACACCTTTGTACATCCCAAAAAATCACTATCCAGATATAACAACAAAAAAAAAATGGTACATTAAAATAGGAAGTATGATTCTGATTAATAGTTGAACATGCAAATACTGTGTTTTATTTAGCAGAGCAGTAAACAACAACAAAATTAGATGATGTAAATTAATATGGCATTCATCAAAAGTGATTACTCTATTACCACTTTACAATATGTGACTGACTTCACAGCTTACGTAACCCAAAATGGTAGCTAAAAGCAGCTTTCAATTTTCATATGGTTGTAATCATTCTTAATACATAAAATGTTTACATTAGTATAAAACATTTATGTTACATATGGTATTCATACTGTGGTAGAAGTCAAATTAAGACGAAATGTGAATATTTTAAGGATTAATTGACTGAATAATTGATTGTATTTTATTCGTTCAATTTTTACAAAATGTGAATAGTTTAATGGTCAATTGACTGAATATTTGATCGAGTTTTTTGTATTCGACCTAAAATTAAGTTGTTAAATTTCGTATTTTAATAACGGCAGTATATTTTAAACGAATATTACCTCAAATAACTTTGCCCAAAGACAACGGCTTTGTCTAGTTTATTTCTATTTAATTAATGATTCATATTTGAAAATATTCATTTCTTATATTTATGTTTATTTATAACAGTATTCTACGATAAATATCAAATGCTGCCAGGTGGTAGTACTTACCTTTTTCTATCGATTGGCAGTAGGCTAAATTTAGTAAAAAAATAATTTTTATCACTATAAACTATTGTTTATCTACTATATTATTAGGGGAGTTCCTATAGATGATGATACCTCCCTTGAGTGCCACATTGTCAAAAAAACCTTACTATAAACACCAAATTAGGTACCAAACTTAGTTATAATGGTTTCACAATATATTTTACTTTTAGAAAAAATTGTCAAATTCTGTCTGTTTTCACTGTGAATTTTTTTTACGTCAAAAGGTCCGCCGTTACAAATCTCATCATTTTACATCTGATCTCATACCTAGAGGTGTAATTTGATACAATATGGGCGGTCCCTAACATAAACTTTCAGCTTTGACGTAAAATACAAATTTAGAAAGCTTGTAAAACTTGCAGATTACAAATGACAAAGAAAAATATTACCACACTGTAGATATTAATTATTTCGTTTTCCATATTTTACATTCTCATTATGTTTCTCAATTATTTTATTGTTGCTGAAAAATATTACAGCGTAGATTTAAACATTCCAAAAATTCGCCATATTAATGCGAAATACACTTGGGTGCCTGTTATATAGTATGATTAAAGATTGTTTAAGGTAGTTCCCTGATTACCCATACTAATTGAGACCAGCAGTAGTGAAAATAATCAGCTTCAAAAAAGAAAATTACGTGAACCACCGCATCAGTAGTGAGCACTAGAATGACTATTTTTAAATTGATAAATTTGGTCTGGGTAATCGGAGTTCTACTAAAATTTCATGTAACTTTTCCAAATATTGTATGTTTCTCAAATTTTTTTGTCATTAAACATTTTGAAAATTAATGAATGCAGTTTTAAAGTGTTGTAACTTCACTCAACATTTCCGGGAATTAACATCACAAACTATAATTTTTCATTACTGCAATGTACTTGCCATCTTAAATGATACAAATCATCGATTCAGTTGCAATCCTTAATTGATTCCCAAGAAAATGTTCGTTGGAAACAATGCGTTTTAGAATTGCATTCTTATATAAATTCAAAATTTTTATTTGTTTTATTTCGATCCTGTTTCCTAATATTTCCCTGTTTAACACATTGTATGTAGTAAAGAAAGATCTTGGTCTTCAGTGGCCACGCATAGAAAACGAGATACAGTAATCTCAATGTAGTCAAGACTATGCATTGGCAGTAGGAAACGATGATTTCTGGCCTGTTCCATAAACTGCGCATATTTATTTTGTATGCTGCTGTATATTAGTATACATATTAATTTTGTTCAAAATGGGAATACCTTTGCATCTTGAAATTTTTTCAACGCAAAGATCCATAACACAAATCTGGTTATAGTTTCTCGCACACCTACACTTTTTATTAATTTCAGAAATCTCTTATTTTTAGCTTTGCTTCGGAAGTTAACCGATGTGGAAATTTACAAATTTCTTCTTTAGTCTAAGTCAGTGGTTGCTATGGACACCCAGTGGTCCTTGTCCCAGGGGACTGGCAAATTAAAAATAATTTGGGGGTGCATGGACAACGTCAGGGGGTCTGCGAAAAGTTTAATATAAAAAAGTACTTCTGAGACATTTTCATTATTATGAAACTAATAAAGGATCAATTTATTGAATTATCATTTTTATTATTTATTGAATGAGGAGCTGAAACCAATGTTTAAACGAGGATATCACAAATTCTGGTTACAATACAAGTTATATATCCTGCGTTATGGGTCACTGTACAGGGGCTAGTAATTGCTTTCCCGCCTTCCGATTTAGTACACTATGAATTTAATGCAGTTATGAACCTCATCATAAAAAAAGAAACATATTGGAAACTAGCGATCGTGGAAACTTACAAATGTTACTCGCAATCATAGAGCCGAATATGAATAGTCTCAAATGCCATCAGGTTCACCCATAAAGTAATATACTAGGTTCACCCATCTCTTGAAAAGAACAGTAATGTTTGTATTCAAAACAAAGTTATAATTTTAATAAATACTACTTTACATCAAAAAGTTTTATTTATATTTTATTTTAACATCACCATCAACCATTCAAGTCATCAAAATTAAATTTATAATATTTCTATTATGCAGTTGTGTAGTTTTTCACTTTGGGGTTCATGGTCAGATTTTTACTTTAAGAAGGGGTCCATGGGCATAATTAGTTTGGGAAACACGTCTAAGTAAATATTAATTAAGAAAGCTTCCTATAGCTAAAAAATCATTCAAATTCCGTACAAGGTGAATATATATCGTCATTGTGCTTGCAGAAGTTGGTAAGTAACAAAATTGACAATTGTGAAAAGTGCATTAAATGATTCATGGATATCAAATCCTTGAATGAAATAATTCATTACACCAGTAAGGTAAAAGCAACAATATATTTTATCGGTAAGTGCAATGCACGTTTATAGGCCGGCAATTGCCCCTATCTAAATGGCTTACTTTATTTGTGTCAGATTAGTTTAAATCCATTAGTATTTTGATATTATAATTATGTAACTTAACATATAGAGGTTAATGGCTTCATTATAAAAGCTCAAATTTTCATTTTGTGTTAACTTGCAACTTTCAAAACTGTACTTCTTCTAGTATAGTGATGATATGATCATTTTTGTATAAATGTATGCATTTTTTCAATTTGGCTTAATTGATTATGCGTAAAAAATAGTCGCTCGCTGCTCATGACCTAGAAAAGTTGCCATAAAAGGTATTTAAATATAATAGATAAATCTGGAGCCGATTTGTCTAAGAAATGACCATATAAAAAATTATCATCTCTATATATGAACAAATAATAAGAGACTTTTTTCACAACATAAACTGGGTTTTAATTATTTCTATACTCAACCACATACTGCAGATTTATTCTCCAAAACTCGTCAACACTTCTATGTTGTATTGTGGTTTTTTTTTAAATTAAAAACATTTGATTGGTTTTTACTTGGTAGGACTTCATAACAATAAGTCACAAAGTAGGAATGCATTCAGTTCAACAAAAATTATGTACTAGTTCTGTAAATCTAATACAAACTATCTTTAAAAAAATTATATGAATTGGCACGGTCCGGGGAAAACTGGGGACATCCAATAGCAGCTGAGATATGACATCTGAATGATAAAAATCAGTCAAAGTAAGACCAAGGATGCCCAACATGTCATACCTCACTCAAATCTCTGATACCCCTACAGCTCAAGTCAAACCTTGACCTCCTCCGTCCGGCCCGACACTCAACACTCCGTTTCCAATCGCGAGATTTAAATAGCCTGTAAGCATCTATCACCATGTTTTCCTCCCATCCCCTTCCCTTCCAGAACGTTTTCTGGTACCCCACTCAAATACCGATTTTTTTATTTATTAGTTTCATTAATCTAAGTTAATGTCATAATTTAAGACATCGACTGAGGGTGGTTGATGGAATTTCAATATTAAATTTGGATTATTGAGATTTTGTACACTTCCATGTATTTTGTCACTAACGACCCGGGTTTCGCCTTTCGGCATCTTCAGGCATTCGAGCACACGAATGGACTCGAACTGAGAGACAGTAAACAGTGTCTAACGCTTATATAGAAGATACAAATGCGACAAATATCATTTACGAGGCAATACATTATACGTCTGAGAGCCACACCGATACCTGAGTTAAAATTTCGGAAATCCCCCTAATCCTTATTTTGTAAACACCATATTACCAGAGTGGCGATTGCCGAAGGCGTTGCCGAAGGCGATTGCCGCTTTTCAACTTCTTTTAGAAATACCAGTGATTTTACAATTATAATAGTATTGTGGGTTTTGACGGGATGTAATTCGACGAATGGGTAAATATATACAATCATTCCACATTTAGTGAAATCTGTTAGGTGTTTCAACGTATCGGATATAATAGCGGCGAATTAGGAAGGTTCAGCTGCTCATTCAAGATTGGTAAGGAGTATAACTGGCCTCTATTAATTTCTAAAATTTCCTGATAAAATAATTTATGATCCCCCATGTTTTTATGCAACAGTTTAACCCCATCATCCGCATTAAACGTATGGTTCTCCATTAGCAAGTGATTTGCGAATGTCGAAGTTTCTTTTTTAATCTAAAGGCAGCTAAATGTTCTGATACCCTTATATCTAATGTACGTGTGGTTTTACCCACATAGAAATGTTGGCAATCATTGCATTGTAATTTATAAATACCAGATTTGTTCTTAAAGTTTACTCTATCTTTATTGTTAATAAGTAATTTGCCTAGAGAGTTTTTGCAATAGAACGCCGGTCTAACACTATCAGCGAGTTGTTTTTTAATTTTAAAGCTTGTGCAACCTAAATAACTTATTCTATGCCAGATTCTAGGGCGGTCTATGTCTTTAGACAAGTTCCCGAAATATAGCATCTTTTCTGCTAATTTACGTTGTTTTTTTGATACAAGACTATCTATAAGAGACGCCTCATAGCCATTATTAATGGCAATTTGTTTAATAATGTTTAGTTCGTTTTCAAAATTAAATTTATTTAGAGGTATAGTGACTAATCTGTGAACCTGAGAATGGAAAGCAGCCAATTTATATGAGAAAGGATGGTCTGACTTAAAATGGATCGCGGCTTCTGAAAACGTCTGTTTTCGGTAAATTTTAAATTCATGAATGGAGTTTTTAATATCAATATTAAGGTCAAGGAAATTTATATTCCTGCCCCCTACTTCTAAAGTGAATTGAATTTTATCATCTAGTGAGTTAAGAAAATTATGAAGGTTAGAAACTTGTCTCTCAGTTCCATTGAATAGACAAAGGATGTCATCTACGTAACGGAACCAATAAACTACGTTTCTAACTTCTGTTTTATTGCTAAAAATAAGGTTTTCTAAATGGTTCATGTAAAATTCTGCTAATAGTGGTGACAAACAACTTCCCATTGCAAGGCCTTCGGTTTGTTCATAGAATCTATTATCAAATTGAAAATAGTTCTGGTCAACGCAAACGTCTAATATATTAAGTAATTCCGTAGTAATGACAGGATTAACTCTACGCGTATTAAGGGTATCTTTGATGATTTGTTTACATTTGTTTACAGGTACATTAGTGAATAAGCTAACAACGTCAAAAGAAATTAATTTGGCGTTTAACGGAATGTTATAATTTTTAATTTTATCTATTAACTCTGAATTTTTAATACTATACAATGGCTTGAATTTACTGTGATTGCGGATGAGAGAGTTAGCTCTTTTGGAAAATTATAACATTCCGTTAAACGCCAAATTAATTTCTTTTGTCCCGTCAAAACCCACAATACTATTATAATTGTAAAATCACTGGTATTTCTAAAAGAAGTTGAAAAGCGGCAATTCGCCTTCGGCAATCGCCACTCTGGTAATATGGTGTTTACAAAATAAGGATTAGGGGGATTTCCGAAATTTTAACTCAGGTATCGGTGTGGCTCTCAGACGTATAATGTATTGCCTCGTAAATGATATTTGTCGCATTTGTATCTTCTATATAAGCGTTAGACACTGTTTACTGTCTCTCAGTTCGAGTCCATTCGTGTGCTCGAATGCCTGAAGATGCCGAAAGGCGAAACCCGGGTCGTTAGTGACAAAATACATGGAAGTGTACAAAATCTCAATAATCCAAATTTAAGTTAATGTCATCATAAATTTTCCAATAAAACACAATTTGTTGTTTACTATGAGTGAAACCGGTCCTGATCATTAAAAAATGTGGTAGTAACCTGTCAATTCTTTCATTTTTAAAATATAACGCCTTCCTACCAAGAATTGACAGTTCACAACTAAGTGATTAATGTCATTCATTGTAAATAACGTCTATGATTTCATTTGTATGTGTTGCATTCACGGTTACAACTTGCAAGAGTATATTTTTGTAAAACAAATGTGCATTGGAATATTTTCTAAATATATATATTAAAGTTATTTGTTATGGATGTTCATTTATTCGAATCCACTGTGGGTCAGGTAGTAGACATTTCAGCTCGAAATGGAGGTGGACGCCTCGAGCTTGCTGGAAGCAGGAGAATTCAATCACACGGAATACAGACAATTGTATTTACACATCTTTTGATGTTCATCATTTTTTTAATAAATTAATAAATTTTTTGAAAAAAGATTTACAGGTCACTGGCCACTGGCGCCCTATACAATAAAAACATAGTAGAATAGTATTATAAGGAATACCTTAATTCTGAACCAACTGAAACATTTTCTAAATTATAGTAGGTAAGCTAGATTTTACCAAGAGTACGAATATTGGAAAGAAAATCATTGCATATTTTTTCTCAGAAATATAATAGATTTCACAGTATCGAAATTTGAATCTTTTCAGTCACCCTTAATAAGAAAAATTAGTAATTGACCCATATACAAATATAATATAAGTGTAATTTATGAAATCCTCCACAACTATCAGTTGGACTGATAGGTATTTGTTTAATATAACTCCATTCCACTACCAGACTGTATCATGTGATTACAGCGCCAGTGGCGTCCTTAAACGGTGAAATTTAGTTATCGTCAACGCTGTATTGTATTTAAAATATTATATCAAATAATAAAGAAAAGAATTATCTGATAACTACCATCTATTTTTGACAAAGCTACATTTAACTGCTTGAATCCCAATCGTCCACTGGTGTACATATATCGTTTATTTAATAGGTAATTATTTATGTTGGAATATAGTCGATATATAATAATATATATAGTGCATCTATGTAGAACTAATTGATATTGATAAATGTCAAATTTACGCGTAAACTAAAGATGCGGCAAAGGCTTCCACATAGTACATTAAATAATTACTATTCACGACTCTGAATTTTTGTAAAAAAGTTTCTAGACTCTAGACAAGTGCTTCCCAAATTATGAGGGCGGATGGGCTTTTATGGAGGGGGGGGAATGTTCCAGCACAGCCACAATTAAGAATTGATACTAAATTAATTTTATTTTCGGATAGGCATTTGAAAAACTTTACTCAAAACTAGTATTTCTCAGTTAGTGTCGTCTTATAATATCGTCCAGCGACGGTATTATACATTTTATAAATGCTTTCCTCACCAAATAATATAAAATAAAATGGAGCCGCCACTACATAATATTATAAATGATTATTTTTACGTTCATGAAACATTGCCTGTTTTGATACGCATAACACAGACGTTCGTTGAATTTAGAATACCTTTCTAATATATGAACAGAAACGTTATTATTTATCAACATTCAATTCAGTCTAGCCTTGGCCGTCACATCTTGCTCTTGATAGCTGTTGCACAGATAATTTGCATCCCGTACAACAATTTATTCCAATACTAAGTACTGAAAATTCCAATAATGCCGAAAAGTGTTCTCGGATTTTTGTGGATTTTGTTACTGTACACGTGCGATGTTACAAGCGAAATTTCGGCCTACGATAGACCTGTTGTAACCATATCCCAAGGAACTCTTCGTGGTACATATTTGACATCTTCAAATGGACGGCTTATTTCTGCATTTATGTCTTTACCATTCGCTGCACCACCTCTTGGAGACTTGAGATTTAAGGTAAATTAAGAGTTTTATAACCCCTTTGAAGAATTCAGAACCCATCAACAACAAAGTCTATAGACATTTATTGTAATTTTAATCCTCTAATTTTATTTTCTAAAGCCTACATAGTTTCTCAATATGAATATTCGTAACAACATATTATTTTCAATAGTTAATTTTTTTAAATTCAAATCAATATTTAATTTATGTCTACATTATTATATTTACGTCTCATAAAATTAGCTTTGCACGTTTTGTTGTAATTAATAATTTGGATTTGTTTTCTGAAATAAATAAATAAAGTTCAATTCGCTTGCATAGCTCTACATACTACGAGAATACGTCTCGCGAATGGTATATATACCAGGCAGAACTGTTAACCAATTTAACATAAATTAAATTTTAACCGTTAGTTATGTACATGCTTACAAGGTATTGAGAAGCTTCAAGTTAACTATTAAACTGCTCAACAGATAAGCGTGCATACGAAAATAATCTTTTCGTCATTAAATATTGTGAGAAATATTTTTATGCACACAACGTATTTAATGCATGGCACGACAACTGAGTAAGTCAAAAATCCGTGTACACTTAATACAAATCAATTATTTCTATTTTAAAAATGTACATTGAAAAAATATGCCTCGAATCTGACATTATTAGATATTACATAAAAAAAAAAGTATGATGGTTTATGTAGGCGATCAACGTCAACAACCTGCAGACGATGTTTTTTAACGTGCTAAAGGCATCAAACTTGATTTTATAAACCGGAATTCGTGTCAGCTTAAATATTTGGAGTAGTTGGTCGGTATTTAAATACCTCAGCAATTAAATAAAACAATATCAAATTGAATAAATTATTTATTTAACAGCACAGTAATAATACAGCTACATATCATTTGGATTGAAAGAAATAATTTGATAAAAAGGAGTGGTTAAATACGCTCAAAATACAAGTGAACCGCGAATGAAAAATATTCTGGTTATTGTTTACTACATCGCTAAAAAGTAATATGTGTTTTGCTAATACAATTTTACACAGCCATGATAAATATTGGAGTTAATAGATAAGTATAAAAGTAATTACAGCAAAAATGTGTTTTTAAATTGTGGATACGGCTAAGGTGACAAAATTAATGTTTATTGTTTAATTAAGGCAAATAATGGCTTTGTCTTATCTTATAATCTTATCGCAGGCCACTTTTCAACTCGTTTTGCCAGCTTCTGTAAATACATATTCAATCTTATCTTACGTGGCAGAGGTGGTCACAATCTGAGACTTGCTCCTGAAATGAATGATATAAGTTTACATTTTTCGTTACCAGTCCTATAGAAGCTTTCTTTTATTCCTTCTAGTTCCATAATAATGGAGATATTTTTTGGTCATGTCGCTATGGATATTCTAAAGATCTTTTTCCATAGCTAATTGAGATTCCAACTATTCGAATAGTTTCTGAAATATGAAAATAATATTAAAAAATTCGTATTCAATTTGATATTCGATTTCAATAATTAATAACATAACAATCTCTAAATATACATTCAAAAACCGTTCCATTATATTACAATATTTAAAATTTGCAGCTGCGTTGGATTACTACAGCTTTCTATATATTTCTTCAATTGGTGAAATTAAAGCATAGTTTTAAAGGTTTTTTTTGGCCCCAGGGCATTTGTCAAACTCGAGTATTATGATAAGACATTGAAAGCGCCCGAGTTGGGTGAAGGCAAAAAAAAAACCACTACTTGCGGGATTCATTATTGCGGAGAAATTGTGATGTGATCTATCGTCGATTTTTCCTTAAAAATATTACGAATACTTTTCCAAAGTTGCCCAAGTATTCGAATATCGAATATTTAAAAAGGGCCGAATATATTCGTATGTTGAATATTCGAGTTCGAATCCACAATAACTAAGCATATCTTAATTTTCTATTGTTATATTTCTAAAACCGTTAATGTGACATTAAGCTTTCCCCAAACGCTAACATGTTATTACATATTGAGAATAGAAAGCCAAAGTACATTAGGGACATAGTTATTTAGCCCAATTTAGTCATTAAAACGTCAAGTTCAAATCAAAACTGTCGTAATATCACTTGAATGATGTTCAAATAACATTTTTTATTCCATTACTTCTACTGTTAAATTATATTTTAATTCAATACATATTATTAGAAACGGTAAACTAGATTTTTTGTTGTACAAAAAGCACATACTATATAATATTATTTTCTTTTAAAAATCTTCTGTTGGATTTCCTTTGCTAATTTTTCGTTTTCCGATATAATTGCCCCTAATACATATATTTATTATCTCTTCATTCATTTAAATGCATTGTCATAATTCTTTAAGTGACTTGCATTCTATTGTTTATATGCGATTAAAAAGCGTGGGTATATATAAACTGGATTTATTTACTGTTTCGACGTGATATTATGCAAAACCACGTACCTATCGTCAAGCAGCAACAATGTTGTAGGTTAGTAAGGTCAGAGTTATTGAACTGAAATTGTTTATATTAAAATTATTACAGATAATAATATAAATTATAATATTTTTACTACATACAAGCTGAGTTGTCAACAAGCTTTTCATCTTTAAACCAGTGATGCCCAATTGAAATCGTTTCCAACTTATTTTTTTGCGACAAGCATTGTGATTCGCAGCAATTTAATTATGGTCCCAAATGCAGCTGTAATGCACATTGATAGTTGTTTTAATTTTGGAAATTTGTTTCCGAGAATATATTTATGATAAAATTAACTTTATTCCCTTCGAAGGTGAACTCTAACTCCATGCTTGATTGCAGGTTTCTTAGCTCCATTTAATAAATTTGAGAATGCTGATTCCCTTGCCTCAAAATATTTTGAACATATCCTCATACTTTTGCATGTAGGTATTAGAGTCTGTAGTCGAAAGCTTTAGTTACTTGTCTTGCTTCATTTGCATATTTTGAAAAATCTTTTCGACCATTATAAAAGTTTTTTAATTAATGGATTTTTTTATTGCCTAACAACAAAATGCGAATTACAAAGCCCAAGAATTATAGAAGCGACTACAGTTTTTAAGTACCTAGTTAACTCAAGTATACATTTTATTTGTATGTTTTTATTTACTTCACTTTGTCTTTTACCTTCCAAATTTACTGTTTAACTCCATTCTCGATTCGTTTTGTCAATTCTTGATCTAAAATCGGCATTATTAAAAATGATAAAAGTTCAACCATACTAAGAAAAGGAAAAAAAGGTTGCGACATAAATTTTATCTATCAGGCGTCTAAAAGTAAATACCATTAGTTCCACGTTTTATCAAGATCGAACAAAAAATACTATAATGATAAGTAACGAAAGTAACTCGAATACGTTCAAACTATTAAAAGCGTGCATGCGTTAAATCAAAGAGTTAAGGCGAATAAGTAGGTTTTTCTGTCATTTCGCGAAAATCGTTAATCGTTTTCCGTTACCTAAAAAATATGAAACGTGGAAATATTTTTTTTCTTTTAATAATTGCACTCTCAAAGTATTTGTTTACACTACTGTACTTTTATTTAAATGAAAATTGTAAAGGTTTCAGGCCTGTAGCAAACAGTTGACAACTGTTTTTCAGAACTGCTTTTATTTGCTTTACGCCGTGAATAGATTAGGGTTTATTGTAAGTTATCGAGATTTGGTGTCTGAGACAAAATCGTATGACAAAGTATTTTAATAGGATACAATAACAAAGTATTTAGTTCTACAACATTTTTATCAGGTAGTTGATAGCTATTACGCCATCGTCAGAACTATCGTCAGAGATGGCGTAAAGCCTATCAACGAAGCGAAATAGCTATCAACTAACTGATAATTTTTTTGTAGAACTGAATACTTTGTTATTTTATCTTATTATAATGGAGGTCTATCAAGTAAATGCCAATTCAATCAATACAAAGTATTTTTATTTTGATTATTATTATTTCGACGATTCATATTTTTTAAGCGACGGAAAACGATTAAAGATTTTCGCGAAATGACAGATAAACCTGCTATATACCATTAAATAATATACCCAATTTTACTAAATTTATATTCATTTATTCCAATAAGTCGTTGGCTGGTTATAAAAATAGGCATAAGCAATGCTTTTAATTGGAAATTCAATACGATGAAAAAATAGACTATTGAAAAAGTAATAATTTAAGCGTGAAATACAAAAACGACGTTTACTAGTAGCATTGCAAAGTTGACATATCGATTTTTGCTTTAACGCGCCTCATATAAGCCTCGAAATACCCCTGAAGAATTTTACATGTAATAATTACGTGATGTAAGGATTGATTTTAAAGGAGAAACCCACACTTGCTCGTGATGAGACTTAATTCTTTAGCGATATTGTAATTGTGTGTGAATATTTTATAGGCGCCGGTAAAGGCTAAGGGCTGGAAAGGAATAAGAGATGCCAGCAAAGATGCCGTTATATGCATTCAGAATAATCCCTACATCAGGCAGAAAGAAGTTAGCGGGAGTGAAGATTGTTTATACCTCAACGTTTACTCACCAAAGGTTTGTCATTTGATCCTATTTTTTAAATGTCAAAGAATAATACTGTCAAACATATTAATTACTCAAAACTATAATAGTTTAAAATGTTATGATTCTTGTTTACAGAAAGAAAATGAATCTGATAAAAAACTGTTGCCAGTGATGGTTTTCTTCCACGGAGGCGGCTGGATGTGTGGCTCTGGAAACCGGCAATTTTACGGGCCGGAGAGACTTCTAGATCGGGATGTGGTGTATGTTGGAGTTAACTATCGGCTTGGTAATGATCCAATAGATATATACTTATTTTCGTTATATATCATTGTCATGTTAAACTGAGACGAGAGGCGACGCCCTAGCGTGTTCACATCAAAAGACGAACAGATCGTAGTAAAACGATCTTAAACAATACCGATCCAAAGCGTTGCAGCCGTGACCAAGGTTGGTGCGGTACGAATGTTGATATGAAATCACATGCAGAAACTTATTTATTAATTAACTGTGGATGTGTCCAATTTTATTTCGCTTATATAATACATTCAGCAGCTGATTAGCTGATAAAAATTATCATTTTGTTCTTAATTAGAAATACAATACGATGGAAAAAATAAACTAAAATCAATAATTTAATCGTGAAATACAAAAATGTCATTTACTACTAACATTGCAAAGTGGACATATTGGTTTTTGCTTTTAGACCACTCATATAGTGTGTGCATATTCAAGGACAAGAATAAAGCATATTGTAATAAGCAAGTGCATATTTATTAGTAATTATAATGTGATGTTATTTTCCACATATAATAAATAATAATTATTTATTTGATGAAAATAGCATCATAATTCTTCTAGTGCATATTATTATTTAGTAACGATAATATAGTGTGATGTTATTATCAGCAAATAAATAATTATTATTTATTATGTGTTGAAAATAACATCGTAATTATTGTAGTATCAAGAAATCGCTAATTCAATTATATTTTGTATATTTTCTTTTATAGGAGCGCTTGCATTTTTTTCGACGTTAGATAAAGCCTCTCCCGGAAACTATGCGCTTAAAGATCAAGCAATGGCCCTTCGTTGGATTAACAAAAACATCGAAAAGTTTGGTGGGGATCCAAATTTGGTAACCTTATTTGGCGAAAGTGCTGGAGGGGCCAGTGTGCACTACCACATGATGTCGCCGCTGAGTAAAGGTAAGTTAAGTTTGCCAGATGAAAATTCAAACTGTTCATTTTAGCAATAAAAACTATACAATTTACATGTATGATATAAACGAATTAAAAGTATTCTTAGTAGAATACTGTTATTATGAGTAGCTTTGTCGACATAATATTATGTTAAATTCAATAAAATATTTTGTATTTATAATATTATAAGTGTCGAGCCTACACCAATGGCTGGTAATCCGTTCTGTAACAAACATAAGCTGCTGCTTGCTGTTTCAGAACCACATTACGTTTATATTACGCCAAAGAATAGAAATATATGTATAATATAAATATATTTTCAAAATATAACACTATTTGTTATGTGCTACTTCCACATTTTTATAATGATCAGGACCTGTTACATTCATAGCGTGCATCAGTTGATAATGTAAAAAATGTGGAAGTAATACAAAATAAATTGTGTTTTATTTAAAAAGTATAATGCCTTTCCACAAAGAATTGACAGTTAACACATTAAGAGTGATAAAGATATGCTAATGTTTCTTTATCTCCGTCACACAACCTTATTTGCATATGAGGAAGTAGGAAAAAAGGGCAATTGACAGCATAAATTATATCTCGCTCATGCGCTTTCACTTAACATGTGATGAAGCGAGAAAAATAAAAATTCATGGCAAGCACCTGATACCATAAGATATCAAAATGTTTGTATAAAGTACAAGAATTACCGCAGTATCGGTTATATTTGATTTTTCACGATACGAATCGACAATGTTGTTTTTGATTTTATATAACTCATTTCGCACATAGAATTAAATAGTAATATGTATCAAAGATTAATGCGCCATAGGCAACAAAAATAAAGCGATCTTAATGGAAATTTTTTGAATTCGAATAAGAGTTGAGAATATCGTTTTTAATATTAAATAAAAAAAATATGAAATTGCAGGTCTCTTTCACAGAGGAATTTCCCAATCAGGCACAGCGCTTGGCGTATGGGCAAACGCAGTGCCAGGAGCAACAGAAAAAAGAGCCAAACTCCTTGCATTAGCCATGAACTGCCCGACTGATGATAATTTTGCACTCGTCGACTGCCTCCGAGAAAAACCAGCTGAGGATTTAATATCTATAGCTTCAATTTTCTATGTAAGTTAGATCATTTTTTTTCATTAACTACCTATATAAATTCCTCAAAACTATAAAACAGGACCTCTATGATTCCTAGTTCCCACCGATCGCATTTATTTCTCCCGTGTCATAATGTCATGTCAATAAATTATAATCAAATTGGATTGATTCAAACTCATGAACTCTGCAACCGAAGCCAATAACATTGATCAATCGGCTACAAGTCCTGCATATTTATGTACTTGTATACCTCCAAGTAAATCATTCAGGCAATGACAAGTTTCCTGTGCAGCTCCCCCTGGGAAAGTCATAGTAGACTTTTCCAGCTTAAAATCACATTAAGAATAATAAATTGATGACAAGTTGAGAACTTAAAGTTTATTAAGCTTTCACGGTGAGTATGTGTAGCATGTTATTTATTACGATAATCATCATTATAGTTGGAAAATATTAATACACTTGGGGAAATAGTATCTTTTATAATATTAAATTTGCTCATTTTTAGGAATGGGATTTCGACCCCATGATACCATTCAGACCAGTTGTAGAATATCAACATGATGACGCTTTTCTTACTGAAGATCCTCGTGTGATTCTTGCGGAAGGAAAGTTTCATCAGGTCCCGTGGATTACTGGAATGAATTCACAAGAAGGCGCGCTTAGCGCTGCACGTAAGTCTTTGTTTATACACTTAAACGTTTCATTTTTTACATATTTATATTAATATTATTTTACTGAAAAAAATCCTAGAAAGATTCATCTTCAAATTCTTTCATTGTGAGAAACTCATCTTTTTACTTCTATGTATTATATACACATCCTAGAAGACAGTATCACAGAGAAAGAGCTTGCTATCCGCTTAGGAATAGCTGGAGCCACATTTAACTCAATGCAGACCGTTTGGGACACGCAGCTGTATACGATTAAAACCAAATGACATTTGTTCAACGCTTGCATTCTACCTGTGTTGCTTTATGTAGCGTTTTATGAGCACCTGACGAAGACTCAGAAAAACCGTATACTGAACTTCGAGAATGGATGCTTGCGACGGATACTGGGGGTGAGGTGGTTTGACTTCGGGAGAAACTCGGAGATTAGGGAACGTACCACAACGTGCCCTGTTGGGTATGGGTAGCCTCTTTTAAGTACCTTTCATTGGATTCCCCCACTCACATGCTAATGACGTGTACCTTCCTTAATTACAGTTAATTAGTTACTAGTTTTTTAAACCTTTGATTGCTATGATATATTCTGTGAATAATATTATCTTTCCTATATTCATAGGCGTATTTGGTATACCAGGACTACGTGAAGATCTATCAGCCAATTTTGACAAAGTTGCTCCGATTACTTTTGATTATCAACATGCCAATGATGTAGATCATGTTACGGAAACTATAAAAAAATACTATTTAGGTGGGGACACCATGATCACAAATGAAACAACCTACCCAGTGACAGATGTAAGTCTTTACCTCTTTGCATTGGTAAATTTACAATAGATTATTACTGTTCAAAGGAAAAAAATAACTACAGTGAAGCCCCGATTCTACGTTTTTCAAGGCATCCTAAAAAGAGAACGAAAAATGAGGGCATGCTTCAAACAATAAAATAAAGTAAAAACAAGATCATGTCGATCTTTGAACTTATTGATTCATCCGTTCAATGCAGAGGAATTCGTGATACCTTTTTTTTGGCTATTTGCAAAGCTTTTTCTCTTACTATGGATCCATCAATAGATATGTTTTCAGCTCGCCCCTGCTGGTACCACGTGTGAAGAATCTCCTCAAGCTCACTAAAAGTAGACTCCTTAGCGGATTTTCTTTTATTCGCTGACTTGCCGCACTTTTCGATTGCTTTGCAAACGCCACTCTTCCTACCAACAATCGTGGTCAGAGTTGATGATGCTAGTCTCGGACGTTTTGCTATGTCGACTCGTTTTTCTCCTGGATGTTTTTCGACTTCTCGAATTATTTTCAGTTTCTCAGCTAGAGTTATAGTTTTTTTCATGGGGGTATTTTATTTGCGAGTTAGACAAATTCGCGAAACGGGCTGCGAGGCAAGACTGAACGCCGACCGACCTGTGCAACACAATAAGACGAAAAATTATGACTATGAATCATGAACAATTCTACAAAGCTTGCACGCTTGCAGTCTCTTTTGCAGTCAGTTTTTTTTACGAACCAGTTGGATGGGGTAGAACGTATTTATAAGCGAAATGAGAAATATTCAACAAAAACGGTCAATCGGTATGATATTTGTGACGAGACCACAATATTTAGACGATAGATCGAGGAAATCGATAAATCGGGGAACGGTTAATGCGGGATTATTTATTCACATTATTCACATTATTGTGGGTCTATAAAAAATGAACGATCCATGCGGGAAAACAATTTATGCAAGAACGGGGTTCCACTGTACTGCTATAATTTAATGACAAAGGGGATGTTCTGAGAAATGAATCATAACATTAAGTCCATATGCTTGATATTTGGAGCAAAACGATATACAATGAAAACAAAAAAAGAATACATTTGAGTGTGACATGATATTATTATACGACACTCATGTTTTCTATTAATAATTTAAGTATGTTTATTGAAGTCTGTTTAATTTTTTTACAGATCTATACTGACACTTACTTTTTGGCGGGAATGGACGAAGCCCTAAGACTGCAGCTTCCTAATTCAAAATCACCCATTTATGTATATTACTATAATTACCGTGGTAGTAACAGCTTTACTAAAATATTTGGAGATCAATGGAGAGACTATGGTAATTTAATTCACATAAAAAATCAGTATTACATCTTATTAGTCAAAAAAAATTTTCGCAGTCCTATTCTCAAATTTATTAATGTCCGGACACTAATAGAATCCAATCAGTGATGTCATTTACGCCAAAAGTTATGAATTTTCTGTTTACTCTACTCATGCTTATATATTTTTTCAGCTTGGAAAGTAAAATGATAAATGATTTCTACATAATAGTGTAAAATATAAAAGTATTTAGTTCCATAAAATTTTATTAGGTAGTTGACAGTTATTTCGGCTTAACGCCGTCGTCAGAACTATATATCTACGAAACTACATAGCAGAACGAAATAGCTATCAACTACCTAATACAATGTTGTTGAACTAAATACTTTGATAGTTTGCTCTATTATAGTAGAATTCTACCAAGTAAATGCCAATTCAATCAATATATTTCTACATACATAATTCTATTTCTGTTGATTGCAGCTGCTAAAAAACTTTAATTTAAAATATGACGAAACCTTAAATTATTTTACAAAAAAATCTTAATATATATAATATCCTGCTGGAAAATGTCTCATCCCAATGCGGAGCGTTTGGACTTCAAATGTAGCTTATCTTAACAGAAATTGTTCTAGAAGAACTGCTTGTTACTCAGTCTCTCAACCTCTCTTTTCTGGAGAGTTAAGCTATTTGCTCTCACTAAGCCCTGTTTTATGAATCGAACCGGTGAGAGGGAATTTAGATATCACAGATATACTTGTCTTCGAACAAAAAATTATAAACCATTTTGAAAAAACGGTTTACGAAACTGTCCATATTGGCATTCGACCCCCTAAGCTAGCCGCCACTTTGCTACAGGCCTAGCAAATATAAATTATACTGAATCTTAATAGTTATACATTGATTTTACATACTGTCTGTTACAGGTGTCTGCCATGTTGATGAACTCATTAACATGTTTCAATTTGAATTTTTCCCGGATGGGCTCAATAAGGAGGACGCCAAGGCTTCTGATACATTTTTAACATTGTGGACCAATTTTGCCATTACTGGGTAGGTTTGATAACTTTTTCAATGTTATAGAAGAATGAATGAAATTGATTTGATACGTAGTTTGCAACTTTATTTAATCAAGAAATCAATGTTTGGAAATTGAAACCTAAAACCAATGTAAAATGATGTTTCCTTTCAAAAAGTGGTCAATTTATTTTTCTAATTTACATCATTTCACCGAGACCTGCTCTGACGTCTTTAAAATGAGATCCAATCATTTACTCATTTTAGTATTTTGTGAGGATTACATCAATTGGTCAAAACACAGTCGATATTATGGTTATTTTGACACGTTTAACTCATTTTTCAATTTAGTCTGTCTTGCAGTAAATCTTCTTCTAATTCGAGATCCTGTACAGTTGATCTCATAAATTTAATTAAGGAAAAAAAATCCTACATCTCATTTTCAATGTTATGAATGTTGCGAGAATTGTACTCTTATTGCCAAAGTGTAATTATAATTTTGATTTTTCAGTAACCCAAACAAACCAAATAAACCACAATTCGTGAACATGCCTGAGTGGAAAGCATTGAGTTCAATGGATGAAATGGAGTATTTAGAAATTGGTAAAACTTTGAAAGCGGGAACAAGACTTTTAGAGGAACGAAGAGAATTGTGGAGAAATTTACCACTGTGGCCAAAATATCACTCGGCGGCTTATAATAAAAATCTGAAGCATACAGAGCTGTGATCTTGTCAATTATTTTTTTGAATATTATGTAATAAATATGTCTTTCCTATTATTGTGTGATAAGGTAAATGGTTTGGTTAATATAAAAATATATTTACCTATTCTTTAGAATATTAATTTAATTATCCTTTCCAAATGCACATTTTATTTATGTATACAGTATACAACACGATTGCGGAAAACTCGTTTTTCATTCAAATTTACAACTGCTCCTTGATTACATATTAAAATACTCCTATGCTCTGGTTTTCTATGAATATGGTAGCCCCAATAGCCCGCTCCGAGATAGCTCGTCCCCTATCTACTGTGTTATCGAGGAGTCTACTGTAATTATTTTTGTAAAATTTGCTTAACATTATTTACTTGCCAATTTTCGTGGTCGAGAGGGTAACACTTTAGTGCATCTGTTTGAACATTGATTTTTTATGTGAATTTGTGACCTTCCTGAAATACAGGGTTCAATAAGCAACTCATTAACAGCTAATTCTCTCCTAACATCATTCATCCATCTAGACATCCATGTTGAGATACCACTAAAAATGCATACTATATGAGATAGTCTATAGCCTAGTAGTAAAAACTCCGCTTAGTGTTGAGATGGTTCCATATTGCCACCGAAATTTGATTATTTCAATAGTGGCCTGTAAGAATTCGTAGTGTTAAGTTTCCAGTAATAAAATTATAGCTTATATTTGTCAGGATTTTTCTGTATGTAATGCACAGGACATCACATACTCACTGTCGAGTGAATATTGACAGGTGGCACTGCCACTTAGTAATTTAATACTGTAGTAAAAAGTAATCAGCATGTATTGAAAAAATTCAATGATAGAAGTGTATTTTATCTATCTATCTATCCTTCTATCCCTACTCTCTTCGAAAAAAAAGAGAGGTTGAGCAATTGAGTAAAAAGCAATTCTCATAGAAAAATTCTGTTGAGATACCTCCATTAACCAATTATATGCCGGGAGGTTTTAGTATGGCCGTGCATGGAGGGCTGTGATTTTTTTTTAAAAAATAAACCCTATGTATACCATATATTTGAATATTTAAAATTATTATTGGATAGTAAAAATAGGTGTCAAAATGGACTGTATATAAACGGTTGTGGCAGTTAACCGATTAGGAAACCATATGCTCCACGTTGGGAGCGGACATGGAAAAGGAAAATAAAACAACTAAATACAATCATTTTATACTGGAGGGGTTGAAATCCTACGGCTCTTATGGAGTCCACTAGAGCTCCACTAGAGTTGATATTTCGTGAATTCACTTAGGGTTTATCTCAATTGATGTAAAATTCAAGATGCATGGCGAATTGGTAATATTCCCAAAGTTAGCTATTATACAATTATACATGGTGGAGGTAGATATGGTGAAATATATGATAAGCGGTCTTGTTTTCAAATTTATTAGGATTGGGTGATGTTAATGTCGGGACACATAAATCTGAGATGAAATATGAAGTAAAAGGCAATTATATAGAGATTTTTATTGATATAATTCTATTACTACTAACATAAAGAACATGTCATGAGTTTGTGCACAACAAAATATTGTGTACCAATTAAAAATGGAAGTTGTCATTATTGTATTTCGCTTAACTAAAGCAAAAGATTTATATTCTCCTAATTGGGGTCTTTATGTGAAAAAATATTTATGTTTAGCACCAATTCCTTTAGTCGAATAAAAAAAAACTTACCACTAAAGAATGTCTTTTTTCAGACACAGATTTAAAATGAAAACAATTCATATTAGATTACATGTCTTGTACATAATTGTGAATTGATAATTTCATAATACATACCAAATAATACTTGGGTAAGTAAGAAAACAAACGAATTCAAGTTGAATAATGGCGGAGATAATTGACACCATTCAAAATTTGTAAGATCTTAGTTGTTCCAATATACTAATTATTTAAATAATAAGGAGCCGAATATTATCCAAGTTTGCTTGCCATAAAGAAATAATGACGTACCACTAGTTTGACATCAGTCATTATTTTTTATGGCTGTTAAAAACTTATTATTTGTTCTCAATAAAAGTTAACGAGATCGTATTCGTCAATCAAAATTACAACATGTTATTTTTTTTGGTATTAAAATTTATATTATAAACACGAAAATTTTATTATATCATATTTGCTCAAGTAAGTTGGTAAACTTGTGTTGAGCGCTTAAAATTAATGAAATAGATATAACAGATATTTTATCTTATATTATTACATAAATGCATTTCAATAAACACAATAGTGTTAAATTCATTAAAAATCTTACAAGTAATAGGAAAGAAAATCTACATTGGTATTTTTTTTACTACACACAAAATCACTTAGATATTAATCATATCGCAATAGACAAAAAGCTAAGAAACGATTAAAAATAGTTAAAATGAATTTACCGCAGAGTATTATAAAACGTTTTCTTTTTTAAAAACATGTATATTCTACCGTATACATAAATATTTTTATTTGAGATTCAGTAAATGCCAACAAGTCTAATATTAAAGAAAAAAATTATAAAAAATAAAAGTAGAAAACATGGTTGTTACAATTATAATTTTTTATGCATTAAAAATAAAGTATGGCTTTTGAATGCCAATTTTTTTATGTAAAACAGTCTTATAAAGAAGAGAATAAAATAACAACCAATGTTTATTACAGATCAATCAAAATAAGACAAATTAGTATTCCGTGATTTATTAGTGTGTATTATTTAACAGGCGTGTTAAGACAGTTTTTAGTGTCTATGGATCAACGAATGAAATCATAATGTAACGAACACCTTCCGTAACCAGTAGTCCCTCATGATAATGAGTAAGTCTGCCGGGGTGCATGAGTAGCCAGCCAGGGCGGGTACTGACGACAGAGCAGTTGTAGCGAATGAAGTGGCAGCCGCCTCCCTTGTAATCTAATTCTGAAAATAAAAAATACTTATTAGTTACATGATTTTAATTTGAAGTATGTTATATTCTATCCACTGTAACAATAATACAACAGTAGCTTGATGATTAACAGTCACAGGGTCCGTGGTTGAGTGGCAACGTCGTAGGCTTTGGTTGCGGTGCTCACAGGTTTGAATTCCAGTATGGACAGTTTCATAAATTGATTTTTGAATCGATTCAATGGATTTCTGTTTGAAGGCACCCATCCGATCCTATAAACGGGGCGTAGCGAGAGAGATTATCTAACCGCTAGTCATGTACTAGCCCTCTCCTTCTATCCATACTCTCTTTCAAAAAGAGAAATTGTACCACGCAGTTATTGTAGAGAAACGTCTGCTGAGATAAGCTCCATTAGGAGTGCATATTCTCCACATTGCGAGCGGACATAGATTAAAAGTATACATATTGTATTTGTCTTGATTTATCTGTATACCTATAAGTCCCCCATTTGTATTTTTAGTATAGACCGGGAAATACGAATATCTTTTTTATTGAAATTTTGCAACAGATTTTAGTTATACATTTCTGAGTGTAAAATTGTAAGCCAACACAACACGTCTCATAAGCAAGATGGTAGTATTATCTATTATCAAATTAAAATTTGAATATTGATTAATAATAGTGATTTTAATCAAAATAATTCCTGCTGCAGAACCAAGCCACATCCAAGAATTTGGACAGGTGGCACTACCATCTGGTGATTTCTAGTTAATAATATACCTGGGGTGTTTAAGGCGAGATTAATTGTATAAGTCGAACTATCATGGTGCGGTCTAAGTGATGGCTGCTCAGTCGGTTTGTAACGGACAACAAAATTCATCAACGAGCGTGGGGGCTGAAACGATATTAAGCAACAATATAGAATATAGAATTAAAACCAAATATGTTATTAATTAAAATCAAAAACGTATAAAATTCAGTTGTTGAGTCTAACATTACAGTTTCATAAATCAAAATTATGAGGGCAAACATTCAAAACGTGATTTGTCACAAATTTAAAAAAAAATAGTTAAATATCAGGTGCGATAGTCTATAGTAAAGTCTATAGGATGAAACCACTGTATTTGTTGAAAGAATATTTTTCCCTATATAGAAATAATCTTAAAGTTGTCTTATTCAAGTAAAATATGATTTCTACAACATTGAAAAACCATCAAACCATCAAAACTTTGTCTTTATTCCATTTGATATCACATGTTTGATAGAAATGTAAAATTAAATCATTAAAAATAATGTTTGACGACTGGCAGAATCTTGAAGATGAAAGACTCGTCTGGTACAAGAATACACTTTTAGATGCACCATCTGCTAGTATGGAAGAACAAAAGATTATATGTGACTGTGGAGCAGAACCATATTCCTCTTAACAATATGTACATAATTATTATACTATTACATTTTTAAACCATTAAATTAGGTGACTTAATTTTCTTTCTATTTATGTGTCCATGTTCATGATAACATTCAAAAAGTGTTTAGTTCATGCATTTCGTGCAAAACATGTCTTGTCCAAATTTCAAACACAAAAATCAATAATAACCAATAGTTTTACATTATACACAATACTAGAATCATAATTTTTTCCATAAACTATATATAATGCTGAAGTTTATCTTCAGCATATAGGCTAGATTATTAAGCAAAATGTTTTTCATCATTTCCCAATCTGTGTGACAAATCACGTTTTTAATATTTGCTCTTCAATGTAAATTGTATATCTTACTTCAAACTTCAATGAAAATTAATCAAAAAAATCTTATATTTATAGTGAGAAGAACTATTTTAACCAAAATAACTCACATCGTGAAAGTATCCAGTGAAAACTAGTTCTTGAAGGGGGCGTACATACTCTTGCAAAATGTATAACCAATGGCGTTCAAAGTCAACTTGATTCATGTGGATATCTCGCGTGGGTACGGCTTCATAGCCTCCTTCCAAGCGTTTATCCTGAAATTAAAAATACACATTATACTTGAAAATAAACGCAGTTAAGATTACGAGATCAACATAATGAGTTGACAAAATTATCATGCTAAAAAATAACAACATCATTAATGAACAATATTATTTTTTTCTTACATTGTTAGCTCCATCGGACCATTTGCCATAGCCTTCCATTATGTTAATGAATTCTTGACAAAAGCGGAGACTGGTCATTGGGAACCAGTATACATCAGGGCACGGCTAGAAGAATAACAAAATCTTGAACATGATACAATGACGAGTATAATGTAGCCTAAAAAACAAAGAAACTTTTTACACGAAAGAAATATAAAATTAATCAAACATCTGGTAGTTATTAGTGTCTCACCATATTATGCACGGGAAGGCTATTAATACCCATGGCAGTGACTGTGGTCATTTTTACCTTTTTTGTAATTTGTTTGTTATCGTTTGGGTAAAGTATTAATGTCTGATATGTTTTGTTTAATATTTTGCTTTATCTATCTTATGAAGATCTATTCAAGTTATTTTCACAAAAATCATCTACTGAAAGAGTTAAAATTTTTGGGAGTTTAGCATAATTGAAGACCCATTTACATAAATATTGTATTTAATGAACGATGCTAATGCAATATTTCTTCCAAGACTTAGTTTATATTTAATGGTTAGCCACTTTGAATCAATGGGAATTTGTCACTATCATTAACATCACCATAAATTGTGTACCAGCAATTCAATTTCAATAATTATAGTGGCATATTTTTTACACTTAGTATAATAGTAAATTGTCGTCTGCTTTATATAGTAATGGGCAAGACCTCTCGTGTAAGTGTCAAGAAGACATAAAATTAATATGTGTGTTTTGAATATAAATAATTAATATTAGACGAATATAATAATCACCTGGAGGGCTTTCTTTTCAAGATTGAAATTTTCTGAATAGTTGGGATGGATATAACGTTGCTCCCAGTCATATTTGTTTTCAAATATTTGATAAACTTCAGGGTGTGTCAGAGTAATATCGAACGTCTCGGGGTCCACTAAATGGCCGTAATTATTTTCATTTGATACATGCATGAATATTCCCTGAAAATCAAAATTAATTATTGCAACGCAGATTTTGGGCAGACAAAAATGGACAATAAAGCAATCAAATTAAAAATACTAAAGTACGCAAGAACAGCTGCAACAGCATTTTAACACATAAAAAATTTAATATACACATTAATCATAGTTATAGTAATCTTTGTAGTTATATTTTTATTGGCGTTAAAACTTAAATCAAATACATATTAAAGAATTCATTATGAATAATTCAATAGAATTTTATATTTTATACATACCAATTGACGTAGAGAGGCACATAGTGCCATATCAGCATCAACGTCATCTCCGACATAAGAAATGGATTTCTTGTTGTGTTTCTGTAGTACAGCCGCAGCGTTGATGAGGTAGCATGAATTTATGAATGGTACATTCCATGTTCCTCTAAAATAATGAGAAATAAAATCCATTAGATTACCAGTCAATTTCACAAATGACATGAAAAACAATCGCGCGGTTGTACATAAAAATTAATAATTATGAGTTGTGTATAACTGTCCATAAAAAGTCGAAAATTACATTTATGAATGCACAAATATTCTCCATATTCTTGTGTATGTATACAACTTCACAAATCAAATGCAATATCCCCAGAAAACCAAGTAAAATAAATTTATAAATTCTGTTTACATGCAAACTCATGACTGTCCATTACAAAATCATTAAATTTAGTCACTTAAATTATATTAATATATTCTATAACATTTCACTTAAAAGTCACATGTTCGTATGAAGTATAAGAATTGCCGTAGAATCGATTTTATTTGATTTCTCACAATATGACTTTGAAAGACAGTGGTTTTTTTGCTTTTATACAACTCATATGGTTATGCAAGGTGAATCAAACATTTTCTTTGCATTACTTTCATATCATTTACTTCTGTATGTAATGAAATGCAAATAAAAAAAACTTCCATACCTATATTTCAATTAAATTTTACTCCGATAATTATTGTTTGGGTTGACCGGATGGCTGCCAATAGCGTCTTAAGATGCGCAACTTTCCATGAATGGAACGTCGCTCATTCAAAAATGACGCCACTTTAAACGGGGTTTTACTAACGTAAATTAATTAGTTAAAACATACAAATATGTTGAACATACAACGACATCTATTGGGATTTGGGTCACATACACAGAATTGAAACAGAATTCGTTTTTACCACTTAAAACGTAAATTGAAAAGAGCTTTGTCAGCGGAATAAAAAAAACCCTAATTTGTCATAAACATTTTAATTTTGTTATTACGGATAAATGGCGGCACAATCGGCGCACTCTTCATTTATTTGATAAGTTTTTATACATAAACTTTAATAGATTTTCAAAAATGATATGTTCAGAAAGTTTTATTTTTGCAATAAAATTCGCGGCGTGCAAGGTATCACCATACATACACCTACCGGCAGTTGAAAGGTTAATATTCGCTAGGATTAAACAAAATCAACATGTTTTCGACGGATTCAGTCGATATTGTGATGAAATTCATTTTTATTGTAATAATAAAATGAACATAAATTAACTGAATTTTATCATTGTATTGACTTAACAATAATCGAAAACGATAATATATGTCACTTCTCAATAAAAACAAAATATCATTATGCCGACGGAGGGAGATAATTCGAATGTTATCTAGTTCAGATGTCAAGTACTTAGGAGTTAATTTGATGTCCAAATTAAGCGACAGGCGAAAATTTATGACCACTTTGGTGCATAGTGACAGGTCTCCTTGAACGCTAGACAAGCTGTGTTGGGAATCAAACATTCACTATGCGTACATACTCGTACTATAGAAGTAGCTTAATCGGTATGTGTCACAGAGGGATACACATGAGAACCCCTTGGTTCAGATCTAAACAAATAAAACAATTGGTCAAATTGTTCAGCAGATTGATGCCATAGATTGATACGCAGTATAATATCAGCCATGAGTGGAGTACATTCGTAAATATATTAATGTTTGAAAAATTTCATAAAATATGGTCTACGAAACATTCCAATGTAGTATTCGTATTTTATGCAACATATCGCTCACTTATGTGGAGCATATCGACTGTGTCTAGGCAATTGATATAACCCTCAAAAAATACAAAAATGAGTTAATGATTGGATCTCATTTTGAAGACGACTGAGCAGGTCAAATGATGTAAATAAGAAAAATAAATTAACCACTTTTTGGAGGGGTAACATCATTTTACATTGGTTTAAGCCACTATTATATCGACAATCCCTACGTATAATCCCGTATCTGCAAACATGAGAATTTACCGGAGAGCATTTCAAAGATTCATAGTGCAACTCACCATATAATGTATTCGATAAAAAAAGTTTTTACACTCCCCTGAATAATTTCGATTTTGATGGTTACATACAATAGGCCAAAACACCGTCGATATGGAATATTACAGAAGCAACATTATAATCCTGGCATGCCTGTAGGATCAGGTTAAACGCCGGTTATGTAAAAATAGTATTTCATCATTTCAAAACTTTTAAACAGCAGCTGAAAAGTGTTGCTGTGTTCTTAAATGTTGTATTTCTGTCACAATTTGAAAATATACCAATTTATATATGTGCATTCGTTTGATGTCGTTTTCTTCGGTTTAAGACGATTACAGAAGTAAGTACGACTCCATTCAGCTGTTATTGCTGTCCGATCACAATATCTAATCGAATATTTGTCATCCTGCTCATAAGCATGTGTGACCCCATTCAATATATACCGTAAAATAGACTAAAACAGCTAGTCTGAAAGTATAGTCTTGTTGTTATGTTACGATGCCAGCTTACAATGTTTCCGCTGATGACTCACCTGAGTACCTGAGTCAGTCAGTGTTCATTTTTGTCTCGTATTTGCATCTGACATGCAACTAACATGCCCTGTATAACGAATGTTAAGACTCTAGCTGAGAGACTAAAATAGTTCAAGACTTTGCTGCATTTATCATTTTTTTAGGGTAAAAGGAATGCAGCTATAGGCATCCACGGCAACGGCAATTATGCGCTGTTAAATGCTGTATACAACTGATATGTTGTATATTTTTACAAAGTAATAAAAAAGATACTACCCTGTAATAAGGTCAAATGCAAGCAATTTGGGAGGCGTGAAAGAACTCACAAACGAATCATTCCAATTGATTTAATTAGCAGATCATACAATCATAGTTGTAAAATCATAAGGGTTGCCAGTATTCGGAAACCCATCGCAAAGAATTTTATTTAAAACAAAAAAAACAATAAAATACAAATAGTTATTTCAAAAATATTTTTTAATACTTTAACTTTATTGGTTTACTTCATCAGGAGCAGTATCATCATAAATTGATTATAATTATAAAAGTGTGGAAGTAGTACGAAAAAAATTGTGTTTTATTTTTAATGCCTCGCCATCAAAAATTGACAGTAGACATTATTAAGTGATACATGATTTTTACGTTGAAGTCAAGTATCAAATAATACCTTACAAAAAGTACAATATACGATCTACATTTTTTAATTACAGTAAATCCACGATGCCTAATTTACTGAATCCATGTAATGGTCATTACAGTAATCTGATAAATTTATTAATTTAAAAATGACAAAAAAATTACATTGAAATATAATTTAAATTTCTGAAAAACCAAGCCTTACACTTTTACCTCTCTACAACATATTATATATATGCAAATGATATTCATTAAATGAATTGAATATTACTTCTTGATTGGTTACATTATGATTTTAAATGAAAATACTGTTTCCACTACAAAATAAACAGTTACTTCTGTTAACAATCAATTATTTTTCTGTCTATCATAGAAAAGAAAACTTGCAGACTTGCCGGATGAGTTTTATGCATGTATTTAAATCAGTTGCAACACATTGATAACGCTAAAATAGCCAATCTTTTAAAGTAAAAAATCAACATTGCCATTGCCAAAATGAGCCATAAAATATTTAAAATACATTTAAATTATCTAAAAAACTTTGTTGGTAGTTCAGATGTTTCTTATAACTGAATATTAAACCAAAGTCTGTTACATACCCTGGAATATGTCACGCATCAACCAAGTATACAAGTCTCTTGCGTTATTCATGCTTAACTTCAATTGCAACTGCTAAGTTAGAAAAAAAACAACACAACATTCCTGTTTCAAGATTATAAAATAATTATTCGAAAAAGCTAATTTAAATTAGTGTGAAAGAAAAAAACTTAACAGTGGGAAGGTACGGATCAATTTTTTGGTGATAAATATTAAAAGACGAATTAGTGAATCAAGAAAATGAAATTCAGGAACAATGACATATTATTTCTACTCATCATAATCAACGCGGTGATTAACAGTGAATCATCAAGAACATCCGGAGGTATGTAGTGTTTTATTATTTCAATCAATCACAATGAAAGTAGAATCGTTCATTTAAACAATATTGGGATGCCTATCTGATTCGGTTTCAGGCAGATTGGGTGGTCGGCGCCGCGGTGGAAGACGACAGCTATCAAGAATGCCAATTATAATTCAACGCCAGAATCCTTCAGAATATTACGAACACAAAGATGTGAGATTATGAATAAATAAAAGTATTATTTACTTACTATTCTCATAATTTATCAATTCACTGGGACTTATTTATTTTTGAAATAATATTGTCAGTCTATTTTTTCTAAGCAGAAATCATATTAATCATATGTCTCATTTTTATATTAATTTAAAAACATAATGTTAACTATAGGTATATACTCGTAGATATTCAGCAAATTTTGGTTAATTTTCATAATAAAATGTGCAACTCAACATTTAAAAAATTAAAAGCAATTTAAAGTTACTTCACAATTTCAAGAATCAATTTCGTTCATGGACGGAATATTTTTAACTGGTTAACTATACTAAGAGAAGGTATATAAACGTATAGAATAAGTATTGCAAATTGTGAATTGCTCCCCCAAGAATAGACAGTTAACATCATTTTAGTGATTATTGTAAAATTTTGAAGACCAATCACTTTGCCGCTCATAGAGGATTCTTCAATAATTTATTTATATAATAAAAAGGAAACATCAGTTAACTAGTTCAGCATAGTTTAAAATGTGTCAACATGGCATAAGGCCAGTTACTATTTTGCTATAATATTAAAAAATTATATTTTACAGGGTGCAAAAATTGTGAAATCATCCCATTTTGAATTGGACTACATGTTGGGAAGGAAAATAACATTCTTTTGTATGGCAAGAGGTAATTTGCATTATTATTTTTTCATACTATATACAAAATGGTAATATATGACCAAAAAAATCATCAATCTGTTCTATAAATATTGATAATCTCTTGTAATTTATTTTGTAACGCAACCAGATGTAGCAGTAAGTAAATTCGTAAAACAATTATCATTGGTATTCACTAATTCAATGACACATTATTTTGTTTAAGCTTACATTAGAAAATAGTGCAAGAATATTAAATTATATTTTGCGCTATTACACAAAATGAGTATGAACGATAATGTTTTTGATTTCAGGTTTACCGCGACCAGAAATAACCTGGTTTAAAGATGATATTGAACTATACCA
Source organism: Himalopsyche phryganea (assembly GCA_022494535.1). Classification (NCBI taxonomy): domain Eukaryota; kingdom Metazoa; phylum Arthropoda; class Insecta; order Trichoptera; family Rhyacophilidae; genus Himalopsyche; species Himalopsyche phryganea. Next base: position 968,905 of record JAGVSL010000176.1, on the reverse strand, counting down.
TCATAAATTTTTTCAGGTAAATTTACATTATTATGCAGTAAACTCGCTCCTTATCTCTATAACTTCTACTTGGACAGTATCTACGGTGTTTTGGTCAATTGATGTAATTTACAAAAAATACGAAAATGAGTTAATGATTGGACTTATTCTAAAGACGACAGAACAGGTCTCGGCCAAATGATGTAAATTAGAAAACTAAATTGACCACTTTCTGGAAGGGAAACATTATTTTACATTGGTTTTAGATTTATAAATGTTGACCCGGCTACTTGATTTAAGCCACTATTATATCGATACTTAATATGTATAATTCCGTATCTGTAAACGTAAGAATTTCAAAGATTCATAACGCAACTCACCATATAATCTTTTCGATAAAAACAGTTTTTATTCTCTCCTGAACAATTTCAATTTTGAGGATTACATCAATTGGCCAAAACACCGTCGATATACACTATTGGATAACTATTTGATGAATTACGAATGAGTATGCAATCATTTTTGGTATCTAGCTGAGATTAAATTATTTTGAAAAAGTAGTTTAATTATATTAATATAAATAAATCTCTCTTAAATGAGGATATTTTCTATAATGTTTTGTTCTGGGATTTTGTATGGTTATTAATATATTAAAAATATTTCTTTCAGGTACATGAATCACCATTGGGAAATGATACGATAAAATCAAAAATGGAAATTGATCCGACAACACAAAAGGACGCAGGTTGAATATTTTAATAATTTATCTATTTCCTATGCCCTTTGTACTAAATTAAACCAAGCAAATAACATAAAAATACCCCAGTCCAGAGTAACATATTTTTAATTAATCTTGAAATACTTTCTACGAAATAATATTATGTTTTCTTTATTTTAAACAGGATACTACGAATGCCAAGCAGATAACCAATACGCTATCGACCGGAAAGGATTCCGCACAGATTACGTAATGTTAACATATTGAAATTCAGACAGCGGACAGTGAAAGTTTAATTTAACCATCAATTATAAATAACCATTATTTTTTATAGTAATAGAAGGAATCAATTAGGTAGTGTGTTTGGAAATACTATACTATAAATTTCATATATTATATTATGGATTATGTATTGAAAATGTTTCAGATTATAAACAAATTTTTATAACCTTATAATAACAGTCCTTTGCATTTATTATACTATTTGTGTTGATTTTTAAGATAAACCGTTGGCAATTTATTGCGCGCAAAACTAAAGGCATAAATGTTCAATTATTCACAAAAATACATGTAAAATTTTATCGTCAGCCGCTTTCGCCATAAACTAATAACTGCCAAATAAATGTTGTAGTTTTCAGTATAAAAATATTTCTTTCCAATTATTCAATTTTCAGTGGTTTCTGACGCTAGCAAATACAATTAGAACTGAATCCATTCCAGGATTACATATTATAAAACTTTATAAAAATGTATTTAAATGATAGACAATACAATCTTTCATTTTGGTCATAATTGAATCAATTTTAAATTATAAACATATCTGCCATCTATTGGTAAAAAATAAAAGTTTTGTGAAGATTTTTAATTTAGTAATAGTATTTAAAATATTGATAATTTGACAGAAATAAATACAGCAGGTATTTTATTATTTGATCTATAAGCGGAATAATAAAAAATATGATTCATGAATGGTGATGTCATATGAATGCTGACTAGATTAACATCATCAGTAAATAGCTAGCTACGCGCGTCATTTGAAATAATATTTCGCATTGCATACAAATAAATTCAAGAAATATAATAAGGTCTAGAAGCGTACATCTTTTTAACATTGTGCAACAATTTTTATCACATATTTTATTCAGCGCTTGCAAGGATTCTTTTTCTCTGGTAAAACTTATTATCTATCTAGTTTACAAGCCTAAGATGGTCACAACATGTCACATGAGTGACCAAGAATCACAGCTGGAAACGCAAGTATTATTTGACAAAACATATTTGTATTCTTAATTTTTTTGAATACTGTTACAATTATTGGTGTATCAAGAAATCTTTTGTACCTTAAATTCTTTGTAAAGTAAAAAAGAAACATTGGCCCAACGCAAAGAATTTTATTGGCTATATGTTGATAGTAAATTTTGTATTAGACATGTATATAACGTATTTATTCGAATGTAAGATGCATTTTTTTACCCATTTTGGAATCTCCGAATTCGGAATACGTGTTATAAATCGATGATGTATTACTATAGATGTCAAAAATGCACAATAAGATATTTTTCGGGAAGACTGTGAAAACAGATACTGAATCCGGTGAAGTTTCAGACTGACGGCAAGAAAAGATATATATATATACATTTAATATACCTACTTAAAATGCTTTATATTGTCATAATTATGACATCTTTTTTAAAAAAAAAATTTATTATTGGTGTTTAAAGATAACAGTGCGTCTTATAGTCGAGGAAATATGGTATATGTTTTATCTTGAGGCAAATAAAATTTGAATGTCACAGCAGAACTGAATACTATATTTTATATAATGAATGATTCAAAAGAAGTGTCAAAGCGTGTTATTTTGCTGGAGTAATATTGATTTTCTGATGATTGGCGCATTTTTGTGTACATGAAAATATCATCATTTCTAATAAAAACTCATTTTGAAGATATTCTCATCCATCCAATGAGAAAATATAACTGATTTTCAGTGTCAGGCTAAAAACGTGAGTACTATTCAACAGTTGCAAAGTCTAATACAGATAATCACATCATTCAAAATAACTATTAAATCTTCCTTAGATAACAAATATTAGTAGAGTTGTAGAGAATTAAAAAACTCTTTTGAAATCAAATATTATTTTTGCACTCGGACATTCAGATAGCGTTATGTCATATTCATTGTTTTGTAATAATACTTCACTTTCACACCGTTGAAACGACAATTTATTGATGACATTAAATTGACAGTCACGTAAATACGTACCTGCTATAATATTATCGATCATTGAATACTATTGAAGAAGTATGTTATCATGTTATATGTACATGAAACACAGTTTTTGATTTGAATTGGTAGACATGTTTCGGACACGACTTGTTGTGAAGTTTGATAGTACATTCATAGACGGCTGATTACATGTTGCATAACAATAGCAATCGGCATAGGTGATCGGCCTAATGGTTTGTAAGAATAAACATTGAATATCTAGCAGACGCTGCGTAGAAAAAAATCTAAATAAAATATATGTTCAGTCTATTTTAGCTCATATATAATTAATTAATTCCGAGTTTTTAAAAAGGTACCTATTCTATTTTTTGTTTTTGTATTTGTGCGTAGTATAATACTTGTTTAAAATGTTGAATCAGGTCAACATTAAATATTTTTGGGAAGTATGAGCTTTGCACTCTAGGCTGACAATATGAAACAATCAATATATCATTATTAAGGAATTGAGAACATCATTCTACAATTTTTACTGGCATTCAACAAATATAGAAACTTAATTTGATCTACAATCACAATAAATATTTAATATATAATTTGCACAATCAAAAAAATAATATGAACCATTTACAACATATAATAATAGAGCTGTAGTAGATATTTAAATGGTTGTTAAAAAAACTAATGTTGTTTTAAAATGATCTTCTACATTAGAAAAAGACAAATAGGTTGTAACTGACCTATCACGCATTCTTTTTGAGAATCAATGAGACATATGATGTCCTGTAAAAGGTCAAATACTAGCAAATGGAGAGCTATGAAAGAATTCACAAATGAATGGTTCCAATTGATTTACTTAGCAGGCATTACGATTGTGGTCGTAAAATTACAAGGGTTGCCAACAATACCAATATTAAATTTTAAATTAATATGATCAGGAAATTTGTAATGTTTCCTGTCTAGTAAAATGATCAACACAAGGTAGGAAAACAAATCGGGATATTGTTTTGTTTTTGGCATATTTTTTTTCCATACCATTATTACAGAAATATTTAACACGTTATCTTGGGTAAAAGTTATACACATGGGAATAACTACAACATATTTTTTTATGCCATAATGAAGTATTTCAAAAACACTACAGACTTAAAGTCACTTAACCACATTTTCGATGTTTTCAGTTGTAAATTTGCAGAAATCCATTTTTAATATCAACAGTGTTTTGGCCAATTGATGTAACCCTCAAAATTGAAATTCTTCAGGAGAGTAAAACCTGTTTTTATCGACAACATTATATGGTGAGTTGCGTTATGAATCGTTGAAATGCACTCCTGAAAATTCTTGTATTTGTAGAAATGGTATTATACGTAGGGAGTGTCAATATAATAGTGGCTCACATCAAAACCAATGTAAAATGATGTTTCCCTTCCAAAAAGTGGTCAATTTATTTTTCTAATTTACATCATTTGGCCGAGACCTGTTCTGTCCTCTTTAAAATGAGTTCCAATCATTAATTAATTGACATATTAGCCAAAACACCATCGGAAACAATTAATGGGGTATTACTGTACATATCAACGTTTTGTTTGGTTTCATTTTTGTGAGGGTTAATTTGAGGTTTAAGGTCTGTATTGTAAAAATTGTCAACACTTTAGATATCTATCTGATGAATTCCGAAATCTAGCTGAGATAAAATTGTTTGTTTTTGACAAAGTAATTTAATTATATTAATATAAATAAATTTCTCTTAAATAAGATATTTTCTATCACGGGGATAACTAGTTATGTGCAATAAAAACATCACTGAATCGAATATTTCAGCTCTGTATCATCATACTCAAAAACAGTTACAGATGAAACGTAATAAAATTTATTGAATAATAAATAATACACTGCAACAGACCCTGAATTATCTGTGACACGGATCATCTAGCATGAGCGTCTCTTATGTTACAGTTAGTATTGTATCTAAGTTAAAGTTAGTACAATCTCAGATTATAAATTTCGAAAAAGACAACAAGAGTGTCCCCGTACAAAGATTATGAAACATTTATTAGAGTAGACTGGTTAAAGAGTGAATTTCGTCAGATAACATTTCTACAGTGACAAAATAGAGAGAGAAACATATATTCAAATATATGAATCAATAAAATGATGTGTACAAAAATAAATATACTGAATATACTGATAATTATAATTATTTGTGCAGTGGTAAATACTGAACCTCGTCGTAAAGGAAGTATGATATTATATTCTATCCAGAAATCGTAATTAATTATTAAAAAGCAGTCCAAAATCATTCATTTAAACATTGTATCCGATAGATTCTTTATTACTGAAAATTTTTTTTGTTGATTTAAAACTATATTCGTAAAAATAAAACAAAATATTTAATATTATCCACTGATCTGTTAAAAATGTTCACTCACTGAGTTAATAATTGGCAGTTAACACCATATAAACGATTTTTTTTATACTGTTTCAGCCATATTTTATCCTCGGAGAGATCGCAGTAAACTCCAAATAATGAAGGATAATTCTGCAGATTATTACCATCACAAAGATGTAAGATATCTCTCCTCCTATGTTATTGTCTTTAATATCTAAATAGTAATTCAAATGATCATTTTTTGAAGCTCAATCGTTTGGCAAAACATAAATTTCTTAGAAATTAAAATTCTCTGTCAAAAACTTGTACATTTTGAATCTTATACCTGGATTGTTCATTGCTCAATGGTTACTATTTTTAGTATATCTGAGCAGTATAGTAATACAATGAATAACAATAATAAATATTATTTCAAACATAACATTTTTATCGAAGGATGTGATCAATGAAAACATTTTTTATTTATTATACATTCACAACAGAGTAACGAAAACGGTGTATTATAATTATAATAATTTTATTTCAGGCTGCAAAAATAGTTAAATCATCTCATTTTGAATTGGAATACGTTCTAGGAGGAAAAATAACATTTTTCTGTATGGCGCAAGGTAATTTCAAACATTTAAACATAAAAAATTGAGACATGATTTGGAAGGAATGAATTGTATTTTCTAAATATAATCAAAGCAAATTCTTTTTTTGTGTACACAGCTATGTTTTGTTTTCAGGTTTACCTCGGCCAGAAATAACGTGGTTTAAAGACGGTATTGAACTTTATTATCATAGATATTTTCAGGTTGGTAGAACTTTAATTGAACACAATATTATAAATGTCGTCATGATTATACAATATTCAAGTTTTTTAATATAAACGCGAGGAGAATGATAGAGGAGTCACTTGAGATAAACTTGATACAAAAACAAAAACACTCTATCTCAAAACCAGTGGTAATTTGAAAAAGTCAGCGTCTACAATACTTCTCAATTCAAGTTGATAAAAATAGTAATCAGTCTGATGCTTCTTAAAGAAGCGAAACACGTGTCACATTTAGTAACGCAGTCAGTGGAATAACTAAGATATCAACTTTAATTTTATATTAATAGTTATCAGCAATTAAACAGATTCAGGTTATCATTTATTATATTAATTAAATGAAACTGAGATATGCCTTGGAAACGGTCAAAATCGGTAATATATTTAGTTACACAAAGATTGTCAAATACTATTGATAGCTATTTCGGTATCATGCATAAACACGCTTCGATTTCTACCACGTAAATAATTCTGTTTATCAATAATTCTTTCAGGTACTCGAATCGCAACTGGGAAATGATACGCTGAAATCTAAAATGGAAATCGACCCTACGTCACAAAAGGATACAGGTTGAATACTATAACGTATTTTTGATTAAGTAAATCAATTTTTGTTATAATTTAGTTTTAGCAGCACTGGAATCCGTGCATTAAAAAATAGATACATCAATATACACAATGTTTCTACAAAAATTCTGGGAATATTATTATGTATTTCCGTTGGAAATGTTCAGAGATTGAATATTAAAAAAATGTATTGTAACTAAAGAATATATTTCTTTCTCTACAGGTTTTTACGAATGCCAAGCAGATAACCAATATGCTATTGACACTAGGCAATTCCGCACAGGATATGTAATGCTTACATACTGAAATCTATACTACATTCATGATGTATTCGAAATCTTGAAGACAATTACGATCTACAGTCCCATCATCAAAATGTTATGGATGCCTCACGAAGACTTATATTACTGATGAATTGAAAATGATGGATTCTTTTTAAACTATTTCAAATGCTTTACTTTACCGAAAAATTTTAAAACATTTGCATATATCTAGATAAAATGTTGATACTGTAAATATTTATAAATCTGTATATTTTACAGCAATTAGGTGATTTCAGATGTATATGCATGTGTAAAGCTTTGTAAGAATTATTTGAATTATGTTTAATTATATCTATGGAAACATTACGAGTGATTTTATTTTAAAAGGAATATACGAACCACTTCTGCGGACATACTAACTTGTTCCTCCCAATAGATTGGATAACTATAATATTGTCAGACTTTTTGACAGTACAAAGCTTTTGACCTTAAGATATCAGTGCGCCGAATTAAAAGCGTACTGCAACTGCGTTAAATACATCAAAACGAACATCTGCAGGCACAAACTTTGATGCATCATATGTTATGAAAGACAATTCATATGTTACATATAAGTTTGTGCCAATATATTGGTGCCGTGAGACTTTAAGGAAAAGTCTTGTATTGGCACATTGGGGCTAATAGTGTTTAACATTTACTCCAAAACTTGCGGAAACAATATCCAACGATGCAAACATTGTTCATTTTTTATGATGTAAGGTAGGTATTACAAAAAAATTAACATATAATTACAACTGTTCTTCAATGCATTAAATATTTTTAAATCATGTAAGAACTACAAAAGAATTTTAAAGCGAAAAGGCATTACACAACATTTGTGCCCAAGATCTCATATATAGAGTTGAAAGAAATTGACATTTGATATTAATCTTGCCATGACTTAAGCCCAGACTGGTAGGATATGGAGGTCAAAGAAGGTACAGAAGGTACAGTCCTTTTTAAACATAGATTTTCCATGAATACAAATTAATACTATGAAAGCTTTATTATGTCGTAGGCTTAACTTAAAATTCATAGGAGGGAAACGAATATTGACTGATCTTATCCTACCAAATGCATTTGGTTGGATTTTACAAAATAAAATCTTGAATTGATCAAATTTTGTGATTTTTGCTTGTAATTAATTATTTCGTCACCTTGACATTGATAAGATTTTTTGCAAATTAAGTCTACATAAATATATATTTATTTGTTTTAAATATAAAAAATACAAATTTAGTATACCTGTGCAATATATTATGAGAGGTTAACTACTTAAAAAAATATAGGCCATCTTGTTAAGCGAACATTAGTTCTGAAAATGCTAACAAATTCACATTAAAAATAAAGACCGTAACTGACTTGTCGCTAAATCTTGATGCAAGCAAATTGACTGACATGAAAGAATTCTCAAAGTAATCTTGTCAATTGATTTATTTGGCAGAGATTACAATTGAAGACAATAATATTACCACGAGGGTTGCCAATACTCGGTATAACAGTTACTCTTTACTGAAAACTTTCTTTAAAAAGTTATTTACTATTATTTTACAAATCATAATAGAAATGTACAAAGTTTGAACTATTTAAATTTAATATTGAAATTCAATCAAGTACCCTCAGTCGACTAATTCTTAAATTACATAATAAATATCAGCAAAATGTAGTCATGAATTACTGTGACCTAATTTGGTTTATATTTTTTTTCTTTACATCATACTGACCATTTAAAATCCTAGTAGCATAATACGCAAAAACTGCGATCTAAAGGTATTTTCGTGCAGTGAGATAAATATTACTCTTTTTTTAGCTACACTCGGTATTTTTTTGTGAAATATCTGTTGCTACACAGTTTTACGAAATTTTAAATGTTATTTATTCAAATATTTCAAAAATACAAACTGTAATGTTCAAAGATGCGAATTATTTCCATATTATTCAATGTTGATTTGATTACTGGAATAAGGGTAAAGCGTTATAGAAATAATGCCGAATCAAAACTGTAACCCAAGAATTAAGCATTTGATTATTAAGATAAAGATTTAGTAAACTTTACTTAACATTTACTATCAATTTAATCACTTTTAAGGTGTTGTTAACTGTCAATTCTTGGTGGAAAGACATTATATTTATTTTAAAATATCAATTTAATGCTGGTAAAGAAATATTAATATACATCATAGACAAATCAATAAAACACTTGTTCAATTTTGGCCATTAAGATCCAACAACAATAGAAAGTACCATGAATGTATATTTTATCATTACGTTCAATAATCAAAATTCGTAAACTATATCAAAAAATTTCATAATACTTTTCAGCACAAACTATACTATAAAGCGCTGACGAGCAATTTTGAAAGTTTTCCGTAAAAATAAAACACTCCATTTTGACCATATTTGAAAATTTAAATCATCTATACATCACACGCATAGCACATTGTTTTATTTATTAAATGGGAGAACCTCCTAAAAAAATTGTCACGTCTACAGACGCAAAGCAATTGAATCGACAAGCTACAGATGGAACAATAAAACTTAAAATTGAATCTAAAAAAAAAACAATAATCATAAATTATTGGAAAAATATCTCATTAGGTAATAACATTTAACACTTACAATGTATTTAAATTAAAAACCATATCCCATAGTTTTCATTCGACTTGCCAGAGGGATGGTGCAACTAAAACAATCATAGTGTATCTTAAATGAGAGAAAGGTTAATGTAATAATTTAAAAAGTCATTTTGATCAATATTGCAGTGTGCCAAAACTACTATCAAAGACAAATATTTTCAGAAAAAGTACGTAACTTTTAAATTTTTAAAATATAATGCCTTTCCACCAAGAATTGACAGCTAATACCTTAAAAGTGACTACTGCATGTGAAGACTACATGGGAAGAAACAGGAAAGACATCAATTTTGTGAAATTGAGATTTGAGTGCCATCTGGTAGCGAATTTTGCATATTTTATTATGCCAAAAGTGTACATAATATAAATGCGTTAGGTCATGAGATAATCCGCTTCTTCCAATTTTCCTATACAGAGTAAGAAGGGGAATGTCAGTCCAAAACTGGAGAAAAAGAAGGAATGTCTTTAATAATTTCACATAGGTATAAAATATATTTAGATAATATTTTTTTATTATTATTTACTGCATTTTATGACTTTTACTCATAAAAATTAATTCTCTTGTTCGTAAAATTTGGGAGTTTGGAATTTTTTTAAGAAGAGTAATAAAAACATCATTATAACAAATAGAATAACTCTAAACTAGTAAGTGAGTATTAAAAAAGTAAACTGGAAAATTTAGCCTATTCCTACTTTTTGTTTGTACTACTTCCACATGTTTATAGTAATCAGGACCGATTTTGCTCATCACGAGGATCATTTGATAATGCTCGTGGTGAGCGAAACCGATCCTGATCATTATAAACATGTGGAAGTAGTACAAATGAATTGTGTTTTATTTAAAAAAAAAAAAAAAAGAATATGTGTTGCCGTATTGTTTCCAAGTTGCGTCCCACAAAATAAAGAGCAGTTTTTTATATGAGCAACGGTGTATATAAAGAGGGGAATAATGACTGGCTAAAACAAATTGTAGGGCCATTTAATGAACATATATATAGCAATGTTTACATTATACGGGATAATCAAAGATTAATGGGACAGACAGATTGTTGTAACAATGTCATGACAATTTTATGAGGTTGTAAATTTATTATTAAGTGGCCTAGTGGTATTGAATATCTCTTTACCGCATTATAATTCCCAGATATGTTGGCATATATTGATTTTTCAATGAATATATTAATTTTATCTAGAGACATTTACTCCAAAAATTTGGTGTTGAATATGTAACAAAATATTTTCAATACTGCAAAAAGAAAATAAATCCCCTCCAAACACAAGTGATTAATTTAATAATTAACAGTTTTAGTGTCTATCACCCTCCCAGCAACCAATAGAAATAAAAATTCAAATAAAAACATATAATATGAATCAACTATGGGTATTTGATTACATTTTTTTTACCAAAAATTGACTCGCCTGTGAGTTGCTATGTTTGATTAACAAAAGTATTATTTAGCCGGCTTGTAGCCAAGTCGTAAACGATGTCGTGTCCGATTGCAGTGTTGTGTGGTTTGAATAGCAGTACGGACAGTTTCATAAATTATTGATTTTTGGATTTGTGTCCAGAGGCATGTATATGATGTATAAATTCCTTCCAAACCATTTGATTCTAAAGCTCAGCCGAGCAACAGCGATTCGCAAATTACTACTTGTGTCCTAGCCCATTCTAACTGACTGTAAAAAGAGTGGTTGAGCAACTGAGTAACAAGCATTTCTCTTAGACCGACTACTGTTGAGGAAATAACCACATTGTGAGTGGGCATAGTTACAAAATAATAGTTTGATTTTCTGAAGAATGTTTGCGAAGGCTTTCATTAAGCAGCAGTCGATATTAGTGCGTGTTATGATCAAAACATATTTTTTAGTTACAAAATAATTTAAATATTTGGTCATAACAATACATTAGGGGAGTCAATAAAGCCAAATTTTGTAATGATGTAAGTGTGTGTGTATTGCTGGTGGATACACCACACATCCACCTCTAGAACAATCTCAGCGGTGTGCGATGTTACAATTTCATCTCACTGTTTAGAGTTAATCAATGATCCGACCATCCTGTCATATGTGTTTAATGAATGGTCTAGTTAGTGCAAAGCTGCTATCATAACCCAACACAACGGATGATTCCTATTTAATACTCAGAGGTAGACTGAGCTTCAATGAAAACATATTTGATCACGTTTGAATATCAAGTTGCATATTTTTATTCCGTTCAGTTAAGATAGTGTATTTATCTTGCTAATATCAAATACAGTGTATGTGTAAAAAAAATAGTATACTTTCGTAATAAAATAAACTGTTTCGTTCACATTAAAAAATTTCCAAAATTTCCGTAACCGTGGAATTACACAAGTGAGAGCATTGCTTTATAAAGTGTTATAGCACTACTTAAGAAACTAGATAAAAAATTATATCGTCATCATACGACAGAAAGTGACTAAGTGCATTTTTCATGAAAATGGATTAGAGAACTATTTTTCTTACTATAAGTCTTACGACCATTATATTTGCCTGGAAATATGTCCAACGTAAATAAAAGAAATATAAATGGAATAAGTTTAATTAACTGTTTTACACTTGGTCACTTTCTCCTGTATGACAACGTATTTTCTCTTTTAATATGAATTATAATTTACTGCTAATTACATTATAATGAAAAGTGAAAAAACATATTGACTAATGTGTTCAAATAAATCATTTTTAGGAAAAAAATAAGGCACGATGAAATGGCAGGAAATACGAATATCTGCAATGTTCATGATATTTGGAATGTTATTGTTGTTAAACAATCCAGTGGCGGGAAGAAGAGGCAGAAAGATTAGTAAAACTAAATCTAGGGTAAGTAAAGATTAAAAGTCGTTAAATAATATGATGTTTCGTCGTTTCAGCAACAAAATGTATTCTCAATATGTTATATGTTATTATTATGACACTTATTCAAAGTGGATTGTAATTCATTTTTTCGTTAAAGAAGAAAATTTCATTTAATGTGAGGAACGAAGTTTATATTTTAATCATAAAAAAACACGTCTGCATTTTAAAAACAAAATACTTTCTCTTGCTTTCTATCTGCCTATAAATGAATAAATGTATGTATGAATTTTTTTTTAATTTCAGTTACAAATTGGGTTACCAATTACTGGGAAATACAGAGACACGGATTCTGACCAATACTACAACAACAATAATGTAAGTAATTCATATCATTGAATTAACCAGCCCAACGATGTTTATAAAGAATATATTTATCATAGAAATAATTAATATCACTATTAGTTATGTGAAAGATTGCAGATAAGTAATTTTATAATGACGTCTCACTGTGCAGAAAATTGTGGTAACATTGAAAAGATCAGAAATTACACATTTGATTTGACGAAATAAGTATATTGTATTGTTTTTTAGTTTATGTTTCCATATTCTATTGTAGGATTACTGCATTTGACATTTATTTCAATTTCAGGGAGCGAAAATTTTACTGGCATCGCATTTTGATTATGAATACGTTCTAGGCCACAAAATTGCATTTTTATGTGTAGCGAGGGGTTCTCCCCGTCCGCATATCACGTGGTTTAAGGACGGAACCGAAATCTTTTCACACCTTTATTTACATGTAAGTATAGAAATAGTATTACTTACAGACACACTGATTTTGCTTTGAAAATATTTAGCGTTTACGTATATTTCAATTAGCAACATGTTTCAGACGCATTTTTTATTAATAAACAATGTGGATTATAAACAATTTTTACTGCGAATTTATGGGCTAGCGAAGTTTAAGTATTATATCATATTACGTAATTATATCAAATATCATTATAAAATGTATTATATATAGCACTGCGATTTAAATCCATATTTTCACTTTTCTTTTGTAACTGAAATATTGGTTTGTTTTATAATATAAAACAATGTTTTGGCCAATTGATGGAACCCTCAAAATTGAAATTGTTCAGGAGAAAGTAAAAACTGTTTTTAACGACAATATTACATAGTGAGTTGCATTATGAATCTTTGAAACGCACACCAGTAAATTCGCATGCTAGAAGATACGGAATTATACGTAGGGAGTGTCAATATAATAGTGACTTTCATCAAGTGGTCCGGTCAGAATTTTTAAACCTAAAATCAATGTAAAATGATATGTTTCCCTTACAATAGTCAATTTATTTTTCTAATTTACATCATTTGGCCGAGACCTACTCTGTCATGTTTAAAATGAGATCCAATCATTAACTCATATTCGTATTTTTGAGGTTTACATCAATTGGCCAAAACACCATCGATATTAGAAAGTTTTTGAATTGAATTGATATTGATATTGAAATGAAAAAAAATTACAATAAATGTTTACTATTAATGATTGATGAGAAGATGTGATCGTATATATTCCAAAAATTTTTGTAACATGCATCGTTTGTACATTGTATTGATATTATTTACGAATTACAGCAAAATGCGAATGTATAAATTTATTAAACAGTTTATTTACAAGAGCTTATGTTATCAATACTATGTATTATGTTCTAATATTGAATTGCATTCTTTCTTTTCTGCATATTTTTAACTGCAAATACTGATTGAAATGTTTGTGTAAAAATATCCCTGAGATTTTATATACTTTAAATATCTACGATTTATAAAATAATGTGATAATTTAATTGCGTTGACATGTTTGAATTATTTTTAGGTACACGAATGGAGAATAGGGATTGACAAAGTCAAATCCAAAATCGAGATAGATCCCGCGACTCAAATGGATGCCGGAGTATACGAGTGCACAGCCGACAATATGTACTCCATCGACAGACGCTCATTCAAAACAGATTTCTCTATTGCATTTGACTAGCCAAATAGAATTTTGTTTATATTTATAAATAATTGAGATTAATATGTTATTCAGAACACTGTTTTAACAAATATTTAAATCTGGTATCAAAAAAATAAAATAAAAAAAACATATAACTTTAAAGTGAATTAATACTTTTTAAAAAATAAAATAATGAATCTTAATATTTTTTATTATACTGTGTGGTATCATAGAATAATAAAAGTTTTCGCATTTATGATTTAAAAAAACTTTTATTTGATAGTTTTTAATTTGATGTAAACTTAAAAAAATATCATAAAATATTATCATCAAAACATTACTAGATTTTTTACAATCTTTAACTTAACAACATGATCCTACACAAGGATTACTGTGAAGGCTGTTAAGCATTCTGTATAATTTTATTACCATTGTTCAACTATCACCAACAGCTTAAAAAAAATAGACTATTTTATAGCCACTTATGACTGTGTAAACAATAAACATTTTTAATGGAAAATTATTTACGTATTCTATTTTTTATTCAGATCCTATTGCCTTTCTTATTATTTCCTGTGGCAACATTTTTCAGATAGTGGGTCGCATCTCGGTGCCGGAGCATGAAAGCAAATTACCAGGTAGTGTTAAAAACCCATTGAAAAACTAGGTTGAAACTGAAGTTTTCAATTTGCAAAAAAAGACCATCACGCTTTTTATTGATATTTTTTTTAATAAAATTTTTATATAAAAAAATATTTTAACAACAAAAAAATAATAAAATTTTACCATTTGGTATTACAGCTTATATTGGCTAATATTATAAGTGTGCAAGATAAACTCGATGAGAATTCTCATCATATTCAAGATTTCAAATTTAATACGATAAAATGTCAAAGTATTAATAAACGTAAAACATTACTTTGATATTTCATACTATTATAATGGTGTTATAAAAAGTTAATGCCAATTCAATCAATCTCAAATGTAAATTTGATTTTGACCTTGCTTTTAGTTTCTTTTCTTTGCGATTTTGTAAGGGTAAATGCATTTTAATTATTAAATATGAAAAGTGTATCGATATATGGATATCCATTTTATTAATTTTACCCATAGGCCAGCATAAGTAATAAAATCAAACGAGCCAAGGTGGGAAATGTTTCCATGTGGCTTAAGCAGGTATTCAGAATGACAGTAATATTTTCAGGCTGTACCTCTTTTACACTTTTTAAGTGTCAAAAAGACAATATTACCTAACCTAACCAGATGATTAAATTATATTTGCTTATTTGTAGAAACAATAATAGTATAGAAGATATAATAAGTTGAAAAAGAGCTTTTAACTAATTTAAAACTAAAACAATAATAATTATATTTATAAGAAAACCATTATTACGTATTTAAATTGGAAATATTGATAGGTAGCCGTTTATAAATATCGAATATTAAAATTTTTTTTTAAATATAAATACAACCGTTTTTATACAGAATTAAAATATTATTTGTAAAAAGAATATGAGAAGGTACATTAAAATAACCAAAACACATAGTCAATTGAAAACAAAATATAATATAAGTGAATCTTTCATGTACCCAAAAACTCTTTTCATCAAATAAAATAGATGTATTAAATCTCATAAGCGCACCTTACACAATCGATCGGATTGATAATCTTGTTCAAGAATGACATTCAGATTGGTGTACGGTAGTGATTGAAGGAATGACGGCCTTGGTCTATACCACGCTCAGGATTGTCAATCTGAATGATTCATCTCATAATCAAAGAAAGCCTTATTTTTATATTAGAATAAATATTGTAGAACAATGAAGCAAAAGCATTTAAAAATATTATTCTGACTTACCTTCTAGTAAGATGTACAATATCCATGTAGTCAACTGATCTGGCATAAAAACCTTCCGGAGTAAGCGCTCCCCAGAAATTGGACCAAGCTTTTCCTGGTCTTGTCATAATCGGAGCGATAACTGGCAAATTACTCTCTAATAAGAATCTCAATGTTCCGGGGTGGTCAAGTTGTACAATGGAATCCACAACAAACAGATAGTCACATTTCTTTCTTGCACAGTGATCTCTGAAATATTAACAGATTGAACAACGTTATGTTAATTCTGCAATTTGATTATTAAAAAATGGTGACAAATTTGTTTAGGAAAATGTCAAGAGATTATGTATGGTTCACTGTGAAAAAGACAATTAAAATAGAGCTTAGAATTAGTTTTAGCGATGCAATTAGGTAAAATTCATAATAATTGTTGTAAAATATTTTGAAAAAGTGATGTTGTTTAATGCTTAAATTCATTTTGTCACATACACTGCAAAATTTCTGGCTGCTCCTTCTTTAACGTCATTGCTTGGCGGTATTTGTTTCACACTGATGTATTCCTTTTCGTATTTGGTGATAAATTCTTTTACCCCATCTACATGGAATTCAACCCTATTTGTCAAGAAAAGGTGAATTTTATTCTTGGGGTAGTTGAGTGCTGCCAGCTTTTGGAAAAATTCCTCAATGAAAGGGGTTGGGTGTTCGATAAATACTGCCATTAAAATTGTGGGAAGTTTTTCCTCCTAAAGAAAAACAAAAAGATTAGCACACTACTTCTGCCTGAATATTTTCAAATAATTTATCAGATCAAAAATATCCTTCATTGCAATATTACCTACAATTAAAATGAGGTAAACTTAAATTAAAATTCATAAGCTGACACAATATGATATCGCTTAATTTATTTTACAAAACATATTATAGAAGTTGCGAATTTTAAGTTTTGTGCCGTAGAGTATGTATTTTGTCATAAATGTATTTTTGCTTATGAGGACAAAATAATTAACTATTCTTTTCAGATAGGCATACTCAGAACGGAAGAGATAATTCAATTTTTAAAAATTTGGTGATCAGGCGACTTAAATGATACACAACATGTATTTACATTCAGAGTTATCTTCCGTTCCTTGCAAACTTCACAGCCAAGAGTAGGAGACCAGGCATTTGCTAAATAGCTGGTCAACGAGTTGAATACTGCTTTCGAAGGTCCATTCCCATGAAGAATAAGGGGTTGGACATCATATTGAACATTGTTTATGTAAGGGTACACAATGCTTTCGTTCACATGTAATTCTACTTCGCCTGGAAAAAAAAAATGGCAAGTGTTACATTCATTTGCAATTCTCTTAACATTAAAAAGTAATTGTTGGAAATAAGAACCAAATCAATAATAAAAACATTCGATGACGAAGATTGGCGTTAAAATATCATCTTCCCCATATGGTTGATATATTGGCCTGCTGATGTTGTGCTTAAAAGTCTCATAGAGTCAACCTATCGGTACAAAGTTTTATATATTATATCGTCACTGCGCTGACAGAAGATTGTAAGAAACAAAATTTACAAAAATAAGGTAATATCACAATGACATTTTTGGATATCATATCTTTATCTAGAATAACTCAAGCGGGTGCACTTATTATATCACTTTGGAAAAAACAGTAATTTCTTTAATTGGTAAGTGTATTAATGCATATTTGTAGGCAGGTATTTATCACCTTATTTTAATCCCAAACTTTATTTGAGTTGAATCCGGCATATATATGTCTTTATTATATTTGTAACAAAAAATATTGAGGCTACAGGCTTCATTCTACAAGCTCAAATTTTCATTTGATACTTACTCAGAACTACCAGCTTCTACCAGGATGGTGACGATATACAAGTAAACATAAAAAAACTATGATATTGATTTACAGGTTAATAAAAGCGTGCGTGGTGAAATCGACTTTTTAGCAAAGTTTCAGCGCGCCGATGGATTGGTGCTCTGAGACTAAATGGGTTAAATATTAAAATTATCAAAAATATTATTGCATAAAAAAAGTAATGGTGCTTTACCATATGCACCATTTAAATTCTGGAAGATCTGTGACTTGTGATCCAAGCTAATCTTCAATTTTTCACGAAGCTCTGCATTTAGATATATGTTTGTATAATACAGCTGGTCGTCATTTTCGTTCTTGATAGGTTTGTGTGTTACGATTTCATAGACTTCCGGAAGGTATCCTAAAATACACAGAATTTAATTAATGTTAATCGTAATCATCACAACTACTAAAACTATGAATAAGAAATATGATCAAGAAATATTGGATAACTTACCAATAAATCCACCGGAATTCAGGAAAGGATTCCCTTTCTCTATCTTAGGATATTTAGGGGCCAATGCCTCATTGGGCCAGCAGAATTGTTCAGCGGAAAACAAAACTCTTGTGTTTTCAAAGGACTTAAACCTTTTCACGATTTCATCCAGCTTCCCGAGGAACATAACATCATAACTGAAATTGTAATAATTGAACATGTGATATGTATTTTTATATTTATGCATCTATATGTGCAAGTAACACCACATTATGTAGTTTCTGACTGCCTAAATAATTATTACTATGAGATCCAATTCAAATACCGAATTTCATCAATAATGAGGTAAATGGTTTCTCTCATTTTGGTCTTTGAACTTGGGTTTTATAATCACTTGCATAATACAGCAGATGATCACTGCAAATCTTTTGACTTTTAATTTATCAAAACAATTTTAGTTTACTAAACAAAAAAAATTAGAGCCCTTTTTTGCGAATGGACATTCTTTCATTAGCATGTTCTGTTACAATAAAGAAAGAAAGCGTTAAAAATGTATGATAACTCCATGACAATCATGGAATACTCTTTCAAGACATCTTGCATTACTAATTTCATAAAGGAAATAATATATTGTTGGATTGGAAACGAAATTTGATTTAGAATTATTGAACATTGAAGATTAAGAAATTTCAAATTCTTATTGTGATAGTACATAAATAATATAATTAAATATTTGATTCCTTGAGCATATTTATTGCAGTGATTGGTGAAATTCACTGTATATAAGCCAGAATATAAGGTTAAATCAAAGTCAGTAGGTTTATTAAACGACTGCAATGTCCTGCATCTTAAAATCAATGGTGTTTTATTATTGAAATAAAAACAAACTCCCCCACAAATATTAAACAGGCTAGCTTCTTTGTTCAGTTGTAACTGATTATATTTTAAAAAATAAAACACAATTCATTTGTACTTCCACATGTTTTTTATGATCAGGACCGGTTTCGCTCATCACGAGCATTATCAACTGAAACCGGTCCTGATCATTAAAAACATGTGGAAGTAGTACAAATGAATTGTGTGTTATTCTTTAAAATATAATGTCTTTCCACCAAGAATTGACAGTTAACACCTTAAAAGTGATTAACTGATTATTCAACATCATCCATAAGAGAGTGATTGTCTCTCCCAATCTTTTTTTTATTACATTAAACGGATTTGTTGGGTTCATGTCATGGTTCAAAAATTTCTTTAAGGTATTCAAGAAAAATACTGTCCAGAGTTTTGCTTGTTTTTATCACAATATTTTCATGGTTATGATGAAATAGTGAAAGCTTCCATTCATATTTATAAAAAAGTCTGTTACCTGTCGGTGAACAAAATTATTTTATCAGTGTTTGTCACGTCATTTTGCAAGACCTCTAATTCCCGTCGAAGTAGGTTGATTTTTTGGCCACCGCCAGCATAGTTCATGTCGCCACCGGTCCATTTATCACCGAACCCTAGGGTCTTGGTTGGAATGTCATAGATTGTCGCTGAACGCAGGTAGCGCTGGTAGCCCTCGGTTGAATTAGAAGCCACAGTCAAAACTATGATTTCATCTAGAAAAAAGAAACACAATATAAGTGGGTATTCATTGATGTTCATAAAAACTATCTAATTTAATATTTTAATAAGATGATTTAACTAATATAGCATTATTTATAAAGATTTTATAAGACTAACGGTTGTAGCTAAGTAAATTTATATTTTTTAAACTCTTATTATTATTTGAGTTACTACAATACTGAAGATGTCATAGATTTCCAACGGAGGCATTATCAACGATTTAAAAAATTAAGGGGTTGTTCATAATTTTTAGGAGATCATTGAGTATTTAATTATTGTGATATTCACGATATTTAACAACACTAAAAAAATGATTATGTAAAACTAAACAACTGTATTCATCACTGAAGTAACTTATCTCTCAAACTCAAACTCTCTGAAAACAAAGGTTGACCAATTGACAAACAAACAGCTTTCGTTAAAATGCCATTTTTTTAAATACTCCATTATGAATATATATGTTCCACATTTGAAGCACGAATAATTGAATAATAATAATTAGTATTATTTGATTTATATTCCAATTTTGGTGAGTATAATAGCCAAAAGTTGTATTATCTACAAGTAATTAATAATATATCTATATATAATATTAAAATTGATAAATTTGTTATTCCAATGATTGTGTTTCTAATTGTGACACGTGTTTCGACTCTTTGTGAAGCATCTTCACACCAACTCTATTGTAAGGTTATATTTATGACGTAGATATTGTTTCTAACAAAATATATATCTATTTACCAGCTGCTGTTTACGACATTTTTTACAATGCGCAATCGACGTCTATAAAAATCTTGTACCAATTACAAAAAAAAAATTCGTGACCCCACTTTAAATATTGACAACCCCATTCGGCGTCACCGATGTACCGATGTAAATAGAACCGATGTAAATAGAATATAAAAATAAGAGTCAGTGTATCTTTATGTGTACATTAGATTGATACAATGGCGTTATATTGTAATAAGATTAATGTTTTACTTCTGCCGGCTAAGAGTTCAATATTACAATATGAATTGAATGTGTGGGTGCCATTTAAAACTGTTGACGGAATTGTATCCCATTAATTTGGAATGTGCATAAATTGAAACCACTGACCACAGTGTTAATAAATGGGCGAGCTGACAGTTCTTATGATGAATATGATTTATTTAAAATTAGAGTAGACGGCCCCATAACCACGCATGACATTTTGATCTACCACAGGCACATTCAGTAATTAGGGACTTCAACACCCACATCACCGAAACCGGGATCCCGGTATTCCGGCTGTTTTTTGTCAGTAACGAAAAACCGGGATTTTAAATGGAAAATATAAGTATTTTTTTATAATTTACGAATTTAAGATATCGACTGAGAGTACATGATGGAATTTCAATACAAAATTTCGTTGGTGCCGACATACATGGAAATGTACAAAATTTCAACAATTCAAATTGGGAAATTTTTTAATTTTATTTTTACCATGTCCACGCCCAATTTTGCGAATATGTACTCATAATAGAGGTCTCTCAACAGGTCTTTTCTGCGAGAACTACTCGTTACTCAGTTGCTCAACCTCTCTTTTTCGAAGAGAGTAGGGATAGAAGGATAAGACTAGGATATAACTAGTGGTTAGCTCATCGCTACGCCTCAATTTTTTCAGATCCAACGAACAGAAATCCAAAAATCAATTGAACAATCAATTTATGAAAATGTCCGGATTTGAATCCGAGACATACGTAACCAACGACGTTGACCACTGCACCACAGACCTGATAATTAGAATATATAACAGTATCAGGTGTTAACTGTCAATTCTTGGTGGAAAGGCATTATATTTTAAAAAATAAAACACAATTCATTTGTACTACTTCCACATGTTTATAATGATAAGGACCGATTTCGCTCATCACGAGCATTCAGTTGATAATGCTCGTGTTGTAAAATAATGTTTCCCTTATAAAAGGTGGTCAATTTATTTTTCTAATTTGCATCATTTGACCGAGACCTGTTCTGTCGTCTTTAAAATGAGTTCCAATCATTAACTCATTTTTGTATTTTTTTAGGGTTACATCAATTGGCCAAAACGCTATCTATATATATATTGATTTACCTCAAAGAAATACTAAATTTAGAGTTGTTATGAAAATTGGCTTATTGTGTGATCAATATGAAATATTGAAATAATGGTATTACGATCGTAACTGACTCTCATTTTTATCTATTCTTGTAATATCGGTATTGATATTTACAATACCGGTATTGCATTATCCCTACTGGTAATATTAACAATTCTTTTTTACGAGTATCTCGTATGTGAAAATCTTTTATTTCCATTCAGGGTGACATAATATGAATTATCTCGGTAATAATAATGCAGATTGTTTTGTGTTTAGCAAACCGCAAAATAAACACATCGATAAAGATGGACGATACCTACTCTACGATGTGTCATAATTTTTTTTAATGGTTTCCGTTACCATATTGGAGCATATAGAGGGTATACTGGTAAAAGGCATTATGTTATGAAAAAAAATTCTGAGATAATCGCATTTTTTTTTCAACGTACTGTCTACAATTGTTTGTTTTCTTGTACATTATAAAGAATAATCTTTTTGGAATACAAATCATAAGATTTGGTATCGATGAGTTTTAGTCATAGTATGTTTTCTGCAAGAAAATAACAATATGACAATACTGCATCTATTTAATATTCATTATATCCGATAACGTCATGCGTTCTAACAGGACGTAGAACGTTAAATTACCTACATTTTGACATTTAAAACAGAAAATCATCATACTGCGTTCTGTCAGTAACTACGAGAACTATTTTTTACTCATATGCTCAACCTCTCTTTGTTAAAGAGAGTAGGGATTGAAGGATAATGCTAGTACAGGACAAATGGTTAGATAATCGCCCTCGCGAGGGAATTTAAGACATCACAAACATCCATGCCTTCGAACAGAAATCCAGACTGGGAATCGAGCCCGTGAGAAGATACAATTTAATTCTCTCGTAGTCTTTCTATCAAGACATTCTAATTACGAAATTAAATGATTTCATATCACGAAAATGTCATTAAAAAATTGATAAAAAAACACGCAGAACGTCAATTCATAATAATTATTCATATAAATAACTGTATTAAAAAAATACATATTTGATTAAATGTTGAAACAATTTTGAATGGTTCATCCGATCAAAATTGTTCTGGACATACAGTGGCACACCACTATTGAATTGTACATTGTACAGCTAATGAAAATAATTAAACGAATTTAGTATCACAGATAGATAACCGTTGGCCGAAATAGTTTAATATACTTTTTTAAAATACAAAGATATTATCGATGGCTTAGTAGTGCAAAGATATTGTATGTCCAGTTTTTATCGAAATTGAGTTATGCAAAACGTTTATTTACATCATATCTTTATACTGTATAAACGAAAATAGTATGTTTTATTGTCGCCTGGTTGCATACCTATTTATTTAAGATAGCGCAGACATCTTATAACATCATCAAAAAAATGCTTAAATAATGCGGAAACAGTTTGAAGTAATAAATAGGATTATAACGATGTCTCAGCGCAAAGATATTGTATGTCCAGTTTTTGTCGACATTGAGTTAACATACATAAAACGTTTGTCTGCATCATATCTTTATGCTGTAAAAATATTGTACTTCCAAATGCATATGTCCATTTCACCTATATTTTTTATACATATGAAATCTTCAAATTCTATTTTCTCTAAACTAACAAAACTGGACATACAATATCTTGATCATGTATATTATAAAAAAAGAGTTTCCACCAAAATACATCGAGAACTATGAATTATATTTGACCGATATGATAGAGGTTCATAATGATATAAGATAAGAAATTTAATTGCATTTTTGCCTTGCTGTTTTTGCACTGTAAATTTCATCATAATAATTCTTACATTGCGTCATGTTTATTCCAGATCTCATTTCCCGTCCATTCCAAATAATTATTTAATCAGTGCAAAGATATTGTATGTTCATTTCGCCTATATTTTTCATGCATCTCAAATATTCAAACCAACAATACTGGACATACAATAGCCTCGCACTAAACGATCGTTGTATTGGTAATTTTAAACTGCAATGATGATAGAAATCATATTGTTTACGAAGGAAACGAAGAAAAACCAGGGTTCATAGCAAGAGATATTTTCCTAACAGTAAGTCATCTTTCGATCTATATTTAAAATAATTTTTGATAATATTATAGAAAAAGGATCTAAATGCGTTTAACAATGATGTAGAATACATGGTTTAATATCGTTATGGGATAAAAAGAAGAAAACAAAAATAATAAAATGGTAGTAGGTATACTAAATAATAAGGGTAATAAAATATATATATATATATGCAAAAATGTAAAACATCGTGGAGAACATATCTAAATCTGGCAATTACGATTAAATTTATAATTAATTTTGTTATTTCTAATGCTGCGGAGTCTCATTTTACTAAAATTTGAATCAAGCTGAATATGTACGTAATTATATTAAAATCGTTTGATAAGCAATTGTGTTAAATGTTATATATTATATTCATAAGCGAGTGCTGAAATGCTGTGACCGACTTGTGACACAAAAAAAAATATTATTATCGACTTTCTAGGAATAAAAACAAACCAACGAAAACGTGACATATACTGAGATAGCCGCAGTTCGCTTATTATTGTGACAATTGAAGTGTGTCGAATTTTTATATAATGCCACTAGCACCAGTGGACAATGTCTAATAATTGCTTTTATTTTTCTTTTCGCAAGAAACATATAAATGCGTGAGTACTTTTCTTATGGCACATTACACTAACCCATTAAAGGCCGCCGGCGTTATTGCTTTCATTATTGCGGGAGAGCCGATCGCAAATGGGGGTGATGTTTTTTTATTGAACTCTTAATACCTTTCAGCACTCAGCTCGAAAACCAAAGAATTCTACATCTTAGAATGGCATACGACAACTAGTAGGCGAGTTTGTGATCAATTTGGTTGTAATTGAAAGTTGGGAGCAACGCTTGTGCATTTCAAGCGCCGTGCAGGGATCTTAGCATTTGGATGACGTGCTTAATGAAAATTCAAAAGACATACACAACAATACAACACGCATTATTCATATATATAAATAACTCTTCAAAATGGTTAAGTTTGATTATACACATCGCTTAAAACGCATCTCCTAAAATATTTTAATTATAATTAATATTAGAGATATAGTCATGGTTAACACTACGCATGATGTTTATAATTCGAAAGGATGTGCGTATTATAGTCATGATGACACATATATTATATTTAAAAAATTATAATTTTCTCTAGGTATATAAATTTAAATATAAATTCTTTTTGAATTTATAAGTATCTATCTCGATCACTACATTTTTTTAATCGATTAAATCGGATAACAATGACAAGAAAGTTCCAAAATTTGGACGATGCATCGACTTACGTAGCCCTCTCCCCGCATAGTGAGCATTTATGAATGATAATAAAGTCGAGGCTTATTTTTAGACCTTTAGATCTCCTCTCCCGTAAACAAATTGTAAGATATATATTTAGCAAGTAAAACTAATTATATACAATAAAAAAGAAAACTGTACGGCCTTGCGTTAAGAAATGAAATACTGAAGTTCACATGGCATCGTTCACGTTTGCAAATAAGGGACTATACGTAAGGATTGTCGATATAATAGTGGCTTACATCACGAGACCCATTGAGAATTTTTAAACCTAAAACCAATGTAAAATGATGTTTCCCTACCAAAATGTGGTCAATTTATTTTTCTAATTTACATCATTTGGTCGAGACCTACTATGTTGTCTTTAAAATGAGATTCAATCATTTACTCATTTTCGTATTTTTTGAGGGTTATATCAATTGGCTAAAACACTGTCGAATTATTTTTATTTTTTGAAAATACTTCACATTTTATTTGAGTTATTACGTTAAAGCAATAAATAAACCAAAAATAAAATCTGAATAATATTGCATTATTACCTAAAAAATGTAAATTTTTGACTATACTTAAGTACTCATGGTGCGAGTCATGTATCGTTAAAAAGTTAATGGATGTTCATATGCAGTGACGTGTTTATTCGGGAATACACCGAGCCATACGGTGCAACAGCCCTGCTCCAGAAGAATGAAATGGAATTGTGTGCGAGTATGTAGATATGAGGATAATATTGTGACATGTTATGGATATGTGCGTAAAATGTGACGGAGCAACTTGATCTCGGCTAGCGACAGAGGCGGGCAGCAGCGTCGCCAGCCGACAATATGGTTTTATCATCAATTTATGAGGAAGTATCATTGCAATCACCGAGTTTGGTCTCAGTCAGTATCTAGGCTTCGATAACGAATGAGAATACAGAGTATTTAATTCATTCTAGAATGATCAGCAATGTGCTACTGTTTTAAACATCACGCACACAAGGATAACGCCGAGTTATTTTTTTCAAACGATCTGTATTCAAAGGACAGCAAAAGCAATAACAATTAAAACACTACTGATAGTCTACTATTGAAAATTTAGTAAATTACTGATTATACTCCATTGCTGGAACTGGGCAGTGGTGGAAAGACATTATTATCTTAACTATAGAGCAGAGAATACATGACTGTATAAATCTGTCTGTCTGTCTGCCAAAAGGACTCCTCCCAAACGGTGTACAGTAACGACGTGAAATTTGCACATGTCATTCCGGCAGCCATTTCTAGGTCAACTGTGTTATTTTCAAAATTCTTATTAATTGATTGAATATTTGTATCATATTCATTCAGTTTATGTACTCGTGAATAAAAGAAAGGAAATCGTTTTAAAAAAACATAAATGAAAGCTGATCCTGCAGTACCTAAATACAAAAATTTACATTACCATTTGCAATGCAGCGGCGACACTAGAGGGTGCATACAACTGTATACACTCGCTGACAATGATTCAAAGACACAATCGAAAAATAATATGAATTTCTCAATAGATAATAAATATTTATTAACACGTGAAAAAAGTTTTTCTGAGAAAACGATGTGAATTTCAAGCAACGGAATGTTTGCAGGAGGTCTTCACATTTAAAATACAAATATAAAATTAATGTTGATAACTTTGCTATTCCACTGGATGTGTTACTAGGTGTGACACGTGTTTCGCCTATTTAAGAAGCATCTTCAGACTAACTATAATGCAACGTTATTTATTTTTAAGGCAAACCATGATTCAGAATCATCAAGCACGTGTAACATTTAGTAACATAGACGGTGGAAAAATAAAGTTATCAACTATAATTTTATATTAAAAATGAATTTCTACAAAGTTACCGCCGAATCCATTGAAAATATTAAAATACAAAGTTTGGACATTGTGTCAAAGGAACTATTACATTGTTTGAATTGGTTACTTGGTACAACTCCATTAACATGAGATATTAAATAACATTTTTTTTAATTCCACAAGAATTATAAAAAAACCAATTGTTTTACTATGTCGGCTCCAAGTGGGGAGCATTTAGCCTCATAATGGAGGTATCTCATCAGACGTTTTCTACAATAACTGCTTGTAACTCAGTTGTCGGCCTCGTGGTGCAGTGGTTAACGTCGTTGGCTACGGTTACGGATGACTCGGTTTCAAGTCCCGGAGCGAACAGTTTCATAAATTGATTTTTCAATCGATCTATAGATTTCTGTTCGTAGGCATGAATGTTTGTGAAGTCTAAAGTTCCCTCCTACCCATCCGATCCTAAAAACGAGGCATAACGAGAGCGATTAGCTAACCACTAGTCCTGTCCTAGCCCTATCCTTCAATAAAATATAGTCGATAGATGTGTCTGAGTAATAAAAATACCCATCAACACCAACTTACACTTTTGTTATTTTTACCTAATTATTAGAATTATTGCAACTGCTAACGAACTTTAAAAAAATCGAATAGTTTCAAATAATATCTCGTTTGTATAATTTAAATGGCGAATAAAGCATATACAGCAATCGGTTCAGGGTAATTTGAATCTCCAGATTTTTTTGTAGGTTTTACGGGATAATGGTCCCCCTACATTATTCTTACTCAAAAACGTAGTTGTGTAGCTAATTTAAGGTTAATGGACGCTCGGGTACACAAAACTGCACCGACCCAAATATTATTTCCAGGCGTTTAGTTTTCTTGGTAATGCAAGGCGTTAACGTTCGACGGGCGATACCATTCGATGTTATATTTCCGATGCACTCCAGGAATGCAATGCATTGATTTGATTTCAAATGCCTCACTCGGTCTTTAAGAGAATTAAAATTACATCAATTTCCGGCTCAAAAGCGTACCATTATACTTTCGAAGCATTGCGTTTTATTATTTTGCTAACTAGGAATGATGAATACAGGTAGTCCTCGACTTACGACGATTCGCACTAACGAACAAAAATTAAAAAAACAAATTTATTGCATCACGGAGAACCACTGCCAACAGTTGATTCATATGAGAAGACAGATCAGTAACAGCATTTACAAATTTGGATATTTATTTACAGTAATTGTGCGTTTAATTTTTAATGTGAATAATACTCCTGAAGTAAAACAATATTGTAGTCAGAAAGGAATTTTAACGCAATTCTTGCAGGCATAAACTTATTTCATCCACTTGTTTTACAAGGAATATAATAAAATCGTATCGATAACGTTTTATTCTCTGTTTTATTTATTAAAAACAGAAGATCGGCGCACCAAGTTACGATTTAAAAAGCGTGCTCTGATGTGTTAAAGTGTATCCGTACCATTTTTGGTTGAAGTTGCTTTATTTCCTCAAACGAAATTGACGTCGCTAAAACTGACCCGAACAAAACAATATTTAACAGTTCGACGTATGACCAAAGTTTAGGAACGTATCTCGGTCGTAAGTCGAGGACAACCTTTACTTACTCAATGAAAATATAACATAATTGATTTTTAGTTAGATCATTATTACTAATCGTACACACTAATCGTTATTATTTTCGATGGATTCGGCGGTAACGTTGTGGAAATTTATTTGTAATATAAAATTAATGTTGATAACAATGTTATTCCATTGGCTGTGATACTAAATGTGACATGTGTTTCCCTTATTTAAGAAGGATCTTCATACACATCCCACTGACTGTGTCACATTTAGTAACACAGCCAGTGGAATAACAAAGTTATCATATATAAGGAAAGCAACACTTGAACATTATTTAAATACAATTTAAGACATTGACTGAGGGTGCTTGGTGGAGTTTCAATATCAAATTTGGATTATTGAGATTTTGTACACTTCCATGTATTTTGTCACTAACGACCCGGGTTTCGCCTTTCCGCATCTTCAGGTTAGTGACAAAATACATGGAAGTGTACAAAATCTCAATAATCCAAATTATTTAGATATATTAGGCTATAATTTTGCCGAGTTACCGTGCACACAGGTTCGAAATTCCAGTATGGGAAGTTACATAAATTGATTATTCAATCGATTTATGGATTCGTGTTCGAAGGCATGGATGGATGTCTAAAATTCTCTCTCAGCCATCCGATCCTAAAAACGAAACGATTAGCTAACCACTAGCCTTGCCCTATACTCATCCTTCTATCCAAACTTCGAAAGAAAGTGAGGTAGAACAATTAGTGAGTAAAAAGTAGTTGAAAAACGTATGTTGAGATAAGTGTGTTTTGGCCGATTGATGTAACCCTCAAAAAATACGAAAATGAGTTAATGATTGGATGTCATTTTAAAGACGACAGAGCAGGTCTCGGCCAAATGAAGTAAATTAGAAAAATAAATTCACCACTTTTTGGAGGGGAAACATCATTTTACATTGGTTTAAGCCACTATTATATCAACACTCCCTGTGTATAGTCCCGTATCTGCAAACATGAGTATTTACAGGAGTGCATTTCAAAGATTCATAACGAAACTCACCATATAATGTTTTCGATAAAAAACAGTTCTCACTATCTCCCGAACAATTTCAATTTTGAGGGTTACATCATTTGGTCAAAACAACGTCGAATACACTCCAGAGCGGAAATGATTTTGAAAAGGCTTTCCTAGATTTTCTTAATTCAATATATTGAATATATAAAATGGTATAATATATTGAAAAATGGTAAAATTAATTAGATATAAAAAAAAATATGTATGATACACATATTACGCTGCAGACAGTAACAATTAGGTTAATAAGAGATATGAAATCAAGAACAGCATGACTTCTACTCGAACGCAAATGTCAACAATTTTAAATATGTTATTATACTTATGTAATCCTATACAACTACCATTATATAGTTCCAACTAAAACTAATTAACTGAATATTACGCACCACATATGAATAACCTTTAAGTGTTTTTGGCGAAAATCGCAGAAGACTATAAATATACATACATCCATTAATAATGCAGCGGTTTCCAACGTTTATGCTACAACGCCTCCCCTAAATAAATTTTATTCCGCGCCTCTCTACTTTTAATTTTTTTAATCGATATTATAATATAGAGACGTTATAAATAATAAATTACGAAAAAAACCTGATAAATATAATTAAAAGAATAATAACAAGATTTTGTGGCGTAGCTAGGGAAGTTTTGCCACTCCTCCCCTCATCATTTGCCCTCCAAAGATGATTTAATATTTACAAAAGTGTTAGATTAAGGGTATTATTTATTTTAAATCATAAAGCATCACGGCAAAGAATATTGCGCCGCAGGCGCAAAGTTTTTATGTATAAATATAATTCATTGAAAAATATGTATAAAAATATTTTGACGCCTCCCCTGGAGATAGTCCGCGTCTCCTCGGTTGGAAACCACTGCATTAATGATTTATTTTCGCGAGGGTTGCGATCTCAGTTGAATATTTCGATAACAGTATTTACGACCACTCTATTTCAAGATTGTCATAAAGGACTATTTCTGGTATTGCAAAATACATTGGATAGGTTTGACAATATCAAATTTAACAACTACAGAAGCAATACAATTGGATTAATACTAGAAGGGTTATCCAACCATACTTTCAATGTACATATCGATACCTCAGTTCTAAAGTGTAACAAATCAAAAATATCAAATCTATATATATATACACACGGGTATATTTTTAGGAAATAGATGCGTTCCACAGATGCTGCTTAAAAAACACCTAATCTATTTACTTTGAAAAATTATAAATGCGCATAACTTTAAAACAGTGAGTGAAAATATACTGCCAATCGCATTAAAAAGTTTATAATAAATCAGGAAAATAAAAAGGTTTATGAAACCGATCGAAACTTTTTATTCTATATGATAAAGATTATTAATTTATTATTACTTGACGTTTTTTAAATAAATTTCGCGCGAAGACGATGCGTGCACAAACGATAGGATAGTAAAATAATATGTTTTGGTTCATATTTATGTGGCCTATAGCTTTTTTCCTATTTTGTTTCAAAGCTTTTATTTTCATCAGATATCATCATCATAGTACAGTTTACCTTTACGGACTTAGGTAATTAAGATTGTGAAGGAAATTCAATACAAATGCACTATTTGCAATTGCCATATTGTTAGATTGTCACCGTGAATTATTTTATAAATTCCTGAATTCTAGGTGTAAAACATAAATTCGTTACGAAGAAAACCGTTGTTTTTAAGTCGTCATTATATAATTTAAGACATTATAAATCAACATGACACTTTTAAGCATGGCTGATTTTTTAAAGGTGAAAGAACTTTCGCAACAAATAAGATTATGTACCAAAGAATTTTATTTTCCAACAAAGTGTAGTTCGTGTACAGAAATAACTGTATTTAAACTAGCAACAACCGAACTCAACAATTTCACAGTGGCTGAAGACTAAGCACTTTAGATAACTATCATTATTATAAACATAACAATATGTAGTTAGAAAATAATAAGTCATGCTTTGCAAAGAACGCCGATGTTATGACGCGAAGCTTTTCTACTGGTAAAGTACACGGCTACTAAAGGGAATCAAGCTCAGTTCGTTCATAGATGAAGTCATACGATTATACATAGTCACATTTCATAAAATGTTTCAAATAGGTACCATATTATTAAAAATATCAATCAGAACATGAAAAGAGAACAATGTAAATAAATAACTGAACAAACACATAAATTCAATTGCAATTAGGTAAATTTCGAACACGGTTCAATTCGAAATTTAAAATTCTGAAAATGACAGCTGGTTCTTTTTTAACTAACAATGTCAAATTATAGTAAGCTTTATTAAGTCAAAAAATGTCCAAAAGATGTACACAAAATAATGAAAAAAAAAACATTAGGCCATTACTGAATGATTTTCCTTATTCGATAATGTTAATAACCATTTTTTTTAATGTATTGGTAAGCAGGGTCAGAAGAGAGTTGACAACGTATAACATAAAACAGTGTAGGCAAACAAGTACCATATTAAGATATTGTTTTCAATTGATATCATTTAACAAAGACCTCTTACCAATTAAAGCTTTTCAATTGTTAAGAAAGAAATCGTAATGATTAAAGAATAGTACGAGTTAAAGTGTGTTATTTTTTTGTTCTAAGAGAGACTCGCATCTGTTTAAGTAAAAATTCAGGCTAGAGTCAATTTATGAGCAATGTAACGTACCTAACATGTGATATCAACTTTCCATACGTGTTTTTAAGATCTAGATTCGAAGCTAGAATAAAATGAATTTTGTAAAAAAAAAATAATAAGGTTGAAAAATTTCGATACAATGCCTTAGCTAGGAAACGGGAAAACAATCCGAATTCGGAGAAAACTTGCGTATTCTGAAGGATGGTAACATGCCAAAAATAGATGTGTACTGTCAAGGCAATGATTAAATAATTATTTGGAATGGACGCAAAATGAGATCTGGAATAAACATGACGCAATGTAAGAATTAACATGATGACATTTACGATGCAAAAACGGCAAGGAAAAAATGCAATTAAATTTCTTATATTATATTATATATTCAGATATGCCTGGTCTGACTCCAAATAGATAATCAAAAAAGGGATTCTTCAGTACAACATAAGTATTTTTAAAAAAGTCAGGCTAGTTCTGCACTAAGGGGCGAAATATTGTTATAGCTCTTATTGTACATTGTCTTGAATAAATTGTTGAAGGAAACGTTCAATGAAGGTTTCTTACAATATTTTATTCGTTAAATATTTTCCTGTCTATTTGTGTTTGTTATTTGATGGATAATTATTATTTGTTAGATTACAAAAGTAAGCAATTTTAAAATTTATAATCTATAATACCTTATATATTTTCATATGTATTTATTTGTGCTTGGATTTTGATAGATAATACCTCTTCTGTTGTAATACAATTCTAAATAGTCTTGATTTCGTAGAAAAACAACAATGCAATGAATGGCTGTTTGTAATATGATAATTTCAAAGATATATTGTTCATATTTACCATTATACTAAAATATATTTGAAGATGAGAATAATATTTTTTTTTATGTTCTATGCAATTGTTTTATTTCAATTACCTATAGCTTAGGGCTGCCATACGTCCCGGTTTATAGATGTGTCCCCGTGTTCCGGTATTCTATATAGCTAGCTAGTCAAAGTTAGTATTTATGTCCGGTTAATTGGGTATGTGCAGTTTTGCTTGTTTTGAGAAAACCGAATTTGAAGATTTGAGATGCATGAACATATATAGGCGAAATGGACATATCGTATGCATTTGAATGATACGATATCTCCCCAAATACTCTATTTGGGAGTACAATATTTTTACAGCATAAAGATATGATGCAGACGAACGTTTTGTGCATGTTAACTCAATGTCGACAAAAACTGGACATACAATATCTTTGCGCTGACATCGTTATAATCCTATATACTATGTCAAACTATTTCCACATTGTTTAATCATTTTTTGATGATCCTATAAGATGTCTGCGCTATCTCAAATAAATAGGTAGGGTCATTTCGCCAGTGGTCGGCCAGTTAAGCGACAGGTGTACTTTCAAAAGGGATTTTGAGTCAATGAATGATAAATACAATTTTTTTCGCTGTTGTTCCATTAAACAGGGATTAAGTAACGTAATCAACTAAAAATAAAATAGTTAATATCGTACCGAGCATAAAATAATAGAAGTTTACAAAACATGCCAATGGTCGGCTTTTCGTTGCCAGTGTTCGGCCATCACTATGACACTTCATAAAAATCGCGAACGAACTTACTGAGAGTAGACAGAACAATAAAAAATATAATGATAACAATATAAAGTATATTTTGTTAGCGATTCCCATACAACATAAATTTGTCGAAACTTGCGAAGTAAAAATGTGCTTTTTTTATTTGCGTATTGGATCATATAGGTCAATATAATGCAGATATACATTGACAAGTGGCATGACTACCTACACGAATTTTAAAAAACCCGTTTTTTAAATGTATCCACTATTATTTAAGTTTTAAGCTCAAAAGGCCGACCACTGGCGACGACTGACTTTAGGAACATTCGCCCTGTGCAACCAGGCGACAATAAATAATACTATTTCCGTTTATACGAACAATATTAATTCAAAAACAAACATGTTCAGTTGTCTTTATTATAATGATAAATATAAGTTACATGAATAACCTCGATTTCGGTTGAAAATACAGATGTTAAGTAGATCTTTTTGAATATATTGCGAGTATTTTTCTTTTGTCAACGGGTTAACAGATCATTCCTTATCTGTTTTCTATCACAAAACGATGGTCTACATTAATTTTAGTGTACTAGAATTTATTATATTTTATTCCAATAGAACAAAATGCGTGATTTAAAAGCAGATGCATGTAAATTCAATGAAATAAATCTTACTTTGTCTTTGGAATTAATGAAAAATTAAATATCAACATTTTATACTATAATTGTGTTCAAAGTTGAAAAAAAAATACTTGAATTAAAATCGTTTCAATCAGTGTTTAAATCACCGTTATGAAATATTACTACCCTTAACGAATTGTCTTAGTTGTCTGTTTAGTTGAATATTTTATTTTAACACATGTTTTAGGACATAATACGACTAACAATTAAAAATAAGTATAAAAACGACAAAAATAATTTGAAACGCGATTGCAGTAGTTTACTTACATTTAAATCGATAAGATTGTGCAAAATAAATGAATACCTATTAATAATGAGTGTCTTTTTGTAAATTAAGAATTTTTCCTAAATGTATTATATTTAAAAAAGAGTTCGTCAGGGGTCATCGTCGTTTACTTTCAAGATAAGAAACCATGTCAGATTTCCGAAGGTCTGGCAAAACAATATCTGTATTAAGCGGAAATGTTATAAAATTGATGTTGTTGTCGTTCAAAAAGCGAGTTTTTTTATATATATATATAAATATGGTCGCATCTGACCCAAGATTGCACAGTTCATTTTAATTTCAAAAAACTCGCCAATTGAACGTAATTTAAAATCGCTTTTATGGTGTTAACTGTCAATTCTTGGCGGCAAGACATTTTATTGTGCTCATAAAAATAGAACAAAATATTAATTACTTCCGCCACACATAAAAAAATATTTTTGGGACCGGTCTCGCTTACTAAGCGAGTGTTTTCTTTGCAGCCAATTGAAAACAGCCAAATAATGCGTAAGTATTTATTTCATTGGTGAAATCAGAGTCGCAACTCTGAGGGCCTATTTCTGATTCAATCATGAATGGTAGTCTAGCTTCAACTTAGTTACAAATTTCAATAAACAAAAGAAATTAATGAATAAAAAGAATATATAAATATTATTCCTTTTTTCTTAATATGTACAAATATAAAGATAAAACCCATTGAACGTTTTCTGGAAAATTTCTATCCAATTAATGAAAGCTTATTTGAAGAAAAGTAAGTATATTCGGCAGAAAGTAATACAATTATATAAATTATTATAGATGGAATTACTATAAATATTCTAGAAAGTGTAGGTATACCTATAATGTTCAAATAATTTTTAATTACAATGTAACTAAATAAACTATTAATATTGTAATTAAAACAGTTAAAAAATCGTTAAAATATTGTAACAAAGCATTTAAATTTTAGTATTTTGATTTGCAAGAACAAAACAAACGCGTGTATTTAATATTCCAGAAGGAATCGAATTCGAAATCGTATCAGTAAAAATTATTACGAATTTCGAAGTGTGTTTGCCTAGGCGTGTGCAAAAGAGACAGGCGGGAAAAAATCAAGCTTTATTTTTTTTATACGAAATTTTGAAATAGGAAACTTAAATTCGAATGTCCTGTAATCACTTTAAAATATATTTACTGCCATTATAATAGAAGTGAGCAAACTTGTTTTAATCTTATTAGCTTATATGATATGAATCTTGTCTGCCTTTTTCGATCTGATTCCAAGAATTACACCGTACATTATTTTTTAACTTACGCAAAAAGATAAATTGTTTTTATCCCTAGTGAAAAAGAAAAACCTAACTTTAAATCAATTAATTTTTCGTGTTTAAATAAATTAATAATGTTTTCAAATCATATCGGAACGTTAAAAATCTTAAATTTTATCGGGACTATTCATTATATATTATAATCTAGTAACTAATTGAAAAAAGCTCGAAAGCACTCATGCTTCCGAATAAATAATTGTGTTATAATATTGTTATTCAATAGAGCGTTTCAATAGATCAACAAAAACGAGAAAATCCAATAAGTCAATGAGCATTTACAAAAATAGAACAAGTAGTTATACCTACTATTTATGAAAAAAAGTTTTTAAGCTGCTAATAACAAAACGATCAAAATGTAAACAACGTTAGCAAGATGAGGAATAATGTTGAAAGTTCTCCGATTGCTCAATTGCATCTAAATGTTTGGAAAATATAAAGAATAAAACGGCCGTTGAAAACTAAAGCTTTCAAACAATTTTATGAAATACTGTATTTATATTATTGGGAGTTCGTAAAGAACCCTCCCAGGATTCCGAGTACTTAATGATCACAATATTAATAATCACCATTGGTTCCTTCCGACGACCCAAGAATTCCCAGAAGCACAATTAAAAATTTAACAAATAAAAATGTTTTACACATTTTTAATTATTGTTCTTCAGGACTGCTTTGCGACAACACAATATCATCACCATAGATCGTCACTGTGAAAGAAGCACAATAATAAGTTGACAGCGAACTGACATCTCGATCGCGATCGTGACTAGCTTCAGGTCTTTCATTGGGGCTGCCAGATTTAAAATAGGTTGTAAAATCCTTTAATAGATTTTATTAAAATCGTGGTTTACTGCGTAGAGGTTACAACATAAACTCAAAATAATATTTAAAAACAATCACTTATATTTATTTATAGCAGTTATTAGCACCACAGTGTAAATTAATAATCATTTATTTAATATGTATAAATATATATTTTCTGTTCTAGCATCCCATTCATTACAATTCAGGGCTGCCAAAAATCGTTTCATACAATTATTCGTGCTGTATGAAAACATTATAGTAAATCATCCCTTCAGAACGCTTTTATACATCTTTTATAGTTGTTTTCATTATATTGATATTTATAAAGATACACTCTAGTTTTTCTTACATTTGGCCATGTTCATCATTATAATATTTATCATTAAAAATCGAGTAGTCACCCTATTTATTATGTTAAGTTATTAATCTATTCCTTAACAATATTTGTGTTATCTCAAAGCACTGAACAACAAAGCAACACTATGCTGTGTTGTAATCGATTAAGGTGTTTGCTTAAAACTGTCATCAATAAAATATAATATATAAAATTTTGTGAAATAATGGTGCCCTAAGACTCTTAAGAGTAATGTTATTTGTGATATTAAACTTTTAGAACTATGTGTACCAAGAGAATCATCAATTTTTGTTTTCCTTTTACAATTTAACCTAAACATATGTAAAACAAACAAGTCTTAGTACTCTAAATTATATAGTCAATCGATAATTATTGCATATCACTATTGTGGGAAACATTTGTTGAAAGCCATATTTTTCGATAAAACACTTGATAGGTTATTTATATTATTTACTGCACAGCCCTGACAATGGCAAGAAAATGCCGCGAACTTCAAATTCATTTTCGTTGGCCTTGCATTAAACTTGTGTACTATTATTGATATAAGGACTTTGATCAAATAAATTACAACATATAACAATTGAGATTTTACAATTATCGATTCATGCTAGTTCACTGATGTGTCTTTTCACAGAACCTGGTTATTGCATCGGATTGTGATAATATAGTACATTTTCGCCAATACTAATTCTTTTTTTTGCACGGAGGATACGTTCGAGAGACCACTTTCCAATAAAACGTGTTAAAAAGATATAGATATAAATAGATTAGGGGTAGGTTTCATTACTTTAAACAACTTACATATGATTTCTAATGATTTATGCATAATAATATTTTTAAATTTACACAGATTTAAATATTGATTAAGCTAACAACAAAAATACATTTATTCAGTGTTCATCTTACAGATAATATAAAGAATGCTAAAAAATTTAGCCGTTTTAAATTGTCTGATTCAAAAAATCTTATACCGTGAAAATCTGTGCTAAAAGGGTCGGGTCAACCGGGCGTATTTAAAAAACACTAAAAAAACAGATTCCGAAATAGTCATTAAATCCAGAGATGACATCTTAAATTAATATAGACAGATATTTAACCGTTATGTATTTTCCGAGTATAGTCAGTAGAAGGATAGTTAGAAATACCCTTTTACTGACCCAAATTATTAATATTTTGTTTAGTTATTTAGAAGGTATCTGCCTTAGTATTTTTGGGGCATATTTGAGTTATCTGAAGTAGGTACCTACTGAATCAGATAGAGCGCAAAATTTTACATATAATTGCATATTGAACTAAAATTTAATCTTTTTGGTGTGGTCTGACGAATGAACTGAACGATCCTCTTAATTCATGAATTAGAACGATTACTTCAATGGATACATGATCGTACAATTGTTTTATACCGAACGTAACTTATAAATAAACGAGAATAACACTTAAATGGGTTCATTCGAAAGCTCATCCTAACCGAGTAAAGGTTTACTATTTTTACCAACTTAAAGCCATGAATAGAATTATAACAGGTGTAATGAGAAGAGAAGATATATACAATATGAAAAAATAAAGCAAGCATAATCTTCCCATTCAACTAATATTTACTAACTAAAAGCTCAGAATGTACTTTCACGAATACTTTTTTCGATGTCTATTTAACCGCGAGAGATGACAAACTAAAATTTACTGCACTTCCATTGGCGACAGGATTTCTTACTTCTGCTCTTAGGCGTTCCCTTGTATCTCTACTGGAGGTGTGCACGGGCCCGGGATTAGCCCGTGGGCCTTTATCCGGCCCGGCCCGTAGACTGGCTTCAGGAGGGTAAGGACAATTGAGATTCGGGCCCGGGTAGAAATTTACTTTTCAGAAAAATCAGCCTGGCAGTAATACTACTCATAAAAAAAGTTAATAGCTTAAATATGATTTTTTATATATGTTATGTTCAACGTTGGAAACGTTATCATCCATTATTTTCGGGACTTGAATCTGAGAAACCCATAAAATTGTGTGAACTAATTGAAACAAAATCTGTAACAGTGCTTTCATTTACGAATGATCAATGGTTAATTAATTGTTCGTACATTAATAGTGTGTATGTTATTCAATGCTGCTTTCCATTGATGGTTCTTCGTTTTGCCAGAAAATTGATTCCTTTAGAGTTTAAAATGAGTTACAACAATATCGAAAATTTTTAAAAATTGGGGGTTTTACAGGCTTTGAAAAATCGCTTCGGGCTGGGTTTGGGTCACAAATGTGATAAGACTCGGGCCCGGGCCGAGCTGGGCCTGAAGGACCCGGGTCTGGTAATTGTACCAAAATTCGGCCAGTGCAGACCTTTCATCCTTACAGACGGTTTGTCTCTTGATAATGGGGCCTGCAACGGCATCGTATGCATTTTTTCAAAACATAATGGAAGTCAGATAATGAACATAGATACAATGAAACAATTATTTAATAGTTTGCTAAACTGTCTCCGGATCAACAATATAAATAAATTATGTTATGAGCTGGGTTGTTGACAGTGTCGTCGACCGTAACGAACATAGTAATTATAGTTGACAACGACTAAATGATTAGCACCAACGGATTGTATGGTTAAAAACAATGAGTGTTTATGACATTATGAATAATCACGTTGTTGAAATATTTTAATGAAAAACTCACCTTTGTTAAAATGATCGGCAGTCCAAACCGAATTCGGCAAGCAACTCGTTGTACCATCAATCTCATTTTTAGAGCAGCTGTCATTTTCATACTGTTCGACGCCATTCAATTCAGCTGATGCAATGATAACGAACAACGTCGCATAGAAGATGTAATTCAAAATCATTTTTAATTCAAATTTACTGGCGCTCTTTCCGTCGATGATAGCTGTACTTACAGCCCGAAAATTGCGCAAAGACTGAATCGGAAACTCAATCATCGGAGTTTATTTCGATTCGGCTCGCTTTCCAATCATTTCGATCGACAAAAAGTTTTGACAATCGGTCAACTTGCACTTTATTGTGGACAAGACAGCTTGTCGCAAATAAATCAGACGTGAAAAATGAAAGTGAAAAGTTGCGGTCGGAGATCGGTGTTCCGTGTTGATTTTTTGTTTTATTTCCAATGTCTACTTTATGCTTGAAAGATTTGGTTTTCTCCTCAGTAGTGTATGCTTCGTCATAAATCATATTACCTTAATATTTCACATTCATTTAAATAAGTCCATACCGGCTAACACTGTTCTATACGCAATTGTATGCACCTATCGGTCTATAAATTATCAATTTCCCGCTACGGCTCCGTGTCATTAAAAACTGTATTTCAAGGAAACATGTGTATAGTTTCTGACGTGTATCAATGCGATTTATGTCTTTAAAATATTCCATTAAACACAAAATGCTTTATTTCACAGTTATAAAAATAAGTTAATAAATATAAAAATATACTTATAGTAATTTAAGACATCGACTGAGGGTGCTTGATGGAATTTCAATATAAAATTTGAGTTATTGAGATTTTGTACACTTCCATATATTTTGTCACTAGCGACCCGGGTTTCGCCTTTCGACATCTTCAGGCATTCGTGCGCTCGAATGCCTGAAGATGCCGAAAGGCGAAACCCGGGTCGTTAGTGACAAAATACATGGAAGTGTACAAAATCTCAATAACTCAAATTTGATAAAAATATACCTTTGAATTTAAAAAAATGGGATTTCTCTTACAGGAATCTTGGCAGAAACCATCTTCATTACCAATAAAATCCAGGGCTGTGAAGTCAGTGGTTTATAGTATCATATTTTAGACGGAATCGTCAGAAATTGAGTGACGTCGATTCATGCCTCATTATATTTTTAGTTTGCTTAATAAAATCCATACTTATTTTTTGGTGATATTTAAATAAAATCCATAACAATTTTTGGTGATATATAAAATCATATTTTAAATATCACCAATAATTGTTTGACGTACGACTGCAATATTATAAAAATGAGCCTATTTGTTTCAATGTTTGATAAAATTAAGACAATATGTAATGTTCCTAAAAATAGGATTGCTTATAGGAAAAAAATCATTCCAACCATTTTTAATGTTATAATTTTCTTTTGTCTTAGTATCGGGTCACATTTTAACATAATTAAAAAAAATTTCAATCGAGCAACTAAAGTTAAATTAGGTGAAGAAAATGTCAGGCATGATCGTCTACTTTCAATTAGCTTTTGTCTTGTTCGTATATGATGACAAATATATATATTAATTGATTATTTCATAAACTTATTATTGAGCAGAGTGGTTTATACAAATACACTTCTTAGATTCTATACTTTCGGTGGAAAAATGCAATCTTGAATGGGGGGCTATTTTTATCATAATATTAAAACGATTCTTGTCTAGATGAAATCAATTCAAAACTATGTTGATTTGCTTGAATATAAATGTAAAAAATAATACTCTACCACATAATTAAGACATACGGTTACCGAAAACGATAAATTCAATTTAAGGATGTATTATTACATTTACGCACTCCTGCAAAGAAATTGTTTATGGAGTACGTATCTATGATGATAACATGATATATATTACTATCGTTACTGTATTAAGTATTTATGTAATGTAATTACACAACATGATTATGTTTTACGTAGAGCTGCAGAAACGATATCAGAAAGGAGGGGCGGCGTAGTAAATAAAATATAAAATAATATTTGTTTACAAATATATATTTCGAAAAATAAGTGCACATAGAAATCGACGAATAGAATATTTAAGAAAATGACATTCGTTCAGAAAAAATCACTCTAATCAATTCTGTCGTTAATTGAAAAAGGACCTTCTAAAAAATCTAAATATTTATTGAAAAGTATTTTTAAATTGAAGAAAAAGCTACTATATGTAACATAACACAGTTTGAGAGTAGATTAATGTGCTTTTATTGAAACCAATTTTATGGGCCACTATAATCATCTATTTTGTGGTGGAATGTAGAAATATATCTGCTGCTCCAATCGCTTTTAATCGAATATCAGGCTCACTAAAATATTGCAATTTCATGTGGCCCAATCAGACAGTAATTAACGTTACATACTTGTATTAAGAAATACATTATATTTTTTTCATATCATAATTAACCCGAAAAACTTTTTCTATAATAAATCCTAAAACCCTCTCATAAATCAGTAAAATTGTGTTTGATTTCTTTTTTTTACATCCCAATCTAAAAGTGGGCTTGAAAGCTTTAATCCTTATTCCATGCAAACAGACGAACTCTTTCGGTGAGTATTAGAAAGATTATAAGAAAGGTATACTTGCTACATAGCACAAATTAATATCAAAAAGAATTTGAATATTTTCATCAAAATGAGACTTGCGTAACTGAAGGGAACAAAAGAAAATTTCAATTTTAACGGATCTGGTAACATTGAAGTTATTACTATTGCATTAAACTAATATTATATAAACCATGTTTATTTGTTCAATGCGAACGATGCACCAGCAGAGATAAAGAGAGATTGTGTGTGTGTGCTGCGTTACAGGTATACAGATCAATGAAGAAAGATGCTTATTGTAATTCAAATGTTCTTTTAATGGAGAACACTAAGCAGGTGTCCTTCTGGATTTAGTTAACAGCTATATCTTTCAAACAAAAATAATCTTTTTCATCTTGCAAACGCATGTGCACTGTGTTGTTGCATTATCACAATTTAAATACCACTTTTCAAACTGTAAAGTACCCTAACAATAACCAATGTCTAATTTAATAAAGCCGTAGTAATGTTACTTGTATATGGATCGTAATCTCATTATGGTAAATAGGATTATACCTGTGTTTGATGGCAGCAAAGAGAATATCCAGTGAGTTGAAGTTTGTATTCTGTACAGTGCAGTGTTCGAACGCTATTTCTAAATAATATTTAGAAAAGGGATAAATTTACGAAACAAAAATGCCGCCGAAGGATGATCCCGAGACTGCTGCCCTGAGAAAGGAATTAGAAGACATAATAACTAAAATTAAGGTTTGATACACATCTTCT
This sequence comes from Himalopsyche phryganea, assembly GCA_022494535.1. Taxonomy (NCBI): domain Eukaryota; kingdom Metazoa; phylum Arthropoda; class Insecta; order Trichoptera; family Rhyacophilidae; genus Himalopsyche; species Himalopsyche phryganea. The sequence continues at coordinate 925,127 of JAGVSL010000176.1, read as the reverse complement.
ATCACACTAAACTTTGCTGGCCTACTTAAATCTCCAAATGAACTAGTAAGTTCGTTATGCAATAGTTTTCTTTCACAAACTCAAATGTACACGTATTCACAATCATTTTTTACTTTCTGGTTTACAGTTTTTATACCCTGAAATTATAGTCAGAATTTAGTACCTACCCTGCAGTTTTTAAATGTTCTTTTCTAATTAATACGAGGCCCTTACTACCTTAGTTAATAGCTTCGACGTCATATAACTTTAAGTATCTGTGTTTTGTGACATACAAAAACCGAACATTGATATTGTAAGTTAGAAGACTACCTTAATCTTAAATAACTATGAAGAACAATGAACGAATAAGTTTTTGACAACAAATTAATTCGCGTTTTCTCAAAAATTGCAGAGCACTTCCGCCTTTTCTATTTGTGCAATATGGACATAGGTCCTTTATGTTTTTAATCACCCTAGAAAATTGTTCAAACTGAAGTATTGTTTGTACACAAGATCCAACAAAAAATACATCTATAGTTACACAATAATTTCTTACTGACTTGGACGTACTTGGAAGCATATTATGTTTGTAAATTAAATGCGAATAATAGAGTTCATTTTGCATATTTTTGCAGTCTATTAGGGCTAATTTTAATATGTGACATTATAGGAGGATCAAAAGAAAAATGAAGATGCCAAACTTGCAGATAAGTGCAGTGACTTGGCTGATGCTTCCAAAGTTCGGTTGCAAACAAAAAAACTTCTCAAAGGTCACATCAACAAGGTGAATTCAGTTCATTTTAGCGGCGATTCGAGGTATGTTATCTATTATGATAAATTGTAATGTTACTTATATATTTATTGCGAGCGCATTGAGTATTAAGGGTACGCCGAAAGTTTTTATCAGATAACTAGCGAAATGCGAAATATTAGCTTTCTATCTACTGGTACGATGTTTTACTATTTTCCCGTATGGTTAATGCATAAAAAATATTTGATTAAATAAACTGCATTTTGACTATTGGCGTATCCCTGGTACCATATAGATTAATAATATTATTATGTTTGCATACCAACAATGAAAAATAAATAAATTATTAATACATAGTTCTCAATCCCTTATGAAGGAGTAATAATTCTGTGATGCCTTTAAATATTTTAATGACTTTTTCTATACATGTCATATCACTTATCAGACTCTTAAACGCCTTGCATTGTTACGCCGCGATAATTTTCTTGAGATTCTTAAAATAATTTAATTTCTCATTGGATAATTGTTTTCAAAAGAAATTAAATACAAACCATAGTTGTATAGATAAAAATAGCGATTGCTGCATTTGTTATATTAAATAGTATTGTTAATAAACATATTATTAACTAGCATTTTATTTCGCTGCATATTTAATCTTAAATTATAATTTTGATTATTTATTATTGCTTAAAAAAATAATCAATATGGTTGGCGTGTTTGCAATATTGTATTGGTTGTTTACCCGGAACAAGATTGTGTTTTTCCACCCTAATTATAATGTAATTTTCGCCCTTTTGAATTTGCCGCTACAGGCGTTCAACCGCTGCGCCTACGCGTAACTTATGCACTGAATAATACAGACAATTTACTTACTTTTCAAAAGCTTTACGCCAAACAAACAGAAATACATTTCACATTATTTTTAAGCATTTAAAATTGGCTCCTGAATTATTTATTGAAATTCTTCAGCATTGTTGAATTAAATGTCACTTTTTGTTGTTTTCGCAAAATTGCTGTAGTTTCATACATAGCAAAATGAATGTATTAGAGTATATTGTATGTACAGCAATATTTATTATACAATGCATTTGCATATATAAATTTTATAATTTTTAAATCGTACGTTTCTATTGGAATATGATTAATTATATAAGCATCTTGATCCTATATGAATATTTCAACATTACAAAATATATTATCAGTTGTTGACATAAGATTTTACAAGAGGTGCGAATATTGCTGAACATTTATAATAAAATTGAAAAAAAAATGCTGGCTAAGCTTTGAATAATTTATTATGCAATATAAAAAAACAGATTATCTATACATTTTTCATTACTAAATAAATGAATGAAGGTTATATATTTTATAAAATATTGAAGCACTTTCATCCATTGGTTATATATAAGTCATCCACTTAAAAATGCAGTAATGATGCAAAAGTTTATGTTAAATAATGTTAAAAGTTAAAGTTAAGCTACATCTATTACATAATTAATTTATTTTTCTTGATGTTTACATTTTCAGACACTGCGTAACTGGCTCCTTAGATGGTAAATTGATAATATGGGATACATGGACTGCAAATAAAGTCCAAGTCATTCCTCTTCGATCCTCCTGGGTTATGAGTGTTGCTTTTGCTACATCTGGAAATTTTGTTGGTACGTAAATATTTTTCACAAAGAAAAGCAAAGTAGTTGAAAGTATAAATCTTTTCCCCACCCATCCCATATATATTATACATGTATGCAGGGTTAAACCACACAGGCTCATGTCGCTCAACGATCAGGGTTTCAACTTTCGGCATATTCAGACATTCGAGCACACAAGTTAACTCGGGCTGACAAGCGAAAACCGGGTTGTTAGTGACGAAATACATGATAATATACAGAATTTCAACAATTCAAATTCAATATTAGAGTTGGATATTAACTTAAAGCTGTCTTTTATTTCCAGCTTGTGGTGGAATGGACAATATGTGCACGGTCTATGATGTGAATAACAGGGACGCCACCGGTGCTGCAAAGATTGTTCGAGAATTAGCAGGATACGAGGGGTTTCTAAGTTCTTGTCGATTTCTAGATGATAAAAAAATTTTGACTGGCTCTGGAGACATGAAAATGTGAGAATATTTCATGTTTTACAATAATTCATTATTACAATATAAAACTATTTTTATTGGACATTTATTTCCACCCATCACAAATAAGAAACAATCTGATAATTATGGGGTAAAAGCACAGTATCTCTTAATAAAATTTTAAATATCTATCACACTGTACTGTATAAATACATTTTTTTGTATTTTTAGTTATCTATTGCTCATTTTATTTCTTGGAGTATTTTATTATTGATATTTGATTTAATTTAATAGCTGTATTTGGGATCTTGAGGTTGGAAAGAGAACTACTGAATTTGAAGCTCATAGTGGAGATGTGGTTTCCATATCCCTTGGTCCAGGTTAGTTAAATCAAAAATATAATATGAAATTAAAATGTCAATATATGTAATACCGTTCAGTGTTAATCCTTGGTGAAATGATATCAGTTGTAAATGCTTACCCACTAAGGAAAGACACTGCCAATCTGTAATGATAAATACTTTGTTCTTACTATAATAACACTGAATTCAAAATTGTTTCTAACTTGGATACCTATTGCTCAGTGGAAACTTTCCATGGATTCTACATTGTGACATGAAATTTCACTTCTATTTCTCTTGGCAATAAGTACACTTTAAAGATTTTAATATTTATTTCAGATAGCAATACTTACGTAACCGGATCTGTTGATAAAACTTGCAAACTATGGGACGTTCGAGAAGAATCTCCACGCCAAACCTTCTTTGGTCACGAATCTGATGTCAATAGTGTTTGTGTATGTTGAATTAATAATATTATTTGTACAAATTCATGAATTCTAACCGATAGATATTATAATTATAGATATAAACCTCATTAAAAGTGTTTTGAGATTTTCTAGTTCCATCCAAGCGGACAAGCCTTTGCAACGGGATCTGAAGACAAAAGTGCACGTCTTTTTGATTTGCGAAGCGACCAACAGCTAGCTCAATATTCACCTCCAAATAATACTAGTGGATTTACAAGTTGTGGCAAGTATATATATATGAAATTGGTTTGACTCGTTTGTCACTGTATTTTCATTTATTTTTCATATACAGTAGAACCTTGATCTATAGTACTCGCACTCATCGTTTTCCAGCATGCATTGTTAATTTTTTATCGTCCCTAAAAAACACTATAAGAACAATGTCAAATAATCCTGCATTCATCATTCCCTGATCTATCGTTGTCCTTGATTTATCGGTTAAATATGATGATTCTATCATAAATATAGCCACGATTGATGAAAATAAAATTTCTCTTACAGGCCTTTCTTTAAGTGGACGATTTATACTATGTGGATCTGATGATAACCATGTTCATATATGGGATACATTGAAAAATACACACAACGGTTAGTATGTACAGTGAATTTTTACAGTGATATCAACATAATGAAAGCAAAAACAGAGATTTCGCAATAAAAAGCGAATTTTAAAAAAGATTTTTGAATAATGATTCATCAACTTCAGCATCACTAGTAAAATTCATGGCAAAAACCACCCCTTTCAAATAATCACACTTGTTATCAAACTGTTAGTGTGAAGATAATTGATAATACCAGTCATCCCTTATCACATGCATTTTATATTCAGCAATATCCGCAAACCCGGAGTTATATGAATCCTGATTTTTTTTCTATCTTTAGTGTTTATCGTGCTGTGATATGCATTGGATGTTTTTCTCGCAAACTCTATATGCACGATTACGACTCGTTATTATAGAAATCATAGACTCCAGAACGTGCTATAGCTACAAAGCAAAAAATAGAAACATTATTAGCTTGCTTGGATAAAATTCTGCAAGAAAAAAAGAAGATATTGTGTCGTCACACGAGTTTGTAAGATTTTTTGAAGCCATCGACATTGAAATAACTTCTTACTCATTGATTTTTTAAATATTTTGTATTAAGATGTATAAAAAACTACATTTTCATTAAATATTATTCTTTTCAACCTTTTGTTGGTCCTTTGGTCGCAATTAGACAAAATTTAAAAGTTTTAACCCGACCTATGAGAATTCAACATATGTAATTTTCGTTGAACTTACCAGTCGCGTAACTTTAGGGTATTACTGTATTCATAAACTTAGTATCTGTCTGTTGAGGTTTTCGTTATTGCATGATTTTATAAAAAAATAACTTATATGCAACCTCATAACTTAGTTAAAGCAAAACATTTATGAACTATAATGTAGTATAGGTATTTGGGAAGTATAAGTCAAAAGAAGTTAATATATGAGCCCCTCAAATAACTGGTAGACAATAAAAAGGGTTTTAGTCAAATTATCTTGATGAATAACACTCGAAATATAACACAATGAATTTTTCGACATTTCTTTGTTTTTTTAGCAAATTAGTACTGTTAAATCGTATATTTGTGTCATTAATCACGTGCAATTCAATAATACGTTGTTCAAATTACGTAAAAATAATCATTTTTATGCCTTACTATATTTATAGTTATTGTAAAAGAACAAATACGTTAAAATAATTATGCTTCACATTTGAGAAAAAAAAGGTTGCAAGGTGTTTTTTGAGAATTTAAATTTCACTAAATTTTGTTTTATTGTCAGCCAATAGAGCTTGAAAAAAGGAACATTTATAAATGACTCAAAACATCATGTATTTGATGTAACGGCTTTTTTGAATTAAACCTATTTACCAGTAATAGAATAATATTTATGTAATTAAATCATAATTAATTAGTATGGAATATTTTTCTTTACCAATTTTTAGATGATGATTTCTTTCCTAGGTACACTATCCGGACACGAAAATCGAATCACATCATTATCTGTCGCTGGAAATGGCATGGCTGTGGCTACATGCTCGTGGGATCAATATGTAAGAATCTGGGTATAAAAAACACACCCACAAAAAAGTTATCTATTCTTTAAGGATCAGTTGTGAAATTTTATATTCATAAAATGCTTTTAAAGTGTAATTTAGATATTAAAACCGTCGGAAAGAAAATTATATATCATTATCAAATTCCCCCTACTTCTGCAATAATCAATAACATTGTTATAAGCTGTTAAATAATATTACTTATGCAATTATAATCTTAAATTATTTGAGGTATTACCACTAAGTTCTGGAATTCAATTTCTCATTACTTGTTAATTTATGAATAGTAAAAACATTTAGAATTAAGTTGATCCACCTAAGTCCTGGGTTTCTCGGATAATTCAATTATATGTGCATGTAACTATAATTTCAGTAATTGTATGATTTTTAAAATAAGACAGCTATATTAAAAGAAATCGTTTTTTTTTCATATTTATGAATATAACTGATATTTTGATAACTTTTCATTGTATCTGTAGCCCACTCTTGGTAACAGGTATAATTTAAGGTTATTTTGTGAATAATCGTACCAAAACTTATGTGTAATTTAATTGGTTGACTGCTGGCCACGCACTGACACGTGATATTAACATGTTACTTCCATTTGTCAGTATTTCATCAGCGTTGTGTTAAAAAAATCATTTAGAAATTACGAGTGTATAAAAATGTCAGATTGTAAAGCAGAGCAGCTTTGTTGCTGAAGAATGTTTCAAAGAACTACATTATTTTTTTCTCGATATGAATACTTACTCCCAATAAATATTATGTTATCAATATTTTTTTAAATCATTGTAAATTTCTACATAAAATTATTATTATTATTTTGAGACGACAACCATAATAGATTTTATTCTCAGTTGTTGAAATAAAACAATATTGAACATAGTTATTATAAATATTTCATTCTTCACTAACTACTGGTAATTAATATCGACCAGCTTTTAATTTAGCTACAAAATTTATTGGCAGCGAACCAATCAAACCATTATTGAAATATTTAAAAAATCTTAAAAGGGTTAATTTTATTTTGTTTAATTTTTATATTATTTCAAGGTTTGATTTCAATACTAAAAAGTGTTCAAAAGTTGTATGAGTGTAGATAATAAACAAATAAAAATCAATGGAAACAAATATTTGATAACGTTAATTTATTTATGTATGGAAATATTTTGCTTTTCGTTAATTATGTACATTAGTTTGAAAATATATCATAATTACAAAGAGTATTTTTTGAGATCAAATTTCTTAAATCTATTGCGTAATACTTAATTATATTAGACATCTTAATACAGGCACAGATTCTAAATATATTATTTCATAAAAATATCAAAGAATTTTCAGTCAAAATTTTATATTGCATCAAAACAAGATTTTTAGCAAAGCTGCAACATTCTTAAACCAAAATCAAAGTAAAACAGAATAACCTCTTCTAACAACACACTTTTACGTCTTTCTTAAAACCTTTTAATAAGGTATATCACTTGAAATATTGCTGTTTGTCGAGCGATATGACTTTCAAAAAAAAAAATCTTATAAATGATAATAATACAAAGCTATTTTTTTATCCATAATAATGCATCGGTTAATGCTAATTATTCACTGAGAATACATAAGTAAACATGAAAATAAATAATGAAAAAATACAATATGGAAGAGAAGAATATCTTTTAAGCAATACATAGGTCCAGTCCGACAGGCTAAGGCTACATAAGTATTGAATGGTAATTACTCAAAGAATATAAGTACAATTTATGGAATAGTTAACCCATTTATTGCCTATTTTGTTTACGTTTACAATCGCAGGATACCCTTTAAATAATACAAAAAAAATAGAATTAGTCATTTAATTTAATGACACAAAAATCTCAAAGGGCTCGGCAACTAAAAGATATAACTAAAAACTAAAAGTTCAGCAACTAAAAGTCAGTGTGAATGCAGTTTTATGCATTAGCAACATGACCGGATTGCAGTAGGTAACTGAAACTCACGAGGAGTATTTAGGGCATCGCAGCAAACACAGCTTCAACGCACCGCCGGTGTTAAGCGAGTTTAACAAAAAAAAAAAAAAACAACGAAGAAATATATCAGTAGATATCAAGAAAATAAAGCAAATAAAAAAAATATTAACAATGCATACGATAACATATGTTAACACAATGATTGTTAGACAATTGAGGATGGGTGTACAACCTAAATAAACATTAAAAAAAGAATAGTAAAATAATCAAGCAAAGCAAAATGCACATTTTTTTATAAACCCTGTTAATATAGGCAGAGGAAACATACAAAAATATTCGTTCAAGCTTGAAATTGATTGAAATTTCAACAAAATAAAGTCTGGAAAACATTATAGATACCGATAAACCTAGTAAGTCCCAAATAATCAATAGATTAATGGGGAAATTATAAAGAAATGTAATGAAGAAATGAAAACTAAATCTTCATTAATACAATCAGTCTATTTGGGTATATCACATACCAAACTATAGAAGCGGAATTTTTCAAAAGATATCAAAGTCGAAAAAAAAACGGAATGCCAAAACAAAGATAATTGAAAAAACGCATCGCATAATAAAGCAAACTATGAGTGCCATATATGGTCATTCCTAAGCATAAATAAACTTTAACGGTCTTATACAATATTTCGTCTTATAACCTATCATAAATATATTATATTAAGCATGCAATTTTGCATAATTAAATATATTTGTGACTATTTTTCTTCACTTTGTGGACTAGTTTTTCATAGTAATGGAGAAAAGAAAGCAATTGTGTCCTCCTTCAAAAGTCTAGACACTGGTGCGCAATTCATATTTATTAGCCATTATAATTAATATCCAAAATGAAAGCTTTGATACAATTTATTTTTAAACTTATTCATACGACAGTCAAGGAAAACTTTTATTACGTTTTCTGCTGTTAAAATTATTGATGTATAAAAAACATAAATGGAAAGTATATGAGAAGGTTTTTGCAGTTTATAAACTATGTATATTATTGATAAAGTAAGCGGTGATGCTTGACATAATTTCTTTTTGTTTTATAATGTTTTCAATCAGGTCAATAGCTATATTTAATTGTAATGAAAACCTGTAATAATTATGAGGTATGACAGGCTATATTATAGAAAAACTGTCTGGTCAAGACGCAACGCTTAATTCTGTTTTAAAAAATGGCGATGTGTGAATAAGCAACTGGTCTAGAAATGCTAACTACCCAAATTATCTCCAAGTCTGGGAAGCTCGTTTGTGCTTTGATTATAACTAAGGAATGTCTCGAAATGCATAAAACATTTCAATACTGTAATGAATACATTTAACACTGTTTCGTATGTTTAACAAGCCAGGTTCAAATACAATGCCGTAATGTTATAAGTTGTCGATCCACCGAGAATCCAGTCAGTTACGAGAACTTCAAACTCGGAATCCACATCTGAACTATCGTCTGAACTGTAAAGAAAATAAAGGTAAAAATTGAATCATTCAATTATTTTGATCAGAATAACTAACTGTGAACATCTGAATGAAATTTTTAACACTTATTCAATGCCATTAATAATTAAATTAACCTTGTAATAATTTTTGTATATCACAATTCGCTTAAATCAGCTGTACAATTTGTATTTGCCCGAGAAAATGATTTATTTTATGAAGGTATTTATCTATCGGTGCATGTGTTGAAAAACCTTACAGAGCTGATGTGTAGGCGCAAGCATTTACGTATCGTATTAAAAAACAATTATTATCGTTTTTCATATAAGGCTTTTCAGCTATTAAACATAAATGATGCAAAAGTATACTCACTCAATAATTGGAGTTGAAAAGATTTGCACGTGAAGAGCGGCTTGAGCAGATATAATATCGTTATAATCCTGATGGATCCTGAAAAAATATCATATAATTATGAATTTATCTCTACCATGAACATGAGCTGGTTGTAAGACAATTGCTCAAATTCCCTTTTTCAAATATGGTAAGAAAAGAAAGATTAAGTTGGGAGAGTAAAAATTTACAATTACTTCTTTCAAAATTAGTTTGCGATTGCAACATAAAATTTCTTGATTTCTAGAGATTTTAAAATATTTTTTATGACTGCATATTTAACTCAAATTTCATTTTTTTTGGGTTGTCTGACTAATAAACTGGATGATTGATATATGGACAAACTAAAATCAGTTTAGACATAGTTTTGACAATGGTGTGAGGTTGAAATAGCAACAACCAATTTATATAACTCTTGTTGAACCAAATTCTTTGATATGTTTACCTTATTATAACAGAGATATACCAAGTAAATTTCAATTCAATATATAAATATTACTGTATTATTAAATAGACATACTTTAATTGCCAATTTCTCATGGTGTGAAAATCATGAAGTTCCTTATATATAGCTACAGGCACAAAATTGGACTCTTCTATAATTCCTTTGAGCGATTGTACACTAGTTAAACAGAACCCCTGCTCCATTATAGGTCCACCAGGACGTCTTCTTTGAGCTAGTTCAAATCTCACCCATCCTAAAAAAAAACAGTTTTGTTTGTTATAAGTTTATCACAAATAAAAGAAACCACTAAAAGTTAAAGCGCTCCAAAAAAGGCATTTCGGCATTGTGAGTGAAGCATATACAGCAGAAGCATGCATTCAAATAGTGCGTAACATATATACCTTTTATTGTATTTGAAAATTAATTAATGTATAAAGCAAACTTCACATTATATTTGTAAGTCTTCTGCGGTCCCATTCTCTATTTATAAGTGTCGGTAAGGCTCAACACCTTTACGCCAACGTAATGATTTTAATTAATTAATTGCAAGTGTGCAAAATTGTAGCTCTTTAGTAAAAAATTATATGACTACTGACTTCCTTTCTGTATTACGAAATTTCGTTCTGTACCAACATAATAAGCATGTTTAGAGCAAATACTATACTGTTCGGACACTGATAAATTTGAGAATGAGGTCGCTGATAAGCTTATTATTTTCTTTACGAGCGTGAAAGACAACATCAAAAGTAACTATGTGCCTCAGTATATTTTTTAATTTCATGAATATTTCATAATGGTAAATGTTTTATAAATAAGTCAGCTATGTAGATTCGAGGTTGATTTTTTTCTATTTAACATTTGAGATCTTGGGCATGAGAGTTTGTAATGAATTTTCGCCTTCAGTTGATTTCCAGTGGCTTTGTTTAAAGATTAGTTTTTCTTTAGTAATTTAACAAGTTAAAAAAATATCTGTGCGCATTGGCAATTAGGTGCGATGCCAGATATATTTATTATTCAATATTGTACTTACCAAAAGGCACCTTTGTCCGTGTTCTTTTAATACAGAAACCGCAATAACAAATAGGTGCAGTTCGTTTGAAAAAACGATTATTTATTTTCAAAGAGCTTTTAAACTGAACAACGGAATCAAAATATTCACAATTCTCTACTAGCTGTACACATCCATGAATCCGCAGTGTCTCTAAATGTGGACTTCTAACACGTCTAAGGGTTTGCAAGCGTACCGGTGAGGCAGGAGCGACATACTGAAACCGAGGACGGTTAGAGTCATCCGAATCTTCTTGGTACTCTTGGTTGTTTTCATCAAACTGCGGATTTAGAGCAGAAATAAGTCCACAGTCTTCATACTGTTCGATCAAATCGTCAGGAAAACTATCACCGGCAGCGTAGTCTTCAGAATAATTGGTACTATCCAAATTCTCAGGTGCTTCTTCGGCTTGTAGTTCAGCGGGGTTGCTTGGGTCTAGTGTTTGTAGGAAATTATCAAAATTTGTTGATCTCAATAACGGTTCTCTATATGGATTGGCCAACCGATCTGGTATGTCTGAACGCTGGAGATCGCTAACCGATCTCCGTCCTAAAGGCCATATACATCTATCAAAATACGGATTGATCGTCACCGGATCTGCAGGTATATCAGAAGATGTTCCTCCCTGTTCAATATCCTTACTTGGCTCAGGAGAAAAATTTGGAATAGCATATTCATTTAGATCCATTTCGATTGGCTGTGATGCATTCAAGGAATCTAGACTCTTAGCTTGTCTGAAAATTTCTTTCGGCAATGTCAATTGATCATAAGATTGGCATCTGCGTACATAAGTTCTATCGAAGACGTCTCCATCATTCAAGTCAAATGAAGATGTTATATCTATGGATGACTTGTGCAAATTTAGGCAGCTATTAGGGGTCTCTGTAGATTCACAAGATTTTCTCCAGTAATTGTTTGATCTCGTTTTCTTTTGCTCTATACTATTTTCTATCACAGTCCTTTGTTTAATCTCCATATTTTTCACCTCATTAGATATATATGGTGAAACGGTTAATGAAAGATTTTGTATTATTATATTGCGGCATTCATTCTCAGACACACTTCTCGGCAGCCTACTGTTATCGATCATCATGCTTGAGATTTTTTGTGAAGCTGAATATGTAGAAGCTTGCAACGGCAGTGTAGAACCTGTTGTCATGTTATTTGAGAAAATTGTTTCTTTTTCATGGTATTCAAGATCAGCCTTCTCTAATTGATGAATAGCATCATTATGAGAGGTCTCTGGAGCATCAACACCACTTCTTTCAGGTTGACACATATCAGTAGATTTCCTCGAAGCGGCAGCAGCAGCATTTGTCTCAATTTCTTCCGCAGCTGACATCTCTGATGCAAGATCACAAACATCATCGGAATAATATATAGACACCTGGAAGTAAATCCATTAAACATAAATTGTGGTACAGAAAAAGCTTCAAGACTTTATTTTCAGCCATTTTTTAAATGAAAGGAAGTGATCTTATATCTTCTATAAAAATGGCTCGCGTGACTTAATCTTTTTATGACAATACAAAGTATTTTTGTAGCCTTGTTATTGTTGAAATACAATAGTAATTATCCATCAACTATCAGATGTTATTTTATTTTACAGCATATACACCAAAAATTTTCAAATAACAAACGTAACATAACGCAATCAATATACTTAAATGTAAAAGAAGTTTTGTTGATTGCTATTTTAGTATTACATTTATATTGTGTATCCTCTTTAATTAGTTATAAATTCGCGGAAAAAACATAGATTTGAAAATTACATAATGAATAAAGAGCAATAAAAAAATTAAACCTATCATAGAATCAAATTAATCCCATTTTTATTTCACAATAGAAGTTATTTTCAACTGAATATAAAATTCATAAATTTTTTTATCCACTTCTTGTGTAAATAAGGTGCATTTCACTTAAGTACAAAATAAAAAGCTCAAAGATTGGCTTACCTGCTCGCATCTTCCATACAGATCAACTAATGGATAGAGTTTATTGATTTTTGTGAAAATCTTTGTGAAACTTCCCAGGTTGTTTCCGTCTATGATGAGCTGAAGTTCCCCACACTCGGTGAAACTGAGAGTTATAGTAGAGCCAATCTGCAGATTCTCTAACGGTTTCCCGTAATCACTCCATTTCACATTTCCATCCAAATAGAGATGATCGTGAGAGACTACCCAACATCCCTGCCTCAATTCAGCTGCACTCGATGGCAATGGCAATGATAAATTTACGCCTTGAGATATTTTACTGACTCCAATCATCATAAAGGAGTTCCAGTAGGAATTACAATTTGTTACTTTCACCTGAAAAATAATTTATACTTGTCAATATTTTATGGAAAATGACCAAGTTTTTTAATGGGAAACATTCTCAAATTTAATTATCAAATACATTCTTCACTAGATTTCTAGTCAAATAATTGTGTCCACGTTTTGTTTTACGCAGCAAAGTTTTGGTTTAGATCAGTTCAAAAAAAAAGATTTACAGATTATTGATGAAGACTACAACAAGATGTACATTTAGATCAACTTAATTTTATTTCTTTCAGCATTTTTTAAGTTTTTTTAGCACAGTATACTTTACATCGCAGCCAGGCCACTGAAGTCCAAGACCTTTCGTAAATCGATTTACGTATTTGTCTTTAAAGGTATAAATGTCTATAATTATCTGTCACCCACCAAAAAAGAAACATAGCGAATGTGATTAGCTAATCACTAGTTATGTCCTAGCTTCATCTTACTATCTTCACTCTCTACAAAACAAGTGTGATTAACAAACAGTTATTTTAGAACAACTACTGTTGTGATACCTTTAGGAGTCCATAGATTCATCACATTGGGAGTGGTGATAATTTAAAAAAATACTTGTAGTTTTACTACATTTTATTTTGTGCATAGCAAAATAAATAAAAGCATCTTTTAAAAAGACCAAATTTTCCACTGTGAAATGTTAATATCGATCTACACGAGTGTTTGAGGAATCAATCAACCTTGTAAATTGATTAATAGATGTAAATAATTTTATTAAGTCACATACCTGAAAATGCTGTCCCCGTGTAATTGGTTTGCTTGCAATAACGATACCATGATTGTAAGCCACAGATCGCTTTGCAGTTTTGCCTAAAATGTTAACAAATTTACATCAGTTGTATACAAACATACTGCAAAACTATGCATTACATCAAAAAAATCAAAGATAAAATTACATTACCTTCTCCTTCTAGATATATGTTATCACCGTGATTACTTAAAAAAGCTCCCGTTGGCCTCTTTGTAATGGCACTACAAGATTTTCCAGTGATCAAGTTAGCTTGATCATTATTAATATTTGAAATCGCTTCTTCGCGGTACACTGGAGGATTTAAGTTATCTGAAATTACAAAAGTTATTCTGAAGATGCTTCTCAAAGAGGCGAAACACATGTCACATTAAGTAACGCAACCAGTGGAATAAAAAAGTTATCAATTTTAATTTTATATGTAATTGCTATGTAATTATTATCAGAACAATTGTAAAATTCAGTCAGTAATATTTATTAAAGCACAACCCCCTGTGGTGAAAGACTTACGACAGGTGGGGGTAGTCGTCACATTTCTTTTTGACAAGGGCGGTGGGACTCTAGCATTAGTTAATTTTGATTGACTTCATTTTTGATTAAATTTAAAAAAAATAATTTGAAAATGTGTATAAAAGTTCTTGATAAATTTATTTTAAAAAATAAAACACAATTTGTTTGTACTACTTCCACATATTTGAATATGTGGAAGTAGTACAAACAAATTGTGTTTTATTTTTTAAAATATAATGTCTTTCCACCAAGAATTGACAGTTAACACCTTAAAAGTGTTTTAAAAAAATTTATTATTGATGATTCTTGTAATCCAATAAATGTAACGATTTTTAAAGATGATCGATTTAACAATGGAATTTTGGATCAAATGGTTAACTAAAAATCATGGAATGAGTGCATTGTTCTTTCATTAAATCCATTGTGTACCTTTTATTGTTAATCGACTTTTCAACCAATTTATTTAAGCGATTAATTAACCAAAAGTCTTGAGCTAGCCCTATCCATCTATCCCAACTCTTAACTGCAACTGAGTAACAGTTGTTGTATAAAAAATTCTGTTAAGATACCTTAATTAGGAGTCCATATATTCCACATTGGGAACGGACATGGTTAAAAAAATACATTGATAATTACTCGGATGGTATTTTTACTGAATAAAAAAATCTACCAAACACCATTACGTCATTTAAATATAACTTGAAATGTTTTTTAAATAAGATGAATCTTCCAATACAAAATATTCACACCATTCAAGACATCCGTCTGAAGTGGATCCAAGGAATCAATTAGGTGCAAGCTGTTGCCTTCGTCTGATACATCCATTGCGCCATCTTCACAGCTCGATCTTGCAACTGACACTACACGAATACCCGTCTGACGACCGCACAATTCAAACACTATGAAAACTTTCTGTAACAAAAGAATACAAACATGTTTATAGTTTTAATGATTAAAAGCCATTGTTTTAATATTAATTTTAACAAGACATAGATACAAATTTTATTTTTCAAAATTCATTTGTTGCATTTATAGAAAACACATTTTTTTATATTTCCAGCCAGTTCTGTTTGAAGTCAAGGGTTCAAATCTCCGAATCAAAACTTTCGTACATTGATTTGTCAATTGTTTAATGATTTATATTCAAAGACACGGATGTCTGTATTAAATTCGTTTATTGCAATTATCTAACTGCGAGTTGTTTCTAGCGCCCTTTCTGCTATCTTCACTTGTTCGTTAAATGCTTTTCTTTTAAAATGCTCTACTGGGAGCAGACTAAATTTGAGAAAAAAATCAAGCAAGATTTTGTTTTACATTAATTGGCATTTAATTACTCACATCAGGCACGTTACGGAAGACTACGCCTACTTCTTCACCATTTACTTGTAGCGCAATACAATCAGAGTAGCCGATACGTCTCAGGCCAACTCGGTCTTTTACTTTCAACCATTCGAGAGACGGGGAAACTGGACTGATGTCATTTTTGCCGACGGTAAATTGAAAACGACCTGAAAAAACAAAAAATATAAATCATAAAATTACAGGTGGCTAAAAATTAGATAAATCGGAGCAAGAGGAAAGCCATGAAGTCATGTAGGAGATATTGTTAAATTACTGAAGATTTTTCCGGTAAGCGGTGTCAAAAAGTAATGCACCACTGGAGGTGAGTGTATCCACTACTTGACAAGGGTTGTCAACAAGTCTCTTTTTAAGAGAACATGTTGTCTTTTTTAACACAATTATTTTTTTCTCTATCTTTTTTATATTATACCCAGAATGTCCTCTTTTTCAATTTTGAAAATTTCCACTGTCCATTTTCAACATAGCATATGTTTACAAAAATATTTCATGTTTAGAATTTTATATAGAAATCAAAGAAAATAAGAACCTTCTGCACCAAATTAGCTGTCTAGATAAATATAGTGATGAAATTGAGAATAAAAATGAAGACGATGAAATTCAACAATTGATCTTTAAGCGAACTTTTCATGTTCCTAACTATTATTATGTACATACGTATGTGCCGGTTATTATGAAAGTGGAATAAGTCAAATAATATTTCGTTTGAGATAATTGGACTTTTGCGTAAATTTGTTTTAAAAAATATTTTGATACTACATAAAAATATGTCTATACATTATGATTTTTAGCATTATAGATATAATCTTTCCTGAACTGGTGGAATTTTACGATTACCTTGTAAAATAATGGTAATGTTGGTACCTTAAATGACTTATTTCACTTTAATAATAACCGGCACAATAATAAAGAAAATTGTACAAAATAAACTTTTTTTTGTTAAATGTTTTGTCCATAAAACTTGAGACCCACTACCATACACCCCCACGTCTCGTAAATCTTTCATCTCATCTATTTTTTAACAGTGGCTGCTCTAGTGACAAATTAAAATATTAGTTCACCTATGATGCAATGAAATAAACAATTAATTACCTTCAATGTACATTGTGCTTGAGGGTAACTCAAGAATAGATGATGGCAAATTTCGGTTTATGTGAGCGTTTAATATATTGACATCCGTGACGCCGACACGTAATGATCCAGCGAGCCGTTTATCAATCTTCTCGACTTCCACCTTAAACAGATATACAATAAAATTAATTTATCACTCAATCGGTCATGTGTTACTTGGCAGTATAATTCAATAGTGAATTTGAGTAAAGTTTACCTCAAACACTTCGTCAGGTCTCAGCAAGGAGGCGCTGAACACAAGATTTGAGCATGACATTATTGACCTCACACGGGCCACGGTGTTATCGTGACTCATTTTAATATTCTGCCCGCAGTATTCAGAAAAGCTGAAATAAACAAAACACAAAAGATAAATATCAGCCTATGTCAATTATCGATCACTTCAAGTGCATAACAAACATAATTCAATAAATAAATGTTAAGTCCGACTATATCTAAATATAAAGAAGTAACTGTATGAATACCAATAGTAGTACATTATAATAATTAAAACAGTAATTATTTGGTGTCTCGCAGAAGCGAGATATTCGATATTGAATCAATCAAAAGTTGCATATTTCTATTTTGTTATATGTTAAAAATATTTTAGAAGTTCCGTTATACAAAATACAAAGACCAAGTCTAAATATCATTGGGAAATGGAAAATGGAAAATCGGCAGCTTGAATCCCTAGCTTGAAATTTGAATGTTACATAAATCGGTATCTGATGTCAAACCTATTTCTCTAACGCATTCCTTGAAAATGTTAACCACTTTTCTCACTCTCCTTATCACCTTGTGTGAAAAATGTCAGTGAGCAAATGATATACAAGAACTTTTCGTTAAATAACAATTTCTAAAATTCTATTATGTCCGACTTCTTAGAGTAATAATTATTTCTCAAATTTTACTTTTGCTTTTAATAATTTAGCTTCAAAGAATCGATTTTTTTTTATTAATTATAATAATTACCTATGTATTGAATGACAGGATAGTAAGCCAGCAGTTAACATCATTAATGAATTGTCCGAATTCCCATTGAAGCCTCTTCCTTTTGGTGGTGAAATACTTATCTGTAATGTGTATTTTATAAACATTAGCTTTAAAACATAAAGAATTCATTATAATATTCATGGGAGCCATACCATTAATGTAAAAAAGAAAAATTATACATGCATAGTATTATTTTTTTAAATATAATGTCTTTCCACCAAGAATCGACAGTTAACACCTTAAAAGTGCATAGTATTACAATAATTATTACATCAAATAACGAAAAAATCTGTTCAAATAAATTTTGTCAACATGTTTTTAAATACTTGCCTCAGAATACGATCCGAATAAATCCAATATGGCATATATATTGATGGGCTGGACGTCCCAAGCCTTCCCTTGGTCCATACCGTCCAAGTAGAAGTGGACACTTCTATCTGCATGCCGCATTACACCTTAAATATGTCAATTTGAGATTAATTTAACCGATTCAAATTTTTTTTAAATAGGGCTAGAAGTATTATATTATTACATTGTTCACATGCTAAGAGAAAAAACTAAAATCAAACAAGTTTTCAATGGAGATAGACAAAAACCATCAAACTCCTGATTCTCCATTTTGTGCCTGTGCCTTATGTTGCCAGGGACTCCCGGCAAAACCACTAATTTACATGTGATAAATATGTCACAGCTACTATTAATGATTAAAATAATATTATCTTACCAACTCGGCTTCCTACTGAAAGACTACTCAAATCCAACGGGTACTGTTCAGACAAATTGAATCCGTGTGTGAGTGACTGCCCAGTCAAAGTATATACATCTTCTGATAATTGATGGGCTCTTCGGCGCAGTCTTATAACAGTTGGACAAGCGGCAATAACACCTTTAAAAAACCAGAATCAAAAACATTTTACATTATATACTTTAATGAATAACCAAGTTAACTATCAATCTATTTAATTATAAGTGAGAGTTGATATCAGTATACAAAGACAGTAGTAAAAAGTGATGTAGTATTGTTTTCACATTAATATTGCATAAAAGACCAAATCTTAAACATACCAAATGACATGCATCCAGCGCACCGATCGCCGACTTTTTCAATCTTGATTTGGAACATCTCACATTCCCTTAGAGGTCGGCTGCTAAAGACTATAGCATCACTGAATGGTCCAAATTTTTGAAATGCCTGTGTGGCCACCGTGCCTCCATTTTGAACTCGAACATTATGACCATGAAGACGATGAAAGCATAGCTCACCCCTGCAAACAAAACACATTTTTAATCATAATAATATTTTTTTACAAAATAATGGATTTTAACATGTTTGTGAGCATAATATTGTTGATGGTTTAGTAAATGACGGTCACACTTGTCACAAGAATGTCCATAGTGAAAAGATGGTATAGGCAGTTGTGAAATAAAATATTAAATTGATAGTGCGTGAAAGGAAAACATTGTATTAAACTGTCACATAAAACTGTTGGCAAAGTGTATATATTATATACAATAAAATTCATCAAACTACTGACCCGTGTAGTGTTGTATTGGAGACAGAAGAGTGGAGTGAGTCTGGTGAATTAAGAGAATTTACGATAGTTGCTTGAGCAGCCTGGCCATACAGGTCTGGAAAATAAAAGAAACAAATATAAAGAAAATCATTGAGTTTGTAATAATATTCATTGTAAATGATATAACTTTATTATTAACATAAGAATGAAATAATATATCAGTCATTTTGATTGTTTCGTCACATTCTTACTTTTCAAAATAGAAATATAAATAATTGATAAATATTGCTGTTACCTATTACACCGTAAACATTTTCTGGAACACCAGTAGTGGCTGGGCCGAGGTCAACTCCATTTACAAAAAACCTCAAAGTCCCACATGATTGCCGAAGAACACCGACACGGTCTCCAACCTTAAACCAAAACGAAACGTAATGTAACGAAATATAATTTTCAAACAACATCTTATGTCTAATTAACTGCACATTTTGAAAGTTAATTAAGAGAAGAACAAGAATACTTACAACCATCCTGTCTAAGCTGTTGCTGTATCGGTCAATAACTGATATTTGATTATGCATAACACCTTGACCAGACATCATCCAAGTACCAGATCTAAAATATTGAAAGAAACAATTGATTATTACAGTCAATCATGGATTACAAGTAACTTGTTCTGCAAATGTTTTACAAGACGAGTAAAATATTTAAAAGCGTTAATACAAATAAATATATGTTTTGTAAAACAAAGTTAAAAGCAAGTGTGTTTGGAAAGGTTCCTTAAAATTGTCCAGAAAAAAAGACAAAGATTCCAGTGAACTAACAGATAGAATCGATTTTGTTAGTGACAGTGGTATCCGAAACAATAACCCTCAGCCTCGTTTTTTCCTCTCAGTTCTCTACCTCAAACGAAGCTTGATTACTTTATAATAAACTTGAATAATAATAATATGAAAAGGAACTCAGTATCAATTATTATTGATAGGTTGTGGAACGAAACGTTTCCACGTCTACGCTTCCATTATTACTTATCGGGAAATTTGCTAATTATGGATTACAAGCACGTTTCCCGAACTAATAATACTCGTAACCCAAAGTTTAACTGTATTGTGATAAGTTGACACAAATGGAATCAATTAACCCCTTCTACTGCAAATAAATTCTTCAGTAAGAAACCATTTTTATACAATTTAATTGCATGTAATAAAAAAAAAATTAAGCAAGCTCTTAATTGCCGAATACGCCTGGTTAATACGGTCATGGGTGTCACTCATGATTTCATGTTTCGAAATGAGTTTTACTTATAAAAAAGGCAGATGAAATAAAAGTTTAACTTACCTCATATTAGTCATAGTGAATGGAAAATCAAGATCATTCGGGGAATGTGTTGTAACACCAATTTCTATAGATCCAGCCCATTTGCAAACTACTTTCTCTAGAATTACTTCAAATAATTCATCAGGATGCAAGGGGCGATTTGTCAATACCACACCGTTGTTGAAATCATCCATGGCACTATAACAAAACAAAGATATTGGTAACTTAATAAATTAATTTGTCAACATGAAATTAGGCTCTTTTATAATAAATAAAAGTCTATATATCACTTACTGGGGCCTATGAGCAGTTAGCCCATTATTTATAACCACGGCATGTGCACCACAGTTTGGATGGAAGAGTAGCTTGTCGTTTGAGCTCACAACATCTGTGGGACCACAACTTTCACGGCTTTGTAAATCCCCTTGGTCATCAGAGTCTAAAACATCAACAAATATGTTTGGAAAATTTTCATAAAGAGAAATTAAATGATAAATCATTTACACTTAACAAAAGTTAAATTGTATTAAATGTAAAGGTTATAAGTCTAAATTGATTACTTTTCTGCTGAGTTACTACAACATTCATTGAGTTATAATTTGTGTAGTAGAATAATTCATTGAAAATATTTTTAAGATGATGAAAGGCAATATTAGTCGTGTTAAATATGCAATGCTAGATGCGTGTTGTTTGTATGGCTACAGTGAACTAATCAACCCAAGAATCATGTTGTACGCTGAGAATACGTTAAAGATATGAAGAGTGAATATTCAAATAGAATTATTATGAAACACTGTATATAAAAGATTATAAAAATAAAATGTATTTGTTAATTAATCAGCATCATAATATGATAATTATTTGCATGGAAATTTTTATTGATTTGATTACATAGTTGGATATGAAGGTAAATCAGTGGATTTCGTTTCAAACGGAAAACTCATTTAACCACGACTTACAAAACATGACGTTTGGAATCTGCTAGAATACATTACAATATATTTTGTTATATAGACTTACTGGATATCGATAATTGTTCCATCTTCACAACTATTTCTTCTCTTGTTGAAATGGTTATTACATCCTTTTCATCGCGGTCCACAATGCTGACCTATTCAATATGAAATACTTAAATTAGATGACTTAAAAAGAAATTATTTAATATAGATTAACTTAAATTACCGACTGGTTTAGCACAGTAATGACAAACATAAAAAAATATGTATATAAAACACAATGATTTTAACCATATAAAATATATAAAAATGTGAATTAATGAACTTTATAATAGATTGTATAATACAAAAAAAATGGCCAGGTAGGAAATTCACTTAATGGTTATCTATCTTGTTAACCACTGTTACGATATCTACATTTTAAGAAAGTATGAGAAATCCGGTACTACATATATCACATATTTCAGAAGCTTATATTATATTACTCCTTTTCAACTGCATAAAAGACAAATTATTTGAGGTTTTTTAGAAGTCTCCACAGAAAATTAATAACCTTATTTCAAGGATTTAGATACGAAATTTCATATTTATCAATCACAGTATAAAATTATACTAAAAAGCAATTTGAAGAAAAACATCTCAATTGAACTTACCCTGACAGTCATTCCATATAAATCGATAACTCCCCAAACATGTTGGGCGAGTTTTGTGGCAGCCACTCCCTGGTTCAGGCCATTAATAAAAAAATGGAGATTACCGTTCCAACTGCGCATCATTCCTATGCGATCTCCTTCCTACAAAGAATTCATGTCATAAATTAAACATTCATTAAATATTGGTGAACTTACAACATCTCAACCAAGGAATAATCTAGATCCAAAGCAGACTATAATATATTTGACATTATCTACAAGCTTTTTAAAATACAGCATTCCCGATTATCTGAGAGAAGATTGTTTAGTTTGCGAATTATTTATGCAGGAATTTATCTAATGTTGTCTAAAATAAAAGATCAAACGACTTCAGAAAAAATTTCTTCAATATGACATATGATACATATTATTGAATTTTATGGCACCTGAGTCCAATGAAACAGTGAAATATTTACACGGCTTTAGAAATAACAATAAAGATCATATGAAAGATTGGTAAGAATGTAATTTGGGGTTTCGATATTACTATTAGTCAGCCAGAATAATAATGATATTTGTTATCCCAGATTACCTGTAGTTTTCTGTACAACAGATTGCTATATGGTTGATATATATATATATATATCTATAAATAAACAATGGCTGAACTTAAGACACTACTTTCAATTTTGCCTAGCTCGTTTTTCAACCATGGATAATTGATTGGGTGTTATATTTTCAAAAAGCCTTTGTGGAAAAATCTAAAATTGATGAACTTTGTTCATAAATGTTTAGTAAATATGTAAGCAATGAAATGAAGCATAAATATTTTATAAAGTATACCCAAATACCATAATCAAACAACAGCAGTTTGTGTACTAACATTACATATAAAAATGAATAAATATTTACACATCTTAAACCCAAAGCAGAAAAATCTGTTGACTGAACACTTATAGTCTCTTCAATAGCAGTAAAAATTATTAAGAAAGATTTATTTAATATAACTATGTTTTAAATAATAATTTACGTCTTTAAACATTTAGAGTACAATAATTTTGAAATTGTGAAAAGCTTGACATTAAATAAACAGCGGAAGAATTCATGCAAGTAAAGTAATACTAAAATAATATATATAGGCGCAGAAAATATTTAAGAATTAAGGTTCCCAAATGTATTCGAGTAAAATATTATATGTAAAATCTGTGATCAATCTTTCTAAGCTTGTCTAAAAAGAATTTTTGTACATTTGTAAAAATTAAGCTATTAGTTACCCAGTATACCAATTAAATGGTGAATCTTTGAAAGGTATTATATAGTTTATAATATTTTTTAGAAATAATTTTTGAGTGCTATTTAAGGATCATCTATAAATACCCCATTATCACATTATACCACAAAAGCTTTGAACCTCACCTCAATTTATTTTAAATTGCCGAAATGATTATCAATTACATTACCAATACACATTATTCTCAGAAAAAAAGGAAGAAGTTGTTAACGATAAATAAGCATAATTCAAGAGATAATTTAAAAGCTGTAAAATTAGTGATAGTACACCCACACACCCTCAATTCATCCAAGTTGAACTGTCCGTACTCACAGCATGACGCTTTACCGTTTGTAAGAATACCACAACCTGACATCATGGTGGTACCAGAGCGCATGTTTGTCATGGTAGCAGGGAATTCTAAAGCAGTTGGGTTATGTGTTGTTACTCCAACCTGAAAATAAAGTATAATTTAAGACACCGACTGAGGGTGCTTGATGGAATATCAAATTTGGATTATTGAGATTTTGTACACTTCCATTCAGTTCGAGTCCATTCGTGCGCTCGAATGCCTGAAGATGCTGAAAGGCGAAACCCGGGTCGTTAGTGACAAAATGCATGGAAGTGTACAAAATCTCAATAATCCAAATCTGAAAATAAAGATTGAGAAAAATTTATAAACCTACAACAAACGAGCACAGACAATTCATAATTCTTAGCTCTTTCTATGGAAGAAAGTAATGAAAGAATTACAAAAATGGGAAATCATTGGTCATTAACTCAATGGTCACTGTAATGTTTTCAGAATCGGTTAGAGGCGGATGGGGAGGTATAAAAAAATCACAGACATACAGGCCTTTGGATGTAAATCCATAAATCAATTGAAAAATCATAAAGACAACATTTTTTATTCTGGGATTTGAACCCTTGAACATGCAATTGAGTGAGACAAAAGCCCGAGAACATTGATCCTAGCTACAGGAGCAGTGAATAAAAAAAGTATTTATTTTACACATTTTTTTCCTTGAATCAATATTCCATAATAATGTTATTTTGGCAGTAAAACCGAATGAAACAAATAAAAAATATTTAATGCAATCTTTTTGTCTTTTCTTAAATTGAACATTGAAAAATTTATTCACCTCTATACTGCCACTCCATTTGTCCACCAAACGATCAATACGAATTTCAAATAGTTCATCATCGTAAAGGAAACGATGTGTCATTACTACGCCATTATTAAATTCACCTAGCGGATGACGTCTTTCTGCAGTTCTGAAATAAACAAAGCAGATCGCAAAACTATTCAGTAAATTTAATTCAAATATAAAAATATATAACGCGCTACATTCAAGCGAATAACATGTATAAAACTTTGAAAAGACGCAGATTCAAAAATGTCAGCAATTGACAATAAATATTGCAATATGACAATAAGTTTGCTAAAAATTCTACAATAAATAAGCAATTTCCGCCATCAGTCGAAAGACAATAACAAACATTTAGAAATGTGCCATCGTTCTCACTTTTGGTTAAAATTCTATATTATTAAAAACTTAGTTTAATTAATGCTATAGAATTATATCATGAGGAGTAAATTATTAAGGTTCACAAACATATAGGAAAGATAAGAGCAATATATATGTGAATGGACTTAATAGATGATTGCACATGCGGACTAAGAATAGCTGCTAAGAATAGATTGGACATCAGTCCCCCCTCATGAGAAGTAAAGAATAAGGATAGCAAAAATGAAAAAAGTATGACACTACAAAAAACATGTCGCAGGCAAAGATTTTTTGATTATGTAGTGAAGTCATAAAAGTGTATTTACTTTTCGCAATTACGGAACAATTCGTAGATTCAAAAAATCATGAACTTGCTATGGCATAGAAAATCATTAATTCAATTTTAGTCTGTTTAGCGATAGACTTTTTCTCATATTAGTTGTTTTGAGTGTTAAAAATGTTATTTACATGAACACATGAAAAATAATAATTTGTTGTCTAATAAATGATTTGAAATGAAGATAATATTGCTTTTGTCAAGCGTATATATAGTATGCTTCACTAGATTCTCTTTCAAAAGATTTCATTAATGATATTAAAAAATTGGTACGTGCATCAGTTCGAACTTTTGTAATGTCACTCGCTTAGTCCGCAAGCTAGAATGAATGAAGTTCGCAGGAATACCAGCAGCATATAAATGATATCACAAAATATAAGAATCAATTCAAATTCTATTTTGCTACGAAACTGTTATAAATGATAAATAAACAAATGACATGATATTTCTCATTATTACTTGCGCTAATCAAACATTTTTATACAGAGGTATAACCATAATGTTAAGCATATCTTCGTCACTGGTTTTTTTAAAGAAATAAAACTCGTAGAAAATTAACCGAATCCAATTACCTGCCATTGACACTAAGCATGACTAGACTTCCGCAACGTTGATGAAACCGTAGCTTGTCTGGAATTCTGGAATTTTTTCCTATAGTAAAAAAATGAAACATTATCAAACAGGCCTTGAAAATGAGTAGGCAATATTAAACAAAGTATTGCGCTATGTTACCTTTTGATGTAAAGCCCTGCTGTATAGAGTTTGATGGCATAGTCATACACACATCAATATGTGGATATATCTCTACATTTTCAGACATCTGAGAAGATTGTGCCTCTCGTTGACTATCAATAAACTTCAAAAACTTTTTATAATCACATGGTGGTAGATAAGGTGTCGTTATCAAATTGTGCTGAAAATTTATTAATAAATTAGTCTAAATAACAGAAGAGCTATAATTTAGATATTACTTCTCAATTTACATTTCTAAAAGCAACATTAAGTTAATGGAGTAATGGTATCAAGCATTATATTCTGAAAAATTCTGTTTACTGTGTGTTCATTAAATTTGATTTACATTTAATGCTCATCGGAGAGACTTTATATGTATAATGAATATAACAGTCTAATTTTTTTATAAAAAAACTGAACTTATTTTATACGGTTTGTAATATCAATATTTTGTGTATATTAATTACCTGTTCTGCAGAACGTTCCAATACAGATATTTGGACACATTTTCCATATACATTGAATAGAGCATACACGGGTTCGTCTACAAAAATTTCACCAGTACCAACTACTTCACCATTAACCATAAACAATATGTCCCTCTGAAAAAATAAAATAATATATCTTAGTGAATTTGACATCATTTTTTAATGTAAAAGAATGAAATGGTCAGAATGTTATAAAAAGAGAATTTTTACCAGTCTAGAATGCATAACACCAACAACTTCTCCTTCCCTCAGTCCAACAAGATGTTTACCGAAATTAACTCTCGGTACATCCAAACCGTTACGTATAACCATTTGTCCAGTATATACCTAGAACAAGACAAAGTTTGATTACATTTTATATATTATATTTTCTTTTACTTCATTGATGATTTATATTTTTTAAGGTTGTGGTTATGGTCAGGGTTCCTTGCATTTATTGCGAACGAAAGAATATAAATAAAAACTCTTGTCCAATAATAGAGTGTAAAAATGAGATCAGTATTATTTTATTTACTAATGTAAATTAACTTTTAATTTAGGATATGTATACGTGTAAATTTACCCATGATGAATCCATAAATTTTGTCGCTGTGGATGGCAGATTTCGTGAACCAGGATCAAACGTTACTCCTCCAATTTCTATACTTCCACTCCAATTATTGAACTGCAAGAAATAAAATAATGTTAAAATAACCAAGATAGTATTAGTTCTAAAGTAAAAAGTCAGTAATTAAGAACATAATTTTCGTAAATAATTTAATTCTTGTTCAATTGAGTCTTACAGAACAGTCTAAATAAAAATGATTAAAAATACATGCAGTGTTTTAGGTAAGCAAATCAAGTGCAATCGGAAATAGAGTAGACTAGGGTACTTTTCATAAACATAACATCACAAATCATAGCACATGATTCTTAAACTATACTACATAAAATCTAAAAGTGGCAATTCGATATATCTGTGACACACAAGTACCTATATATATATATGAAATGACCATATTTTTTTACATAATCTGTTTTTGTGAGCTTGTATAATATCATACCATTATGAAATACAATAAAATCGTATTATCAAATTTTTTTAGCTCTTCTACTGATGGTTAATGTAAATGTGTGTGATACATCTCGTTCCAATCAGATTCTTATTGTATTGATTGAATTGGCATTTACTTGGTAGAACTCCATTATTATAGGATAAAATAACAAAGTATTTAGTTCTACAAAACAGTTTTGTAGAACTGAATACTTTGTTATTTTATCATATTAGATTCTTATTGGTTTCTTAATATGTTGATTACTTGAATAATATTCCGCGATCAGACAGAGTATTAAGCTAAAAGTATTTAGTTTAGTAGTATTATGCTAAAAACATAAGCGTATTGCGAATGACATTTTCGCATTATTAGTCAACAAATGTTTATTTGATTAACACTACACAAATATTTTGATGTGTCATTGTATTATGTTCAAATCAATATATGAATTTTAGATGAATTTTCACATGGATTAAATAATAGTTAGAAGTCCTTTATTTTATAATAAAAGCACATTGTTTAAATTTGAATAGTAAACATTTCGAATCATCTGGTTTTATTTTGAATACTATGTACATATGTTTATAAATTACATATTCGCAAAAAAAATGTTTGCCAATTAAAATTACGCAATTATTTAAGAATAATACTAAAAATAATGTCCGTCAAGTACAATTTTCTTTCAGTTTTAATAGTTCGTAAACGAATGCATGTGATTTATACCTAACGTTACCTGTCAAATGTCAGTCGGGAATAAAATAATATCGGTGGATTAAATATGTACTTTAAGAAACAGAAATGCCTGTAAAATGTAAAAACCACGATATTCGATAATTCTATATAGCAATAGTAACAAAGCTTCTGTCAAAATCACGTCGCTATATGAATATAAAATTTATAAGGAGTCTACTTATTAGCAACTCACGTTGTTATTTCGATTGGTCTACATACCTACGAATAGCTCATCATGAATAATCTATTGTACTAACCTTTCTATCAATCACAACTTCGAAAGGCACATCAGTTACAAGCGGCTTACCACTGAAAACAATACCGTGATCAAATTCATCCGAATTTCTAATAGCTGTACGGTCTTTATTGGTGAGAGTTATATTCTTTCCGCAACTCTTATGAAAGTGCGCCATTTCTTCGATGACATATATCTCAATAATTCGGGACTATTTATGTCGTCTATATTAACTATTGTTCAAGTATATAAATAATTAGTAAATTAATATCACAATACTGAGCGAGCACACCGCAATGAACGCCACAAAATTAGAATGAAGTTGACGTTTAGTTACAGTGTTGCCAACACTCGAACATAATGCGCCGAGCAGTGCTGCCGTCGCTTAGTTTCATAAAATGAATGTATAATACTGACTATTTGTACACGAGTGTATATTTTATTTCTCATGCAAGCGAGACCATATTTATATTAAATTTTATTTTAATTAAATAATTAAACAACCATCAAAAATATACAAATTATTTTAGTCAAAGTGATATCTTTTTAATAGCATTAATTTCCTAATTTTCAAGTAGATCTGAGCGTACGCGTAAGTAAAAAATAATTAATCCAATCAAAATATAACATTATGACTAACATAATTATTATAATCAAAAATCATAATGTTTAAAGCTATAAATTTTAACGAATATCAACTTATTTTAATAAAAAAAACAGCTTTTTCATTATCACACACTCTTGTGCAAATTGGCGTTTACAAAGTAGGTACCTATTTTATATTTAATCGGTTCATAATTAAATAAAAAAATATAATTTACTTTTAAGCTATACTTCCTGTGACGAAAGTTTTCAATTTAAATTTAAAACATTCTTCTATAGAATAATTATTTTAACTTTTGAAATGCTGCAAGGTATTATTATTAGTGGGTAAGTATTTGGCAAGCCATGGTATTGAGTGCATTTAAATGCTCGCTATTATGTCAATCATGTTAGTATAATACATATTAAACCCTTTCCACACGCGGTAAAATTTGATTGGTATAAAATTTCCATATATTTACATGCGTATCGAGATAAAAGGATTAATACGTATTTACTAATATTATAGTATATGTCTACTCGCATAGGGAGTTACATCACTCGTGTGGAAAAACTTACTCGTGGTCTTAAATTCCATCCAAGCCCGAACGAGAATTATTAAATCAATTAAATTATAATAATGTGAAGCGTTCTTATTCAAATTAATTTGTATTATTTAATTTCTTTGAAAATTACATAAGACAATTTTTGAATGCGACATAAATATTTTAATGAAAATAAAAAAGGAAGTTACCTTTTTATTTATTTTTACAATCAGAATAAAGGGGGCGCCAACCACTTTACGCGCGGCCCTGCTTTATTACGTCCTAGTCCGTGCAGATTCATAACGTAATTGCATATGGAGGTTGAGGCCCTGGATTATAATATCTAGGGGCTCAACCTGCAATTGCGTGTTGCAATTACAGGCGGACGGACTAATGTGCATGTTTTCTATCTGGACCGGCCATCCCGAGATTTGCCAACTAATACAGCGCTGGACAAACGGCAATATATCGTAAGTCGTAACCCATTAATAAAAACTTTTGGGTTACGATATATTATAAAATCGCTGCTTGTTGAGCGATAAATGATTTAGTCTACAGTGGCAATGGAGGATCATACTACTTTATTCTGTGAAGAAGTTGTCTATTAAGTAATCGTAAATAATCTTTCTTCTGAAAAACACAGTGGTCTTAAAAGAAATATCATTTTTTCCTGACTAAAAGCCAAAGTATAGGTCATTGCATAAGTCGAAAGATAATATTTGGCTTTAGGGCGATAATAGATTGTATGTGCTTATATATTCATATTAGTGACGTATGAAATAATCCGAAAGCCCTTGCTTCTTCGTTATTTCGATCAATCCCCTGTAACCAATATCTATTTACTAATATTTACAAGATCTGAATTATTGAAATCCATTCGTAACGATTGCAAAACTGTTCCTAGTATGTATAATATATAGCATTATTTATAAACATCTGGCTTCAATAGATTGTTGACGTTTGCAACAAAATTGCCATCATTACCATTAAAATGTCTTCGCCTTTCATTGAAGTTTCAAGAATCGGAAAACATAAACGAAAATTTAATTATGGGGACATGCTGAAAATGGGTGCAATATTGTGAGTATAAAAAATGTTAGAAACTAGTTTAGCCAACTTATTAATAATGTTGAAACTTCATAAAAATCCGATATAAAAGTTATTAGATAATAACTGAGAACCACGTATAAGAGTGATGATTACAAAAACAAGTAATCATCTACAATAATTTCTATTCTATTACACGATGTGTTTATACATTGGAACCATGATCTATCTTTCTCGCATTGATCGTTATTTTTTACTGTCCAGCCAAATAAGAACTTTTTTGTTCGGGCCTCTTAGAAACGATTAATTAGGACTCTACTGTATTTCATGCATGAATATTGAGTAATAATGGCGAACTCAAATTTAAGAATAACAACGGCATTAATGTTTTAATTGAGCATTAGCTTGTGTAGATAGCTGGGATATTTTTCATAAAAAATACATGTTATAAATCTATTATAGTCATGTAGTTGTCATACTTGAACACCTTTGTTTAATTTCATGTTTTTATATAATACGTAGAAAACACTTTGATTGTGATACGAATATCTTCAAAGATTTTCATGACATTCAATACTGTTTCTAACGTGCAAGTGACTATTCATTTTGACAGCCCTGTCGTAAACTTACAGAAATCGTAAAGAAAGAATCATTATTTAGTATAGAAACCATAGTAAAGAAATCATTCTCCAGCTAAAATTATGGATCGATAGTAAACATTAAGATGATACATAAAAATATCAAATAAGATATCGGTAAAAACAAATAAACCGAAGCTATGTTCACATATAGCGCTTTGAACCTAAAACGCAGCCTCTACAATGTATTTTATTTTTGGTGGATCGCTGCTTTTTCTCCATGAACGCTTTGAAGAAGTGTGAGGAATAATATGAGCCAATCATTGATTTTCTTGTGAACTAATTTATTTTAAATACATGATTATGAAGTACAATTTTTGATTTAATTACATAGTTCACGAATATTAAATCGGCCATTCAATAATGATACATATTTCTTCTCCTAAGCGCTTAGTTATTCTTTTTCTAATCTAAGCCTTTTATCTTTATAATATAAATTGCTATATACTTATAAAACTTTTAAATTCTTGAAACATCGGAATCACCACGCAAAAATATCGTTCATAAATTATTAGAGAGTGTATAAAATCGAGTAATATGATTTTTTGTAAATGTACTTACATTGAAAGCTTGAAATCAAACAAGTACAGAATAAGTATCTTACTGTTGGTCGTGCAAAAAACAAACTAAAAATATTGCTACTTTAAACTATAATTTAAAATAATCTATCAAGAGTAAACGCCGTATAACTTTGCACATCGGCTCTAAGGCTCGGCCTAGGATTTAAGATAACGTGATCCATACTGAAATATACACGGGATCCATACATTATACGGGATTATACGGTGTATACTCGGGATACAAAAGAAAGAAACCCAGCCTTAGCATGAATTAAAAAAAAACGATTCTTACAACTTCTTCCTGACTAAATAACTTTTAATATGCTAACATTATTATTATTATAATTTTAGTATTATTCATTTTGTATCGATACGGCGATCATTTAAAAGACAAACAAATAGAAACTTCATATATATTTTATGTTTAGTTAAATTTTATTTCTTCTTCGATCGTTTACAATGTGTCTACATATTATTATTGAATGTACATAATATAACAACGTCTTTAAAGATAACACGCATCGATTTAAATTAATTTAGTTTAGTTATAGATCGAAATACCGTACGCATAAATCAATGCTATTATTAAGATATTTCACAAAAATTTGGTATTTTGAAAAAATATAAGCATAGAAAGATGATCTTCATTAAAACGTTGGCTTAATTATATCTTTGATTTATAATTTGACCTATGATTAACAATGTGTCAATCTTGATCGGATCTTTCAACATAATATAAGCCCTCTCAAATTAAATGTGTATTGGACGAAGAATCACTAAATTTCATAAAAATAGCAGGAAAGCTGTACAATACGACACTCCGTTTCTTTCTGAAAATTTACTAAATGCCGATAATAAGAATGCAGTTCGGTAGGAAATATAATTACAAATTGAAAAATACCAAATTGCCATAGATGGTAATGAAGGAAACCGATAATTTACGAGAAATACGAATGTAATATCAGTGTGAAAAATCGTCATAAAATATAAATATGTTGATTGGTCGTTCTTAGAACAAATTTACGTCATAAAACATCATTCTTCGCACAAATTATCTTGATTCCAATGTTTAATGTTTTAACAATTTCTTATAGAATTGCTTTGTTTTCAGCAGCGTTACGTGTTTTTTCAGGCAGAAAAAGAGCAGCTATGTAATAGCATTACACAAATGCCGAACTATGATATTATTTTCGAAACCGGTATTTCGGTAATATGTACCAGTATTGTAATCTTTAATCATATTGTATATCTCTTGATAATAAAATGAAGCTTTCCATTTTCAATTTAAATGTTACTGAAAAATATCCCATGCAACATTATGGTGTAAAAATGTTTTGGATCGCTGTTCCAACGTCTTGCGTACGTAAATTCTGGGAAAGGACGGTGGGAAATATGACTTTATGCATCCTGTCTCAGTAAGATTTTTCAAGACGAGCTTCTCGCTTCACTTCAAGCGCCATGTCATGTCAATTTTAATCGCTAAGTATTGCCATACGTTGGGAAATGTATTCACCAATATCGAAAATCTAAATTCTAAAAAATATTACAAAAAGCCATTAATATTACGTAAATATACTTAGCTTAATACTTTTTCATTGAATCCTCCTGATTTAATGTATTAATTAGTGAGATATTCCATTAGCACATAAT
Organism: Himalopsyche phryganea; assembly: GCA_022494535.1. Lineage (NCBI taxonomy): Eukaryota > Metazoa > Arthropoda > Insecta > Trichoptera > Rhyacophilidae > Himalopsyche > Himalopsyche phryganea. The sequence goes on along the minus strand of JAGVSL010000176.1, from coordinate 891,301 downwards.
ATAAATTTAAATTGTCGAATGCGAAATTTAAAAATCTAATACTATTAGCTGAATCCTCCCAACGCCACCTTACTATCATTTAGTCGTTCAAGTATCTTTAAATATCAAAACCGTAGGTGGGAAGGGATTTGGAAACGTAAAGAAATAAAAATACTTATTGTCTTTTTAACATATTGTAGTTTTCATGTGATTAGAGTTTTATAAACACGGAAAGGTGTATTTCATATATCATTAAGAAATAGGGAATAGAGGAATCTTAGATAAAAATATTGATCGATTAAATTAGCATTTAATTAAAACATTATAACTGCATTTAAACTCAACAAAAACAGCAATATCTTTCATGTTAGTTTTACAAGGATTGTCAAGAAAAGATGTTTCGGCAGATAGATTTGACGATGCGTGATGGCGGAATCAAAAATCCTTGTTGAGTTAATTAAATTACTATTATTTAGCTACTATAAAATATACATTGCAACGTATATTTCGAAGGTAAACTTAGTTCCAAATCCAAACGTACACATAAGTAGTCTACATTTCCATAATCTTTTCCATAACTTATTTACTAGAACTTTACTCCGCATCTAAGTAATAAATTAAACTAAAAGCAATACTAGTAAAATACATAACACATATGAAAATGTTAGATTAATAATTGAAAGGAGCCATTTTTTAAAAACTATGTTTAGATTTTTGTTACTCTTACTAGTGATTTTTTGACAAATAAATTATATTGTTTTCAAGTGAATATATTTCTACAATAGTACAATACATCCTAATTCATACTTATTATTTATCGATCACACACACGAAAGAGTCTTGCAATTTACTAATACGTTTCATATCGGCTCAATGTTTTTTCTCAGTGAGCAGTGAAAGTTTAATATTAAAAATAAGCTTGTAGACTAATTTCGAAATATTTTATCGTACATCTAGCAACACTCAAATCGACGCTTTGTCGGTGGCCTCAAGTTTCAGTCGGTATTTCAGTTTCAGTTTCATTCAGCATTTCGTTTAATGTTGAACTTCATTTCTTTGTATTCAGCGATTTGTTTTCTTTGCCCGGGAAAAAATCTTTGTTATGAATACAACATAAATAAACAAATTCCGGTTCGATTTGCTAATAAATTTCATAAAAGTATTTTTATGTTTTTTCTATGATGTGTAGTATTATAGTTATTTCGTATTGATTTAAAAAATGACGTCATTAAATATTAGCATTCGTTATGACAGGATTAAATATATTTAAGTGATAATTACGACTTTATAATGATATTTTCTCTAACAATATTTGTGTGTGTTGACAAAATCTCGATTAACTGCAATTACTTTTATGAAGTTACTATTTTGAAAATCTGTGCTATTTTTGTGAAATTAAAAGTTTCCATTGAAAATGAAATACGAGGCAGCCGAAGTCGACCCACCTCATTCGCCAAGAGGTAACTCTCCGTCTCATTTAATGGATTTGAGTAATTCAACAGTAAATAATTCACCGAAGAAATGTTATAGCTACGGGCCTCAAGTCTACCCAAATATTATTGAAGCTGTTAATGATTTTAACAAAGAAGGATTGGAACCCAGATATACTACTGAAAGGACTGACTTTAAATCTGAAGAGAACGACGATTATTATGTAAACGTAACTTACGTGGACCGCCAAGAAGAATACTTATCACCCCGCGATCCTTTGCAGTTTTCTCCTGGGCCTTATCCTGAGTACTCTGATGAAAATATGCTGTTAAAACGTAAGGCTTTCTTGGAACGTGAAAATTTACCAACGCAGTCAGAGCAAAGAAGCATCACAAGAAAGCGAAAAAGGAATTCATTCCTAGATATGGATGTTGGAACATCGTCCAATAACGACACCGACACTTACTCCTTACAGAGGCTACAACTGCTACCACAAGGCTTTGTTTCAAAAACCAACAAGAACCGACGGAAAACTCCTCAATCTTTTGACGATTTGCAGACGCAGAGGGTGATGGCCAACGTCCGCGAACGACAGAGGACTCACAGTCTGAACGAGGCTTTCGCGGCTTTGCGGAAAGTTATACCAACACTTCCAAGTGATAAGTTATCCAAAATCCAAACCTTAAGATTGGCTTCTCGCTATATTAACTTTTTATATCAACTGTTGTCAGATACGGAACTCTTGAATGGTGAGATTGATGAAGAAGTGCTCGGCCAATGTTCTTATGTGGCTCGGGAAAAACTTAGTTATAAGTTTTCCGTGTGGAGAATGAAAGATGAGTGGAATAACGAGCAATCCATCCAACAGTCAACTTTCAATTGACACATTTTTTATTTACTATTCTCTGAATATTTTACCAGTATTACCGAAGAAATCCTTATTAATAGGATGTCGTATTTCCAAAGATATTTTGCCATATAAATAGCATAATAATACTTATTATGTTCATACTTAAATGTATGTAACTGTTCGATTGTAAGATAAAAAATAATATTTGTACTAAATATTGTTGAATATGTGTGCCATACTTATTATTAAATACGTTTAAGCAGTCTGATTCCAAAAATATTCAATAAACATAGTTATATTAATTAGTAAATAATATTGATGTTTCTTATTATTATAGAAATATGGGAAAAACTCATTTTTCTTACATATATTTAATTAATAATCCATGCTTATAATGGGTGCCTATTTAATGGTGATTTTTAATTTGTATATACTTGTTTGCAAAAATGAAAATCAATGTATACTCTAATAACAGAGGTAATAAATACATATTGATATTTTATTTTTAATTGATCTTATGTAACTCACTATATTGACTATATTCTATTTTGATCAATAAATACTCGGGTAAAAATATTTTTTTTCAATTTTTGAAGACAATTTGTTACATGTTATAAAACTATATCTATACCAAATTCTCGCGCACAATATTATAGTTTTACCTAAAGCAAAAGATGCTAGATTTTGTATGGATACGATGATTAAAGAGACATGTTTTATAATTAAATGACTATTATATTATCTTGTTCCGCTCTTTGTATAGCATAACGATGATTCCTTTGCTTGCCATTTCTACACATAGTTATACCAATTAATTTACCACATAATAGCAAAGGGCGACTTTACTACATTATTTTTTTACATTGTTAGCCACTAAATATGTATCTAGTTAATTTGCAATTTTGCTAGAGTGAATCAAAAAATAATTATTCACGATGCATATACTAACATTTTACCATCAAGATTTATTAATTGTTTGCAAAAAATGCGTTTTAAATTAACAATACCCAAACATACTAAGCTGCATATCATTATATTAAACGAGATTTTCATTATTTGATGTCTTGCGAAACTCAATTCCATTGAAATAAAAACATATTACAGTATATTGAAACCTTCTAAATATTATTATTATGTATGTTTTTGAATATTTTATCAAAATGCTGTTTCATTATGTGCGACGGATGCGTCTTTCGCTGCCGCAACGACGCTGTTGTTGTCTGCATAGTTTTTTGAAATGTCTGTATGAAAATGGAGATTCTTTTAATTTTTATTTCGTCACCTATTCTATGCATTGCCATAATTGGATTGACTTATTTATTTCTTAAAAAAAATAATACAGATTAATTTTGTTTTTCATGTTGGTACTTCAATAATAAAAATCCAACATCGGACATGAAAGTTAGCGAAATGTTATCGTTAAACCATTATTCCAACGTTTCCTTTCACCATTCACGAATAGTTTCCATATATTTTGCTACATAAACATTAACTTACTATTGCTCTACTCTAAAAAATTTAATTTTGGGTATTTTTCGCTGTAAAAGTAACATTTTTAGGTCCGTCCATTATAACTGAAAATTTTACAATTTGCGCATTTTTGTGTTGCCTAAAATTGTTTTATGCTATTCAAACCATGACAATAACAAATATGTTAATTATAATTTACTCCAATTATGGGCCTTACTTCCAGAACAGAGAGGAAGTTAAGACATGTCCAGCAGCCACGCCATATAACTTTGCACTTTTACTACACTGATACGTTTTTGTATAATACACAAAGCTTGTCAGTGTATTTGTGTATATGGATCCTAGAGCCGTGTATGGATCCCGTGATCGTAAATCCTGAATCCGGACTTGACAGCCGGAGTGCAAAGCAATACGGCGTATATTTATTTTTTCTACCTAGTGATTCAACAATAACTTACACCGAATTATATATTGACAATATAATATATTGATTAGTCAATAAATTGTACCATGACCTAATGTGATAAATTATAACTCATTTTATAATATTTTCGAATATATTCCACATTGACAATATATTTTTTTAATTTTATCCATAGTTCTTTTATATTATATGTAGAATATTTTACGTATTAATATGGCTAACTGTCTTTGCTGTTCACAATTCTGCGTTTAAATCAAGTTAGAATATTTATTTTCTTGATTGACTGTTAGTAATTAATTTGACGCATCATTATTATGAAAAATAATTTCCATTTCTACTAACTGTCAATTTTTTGTCCATAACTTGAAATCTATAATTTTAGACAGAAACCGCTGTAAACCAAATATGAAACATTTTGTAGCCGAGTTGAGATTATATTTTTATTTTGTGATTTAATGGATATAAATGCTGTTATATTACTACTGCATTGATAATTTTAATCTACATATTGCAACCTCACGATTTTTGTATCAATCTCACGTTATATTATCGCGATTTAAAAATGATATGAATTCGTTTTTTATTAGATTGTAATGAATTATTATACAATAATATGTTTTTCCCAATTGTTTCACTGGCAAGTTATAGCTTATTACATGGAAGCCAAAGCACATACATGCGTAGATTTAGGCTGCATTTAATGGATTTATTATACCGAACTAATATTTGAAATAACTGCTTTTTTTAAAACAAATTAAATCTAAATTTATTAAGCTAAAACTCTTTTATGACTAATTTTTTTCATTTACATGTTATTATTATAATAAATATAAAACAGCCTATCTTTGAAGGTTTGTGTGCCTAGTTTAAAATTGGTAAGTCTCCATATATTTTTCACGGATTTTGCAATGGCGCTCGTGAAGAAACTGTCATTTCGGATTCATTCGTATTTGACGAACCTATACCGTGATTAAATATGCAAGCTTACAAAATTCATGTTAACAATGAACATATTCTATCCTAGTAATACAATCAAATAACTTCGATATCTTCAGTTGATTTAAACACGAATGTGTGGTCATTATATTTTAAATCCTCGGCCTATTTGTTTTGATTTCAATTTACTTACTAGTTTGTCATTGAATATTAATATTTATAATGATAGATATAAACGCATTGATACTGTAAATACTATTTTCCACTTTACATTATTAGTAGATTTTATGTATGTTAAAAAAATGGATTGTAAATAACATAAGCTGAAATATTTTTCATGTTTAATAAATACGATAAATTTTGACATACTGATGTGTTTTATTAACAAGTTTGCTACAATATAATATGTTTTCCTTGTAATATAGTTTTCTTTACATAGCATTGCCGCCCGTCGCGTTGAAGCTTCCATTAAACGCTGCCCCCCGTGTGGCATTGTAATGCATTTTAATATTTTGTATTTGATCATTTTTCTGAAATGATAATTTAAAAATGCATATAGACTATTTTCTTCAATAGAAAATGTCGTAATTAAATTAGAGAATATCTAATAATGCTGCGACATGATCATAGATATTTTATACGATAATATTTTAATGATTTTTTTATTATGTTACTAAAAACATTGCTGACAAGTTCATTGTACAACATAGGACGAATTTGACATTTTAGACTTTTTATTAACACTATTTATTAACCGCTCTGTCCGACATTTATGCTTATTTCATTAATTGCTAACAGAGAATTTTGCAATGATTTCTTTTAGTTTAGTGTTTTTCTTTTAATTACTTTTTGCATACGATAATATTACCTGAGATTGTAATTAGTACAAAAACATATTTATAGTAACAGTTTCATGTACTAGAAGGGAGAAATAAGTATTTAAGCATTAAGAAATAGTTATTTAACCAAATCTTGGACAACCGACGAAATTTGTAATATAATATAAAATTAAATTTGATAACTTAGTTATTAAACTTAGCTTATCACTAACGTGGCGCGTTTCGCCTCTTTAAGAAGCATCTTCAGACTGCTTTTGAAAAAGGAGAAACGCGTCACGTCATTGATAAACCAAGTGGAATAACCAGGTTATCAAATTTAATTTTGTATTAAAAATGAACTTCCACAAAGTTAACGCCGAATCTATGGAAAATACGAAATTTTTATTGGCTAAATTTAAGCATTATTTTTTAATGCAAAATTTAATAACAAATACGAAGGATTTGGTGGAATTCGCAACTTACTTGTCGTAACATCAGTATAATAAGGTAAAACGTAGCAATTAATTTAACCATAAACGTATAATTGTTGGTAAAAACGGAATTGACCGAGTTTCTAAACTCTCCTGAACATGTTGCTAAAATGTAGATACGCAGTTTGCTAGTTAAGCTGACGATATAACGATATGACGATATATATAATTATCTTGGAACTAATAATTAGTTTAATTCGAGTACTAAGTTAAATTTCACCTTCCAACAGTTCACAATTAACAATTCACAGTGAAAATTATAGAATATTTAATAGGGTGCTTGTTCCTAAAGTCATCCGTCGCCAGTAGTCGCCCTTCTGAGCTTAAAACTTTAATAATAGTGGATATATTTAAAAAAAAAACAGATTTTTTTTAACTCGTGTAGGTAGTCTTGCCACTTGCCAATGTATATCTGCACTATAATGACCTATATGATGCAATACGCAATTAAAAAAGCACATTTTTACTTCGAAAGTTTCGATAAATTCTATAAATTGTATGGGGATCGCTAACAAAACATACTTTATATTGTCATGCTTTGCATCATTTTGTTTTTTATTGTTCTGTCTACTATCAGTAAACTATTTCGCGATATTCATGAAATTTCATAGTGATGGCCGAACACTGGGCAACGAAAGGCCGACCATTGGATTTTGGGGGCCGACCACTGGGCATTTTTTTTTGTAAACTTCTATTATTTTATGCTGGGTACAATGTTAACTAATTTATTTTTAGTTGGTTACATTACTTAATCCCTGTTTAATGGTATAACAGCGAAAAAAAATTGTACTTATCATTCATTGGCTCAAAATCCCTTTTGAAAGTACACCTGTCGCTTAACTGGCTGAGCACTGGTGAAACGACTCTAATGATCGACTGATTTTAAAAGTGCATACAAACCTTACCCTTGATAGTATGCCTTGATATTATTCATAATTATGATCTTCTAGATCATAATTATGAATCGTGCCAGATATAAATATATATCACTTTTAAGGTGTTAACTGTCAATTCTTGGTGGAAAGACATTATATTTTAAAAAAATAAAACACAATTCATTTGTACTACTTCCACATATTTATAATGATCGGGACCGGTTTCGCTCATCACGAGCATTTAAATATGTGGAAGTAGTAGAAATGAATTGTGTTTTATTTTTTTAAATAAATATATATTATTTGGTGTCTACTGAAATTAAAATAACCATCGCCATTTCAACAGAGAAAGCTTTCCTTACTCTCGATGCAACCCGTTTACCACGCAGGGGGTCTTCGTATCCGCTCGAAGACTTATCTCAACCGTCGTTAAATATCACATGGCGAAATATTTTATGGTAAGATTCGAGTATTGCTATTTAACTGTGCACGTAATAAATCTTCAATGCTTAATCTATGCTATTAATTTTAAGGGAATTTCCATGCTTTAAATGCGATGTAATCCTTTTCGTCCAGTGGAAAACTAATCACGTTTCGAACATCGTATACAATAGTGTAATAGGATTTAAAATTACTGCGTTGAGATTTATTGCACGTGCACCCAGGCCCGTTATAAAACTGTTTACATAAGAATGAATGTAGTATATTAGATAGATAGCAAAGCGCACAGTACATAGACGTTGTATAAATAAATGTTATACGCTTCATGCTTTTCAAATGGGCTACATGAACCTACACATTTTTTGTTTATATACAGAATGGCATTGTTTATCATCGCGCAGTAGAAAGATTTCCCACGACAGAATGTGTTTTCATTCACAAAAATCAGATAAACAATTGATGTAACTTGGATGCTTTGCGATTGATTTTCTATTTTACCCTACCAGAAATATTATGTACACTATTATTACCAACACTATTCAGTGATTAATCTTCTCACAATGTGGAACACGTAGACTCCTGATGGAGCTTATCTCAACAGAAGTTATTTCACGAGAACTACTTGTAACTCAATCGTTCAACCTTTATTTTCCATAGAATTGTAGAAAAGAGTGAATTAGTTTGGTCAATTGATGTAACCCTCAAAATTGAAATTGTTCAGGACAGAGGAAAAACTGTTTTTAACGAAAACTTTATATGGCAAGTTGCGTTATTAATCATTGAAATGAACTCCTGTCAGCTCTCATGTTTGCAGATACGGGATTATATGTAGGGAGTGTCGATATAATAGTGGCTTACATTAAGTGGTCGGATCAGAATTTTTAAATCTAAAACCAATGTAAAATGATGTTCTCCTTACAAAAAGTGGCCAATTTATTTTTCTAATTTACATTATTTGGCTGATACCCGCTCTGTAGTCTTCAAAGTGAGATCCAATCATTACTAACGCATTTTCGTATTTTTTGAGGGTCACATCAATTGACCAAAACACCGTCGATATATTGATGGTACACAGTTTATGGTGGTGTTAATAACAATGGCAAATATCCATTGAATCAACAGGACGTGCTGTTTCGTAACCATTGAAAAAATTAAGAGGCTAGGTTAGGTTACTAGACTTAACCTATCTCGAGTATAAAACTATTTCCGAGTAGCACTAGTTCTTAAACTCTTTAAAAATTAAATATTTATCTGAATCATCTTCAATTAAAATATTTTTGATTAATTTCCAAAAACTTCAACGATTCAACGAACATTAACTCGTTTCCGTATTTTTTGAGGGTTACATTTATTGGTCAAAACACCCTCGATATATTGTAATATCTTGTTGAAAGGGCATTTAAAAAAATAATTAGTATATAGCAGATTTTCATTGCGCGCTAATTAATTTTCTTCGTTGAACAACCACTTCAAAAATTATTCACATTTCTATGGCTCACAATAATGCAGCGATTTCCAAACTGAGAGTTACGACTCCATAGGGTAGCTCGAACAAGTGCAAAAGGAGACGCGAATAGTTTAACAGAAATATAGTTTTCATAACACAAAAAAATAAAATACTACATTAAAAAAAACTCGCTCTGCTACAGTTTCTTTCCGGACCCAGACTACCCTCTGACGAGATCGGTTGAAGACATCAAATAGTCGATTACTTCAAGTACTTGGGGGTACACATCACGGGAGATGGCCAACCGCGTAAAAAACTCGTGATCATATTAGGGATAGCTGGAGTAACCTTCAACTCAATGCGGTAGGTCTAGGATTCACGGTTATACTCTGACTCATTCTGACGGTGCTGATTTGCGGTTGCGATTCATGGCACATCACCAAAGGTCACATGGTAACCGTAACGAGGAGACAGGGAATCTTGGAGGAGCCGTATGGCTGTCATATGATCCGAGTAAAACGCGGACATTTTTAATAAAAATTAACATACATCAAATTCTGTTAGTCGCAGTAATCGTCAAAACATCTATCAATTACGTTTTTTTAAACATTTTTATTTTTGAATTAGAACTTATTAAAAATGTGTCTGTATTCTCTCTAGAAATAATGTTTGCGTATGGTATGAAATGAAGAGAGGTTTTGAGATGAGGCGCCAAGATTAGATGTTTTCAAAAGGGAGTCATAATAACATAAAGTATGAAAACCACTGCAATAATGTATCTCTATGTGAGAGCAGAAATGTCAGAAGTGCACTAAAATAAAAATAAATTAGCTGTCACAAATACTAAAAAAAAACACACACACACACAGCAAAACCTTTTGAAGAACCTAGCGTCACCTAAGTTTTTCTTTTCCCTCGAATGCCCCCAAAAAGCATAGAACCATTTCGCCCGGGGGCTGTTTTATCACATAAATTATACATGCGGAGTCGAATAAGGACATGTATCGAATATTACCTAATACTTAACGATATACAACTGTCCGAGTTTCGAATGTAAGTAATGCAAGAAAACTAAATGTTAGAAGTGTAAGATTTGTGGAAGTTCATTATTAATATTTTTAAATGTACAAAATATGCGTCTTTTTAATTATAAAAAGTAAGAAACTGTATTAATTTATCTCTGCCTCTTGTTATAAATTCGTTCATAATAGTGGCGTAACCAGAAAAATATGGCTCGCATGCATAAGTTACACATTTTAAACGGTAACCTCAACTAATGAAGCAATGATATAAATAAGATTAATATATTATAATATTTTATCCAGTCTGTCTGGTGTCGGACCCGTGGTGCAGTGGTGAACGTCGTTGGCTTCGGTTACGAATGTCTCCGGTTCATATCGACAGCTTCATAAATTGATATTAGGATTTCTGTTCGTAGGCATGGATGTTTGTGATGTCTAGAATTCTCTCCAACACATCTGATCCTAAGAACGGGACGTAGCGATAGCGAATAACTTACAACTAGTTCTGTTCTAGACTTATCTTTCTACCCCTTTTGTCTTTGAAAAAGAGAGGTTGAGCAACTGAGTAACAATCATTTCTTGTACAAAAAACCTCTGTTGTGATACCTCTAGTAGGAGAAAATAATAATAATTAATAATAAAATATATTTATATATTATGCTGATATTGAAACGGATAAAATCATTTTCGATGCCTTGCAGTATTGTATTTTGTGTATAGATTAAGGGGATTATGGATTTAGATTAATAATAATTTAAAATAACAAATCATGTCCAACAGCAATTGTCATGTTTATGACAGGAAATTCCTACAAAAGGAATTAAAATCGTCCCCCGGTTTGGTATTTTCCAAGAAAATTACTGTAGATTCCCAAAAATATGTACGGAATAACCAAAATGCTTAAACAGGCTTAGGTAATACTTGAGATTCACATAATTCTAAATTGTTTGTATACCTATAATAATGGATAATTAGTTAGTTATATTTATTAAGAAAGTAAACACAAAGAACCCATCGATATATATTACCGTTGTATATACATTTTTTCAATAATAAAATCGTTTTTCTATATCTACCTTATTATATTATATTTATATTGTATTTAGGGTCACATAAGAAATCCACATGTTGTGCGTATTACGATGATTTTAAGTGGATTTAATTCCATTTTTTAAGAATTTATATCCGGTTCATAATTTATAACCACGCCCGCTCCCAATATATAGCATATCGATTAGATCTCATTTTAAAGACGACAGAGCAAGACTCGGCCAAATGATGTAAACTAAAAAAATAAATTGACCACGTTTTGGTAGGGAAACATCATTTTACATTGGTTTTAGGTTTAAAAATTCTGACACGGCCACTTGATGTAAACCACTATTATATCGACAATCCCGACGTATAATCCCCTATCTGCAAACATGATAATTTATAGGAGTGCATTTCCAAGACTCATAACGCAACTCACCATAATATAATATATATTGTTTTCGATAAAAACAGTTTTTACTCTCACCTGAACAATTTCAATTTTGAGGGTTACAATTGGCCAAAACACCGTCGATAATGGACGCCCGATTAGACTTACTGATAAAAAAGTCCTTCTGGATAGGGCTAGTACCGGACTTGTGGTTAGCTAATCAGTCTCGCAACTACCAGTTTTTAGGATCGGATTGGTGCGAGGGAATTCAGACAAATCTATAAATCGATTTAAAGAATAATTTACGAGAATGTCGTATTGGGATTTGAGCCCGTGAATGCCACAGTAATCGAATGCAACGATGTTGTCCACTCGGATACAAGCCTGGTTCATAAATATATATATAAAAATTAAATTATAATTTTGTACATTTCCGTGTATTTCGTCACTAACGACTCGGGTTTCGCTTTTCTGCATCTTCAGGCGTTCGAGCACACGAATGACCTCGAATTGACTTTTGATTGAAATTTGATATTGAAATTCCATCAAGCACCCTCAGTCGATATCTTAAATTATTTATAAAAATATTTTTTGCAAATATTCAACAAAAACATGAAATGTTAACGAATCTGTGTGTATTGTCGGACAAGATCGTGATAAGATAAACATTTTCGTAATAATAACTTTTTGACTACACTTTTTTTTGTTTTGCTAGAATGAGAACAAAATATATTATTACATGTTATGAAACATTTTTTCAAAATATTTAGTGCTATAGTATAAAAACACAAGTGTATGCGGATTCATTTATTTTTAAGCTATAATCTATTTTCCACTTTTACTTTCTTTCCGAAGCAATGAGAAATATTATTATATGTTATTATTTTTCTTTGTGCGATTGTATACCTTTCCTATATTAAAGTGGCGTTGGTAAGTATATTAAAGTAATGAGCCTTTTTATTCATCAGCAGGTTTATTATTTGTTATACACATTACAGTCTGTTCGGCGCCATTGCAATGTCAAAATTATTAATATTCTGGCAGAGCAGTGTTAAAATTTTTGAAATATAAAACGGGGAAATTTATAATAGAAGTCATCATCATACTATGTGTATTATTAATATTATGTACCTAGTTGTGTTGGACAGGAGAGGAAGGAATAAATTTTGTCCGAAACAAGGAGAAACGCGATCGGTGGTGACAGTTTTACACCAAGCTTTCTGTGTGGAGTTCCCGCCCACCAAAAATACTCTCCTAGCTGCCAACTTACTGCCAACACAGGGGCACTTAAAAAGATCATAAAATTCACTTACTTAAAACTGAAACCCAATAAATATTACCTACAGATATATGCCTCAATGGTGCTAACATAGAATTGTGTGGCATATCCGTCCCGTATGTCCACACCAATTTGTCTGTATGTATTAATATTTGGTTTGGCCACTTCGCCAAATTATCGCGCTACGTACGCAAAAGATGTATATGAAAAAAGTTCCTTTCTTACCCAACGGTTTTAACTTAAATTTGGGTGATAATTCCACTCCACTTGTCACCTATAATAGATATGAGCCCTTGGAGGTGAAGTGGACCAAGTGATAAATCATGAAATTTTATAATATTAATAGTTTCTGCATTAATCGGGAAGTTTTGGAGGCCGGATGAAAATCTTGAGCAGGCAAGATCCGACCGACTGGCCTTAGTTTGGTGGCTTTATGGCAAGGGTGCCAACCTTTTTGAGCATGGGAACTAAAAACTTGTATTCTTACTTTACATGGCGAACGACTTTCAACAAGAATCGTATAAGCAAGTTGGTTAGATAGTATGGATATAAGGATAGGGCTAGTACAGGACCAGTGGTTAGCTAATCGCGCTCGCTACGCCCCGGTTTTAGGATCGGATGGGTGGGGGGGGGGGGTTATTTTTATAAATCACAAACATCCACGTCTACGAACAGAAATCCATAAATCGATTGAAAAATCAATCTATGAAACTGTCCCGAGACATCCGTAGCTCTAGCCAACGACGTTGACCACTGCACCACGGACCCGACATTAACTTAATGGTGAACCAATAATGTCGAGAGAAATTGAATAAATTATTGTGAAAATAAGCAGTTTCAGTGTGTATACTCACTTCGATGTCAGTTTCATCGAATTAATTGGAAAGCTGGAGTATACAATTATAAATTGAAATAATTTAGTAGTGTGTGCTATATTTTTAACAATTTTCACTTCAAATATAGAGAAGACGAGCTACTAGTGAAGTATTTTAATTGAAAGTGGTGTCCAGTCGGCTGCATAATATCTCTTTTAATGTTGGAAGGGTCAATTCGGCGACTCTATCGCCTTTCCGCGTAACTAGAAAGGATGAAAGCCTTTAAGAGTTAATACTTGACGGATGTCAAGGGAGCCAGTCCACAAGATCGTATAGTTGTGAAAACGGCGCGCAAATATTTTTTGTGACAAAAAAGTAACATTTTTTTGTATGAACTTCGTTTTTTAAAGATGAAACTATAAACAAAGATACTTTGTGTAGTTAAACGGCGTTAATAGTTAAAACTCATATCATATCTTGAAATTATTCTGAAGTCAAAAGACTTACGTGGCTTGTCGTCGACTGCTTTAATTTTTGTGTGATAAATCTATTGCCAATTTAAAAATATTCATAAATAGGGACTTTTAGGACTCAAATCCATTGACCACGACAACATTAATGGTTTTAAAATGATTTTTAAACACATTTTCGCCAACTTTGTGGCTTGACTCCCTTGACATCTACGGCGACGATATCGACTGTGTTTTGGCCAATTGATGTAACCCTAAAAAACGAAAATGAGTTTATGATTAGATATCGTTTTAAAGACAACAGAGCAGGTCTCGGCCAAATGATGTAAATTAGAAAAATAAATTGACCATTTTTTAGAAGGGAAACATTATTTTACATTGGTTTTAGGTCGACACTCCCTACGTATAATTACGTATCTGAAAACATGAGAATTTACAGGAGTGCATTATTTCAAAGATTCATAACGCAACTCGCTATACAATGTTTTCGGTAAAAACAGTTTTTCCTGAACAATTTCAATTTTGAGGGTTACATCAATTGGCCAAAACACCGTCGAATATATTATTATCTATCTTACATGCCTCCATTTTATTTGATATAAAATTAAATATTATACTCTTCATCGTACATAATTATTTAACTTCGCAGTCAAATGGGACTTCAACATAAAATGACAGGATACATTGATAAAGTCTCTTTATAATTTATTACAATACCTATCTATACTACTCAATACGAAATTTTTTTATGTTTACTGTTTCTTGACTTAGTTTTTGAATAGTTAAAAAATTGTCGAACAATGAAAATTCAACATCTTTATAGAATATAATATATCACACAGTCTACAAGGGATTTTGCAATTATATCAAACGTAGGTTATCGTAAAATTCTATTTTGTTATCTGACTGATACTTAAACATTGATTTGAAACATTCTTATGTCGTAGAACTGTAATGAATCAACATAATATATTTTTTCACATCGATACCTAAACTCCAAAGTGTAACAAGTCAAAAATTTGCAATTTTCAGTAAAGTATCAAATGCTTAAAATACCGATATCTGCTAGGCAATTCGAAGAGGAAACAAGTGATAATCTGTGGTTATTTAAGAATGATAGTGCTTATTATTACTTTAGATCAAAACTGTAACAACTACGAAAATCATGTGAAAACTTATTGTTAATAATGGAAAAAGTTAAATTATGTTTATAATACTATAAATATATTTGAAGGTTATATTAGAATTTCATTATAATCTATAAAAATTAGATGTACAGTAGAAGTTTTAGACTGCCCAAAATCCTGTTTCCTAATTATCTCAGAACTATGCTTTTAAATTGTTACACTTTGGAACTGAAGAATAGATAATACAAAACAATACTCAAGAGAGAACTATTATATTTCTATACAATTATTATTATTTTGTATTCCCATTTCTGCTTGACGATACAAGCTTGAACATTGGCCATCTCCCTTATTACATATTATATAAAATGAATTATATTTTAAAGATCTTTTTCCAAAACAAATTCATATGAAATACTATATATTAATCCATATATCAGTGGTTTTCTTCCTCGTCATGATATGAATTCTAATAAATCTTTATAACTTTCTTTTTTATTATAAAAATAAATTATATATTGTTTACTTTTAAGCATTAGTTACCTACTATACGCAAAACACATGTTGTTAAAACAAAAGTGGGAAGTGCATCATATACGCTTTCAATATATTGTATTATTTTTGTCATTCATGACAAAACCGACAAAAGCCATTCGAAATTTCATTGAAACCCTGCCACGTCATTTTTCTGAAAATATTTCAAAAATATCTCAATATTTCACTACAATTTCTAGGAATAGAGATACCTATATCTTTACAAGAGAATTTTTATTTCCCGTTAGAATAATACAAAGTTAATGTGTGTGACAAAGTTAGCAGATATGTGTTTCTAATATCAGACATATAACTGTAGAATAATTTATATGACATGGGAAGACTCTTATTTCTGAGACAATAATAATAAATTATTTTAGTATTCATTTTGAAATACCATTTGCAGATGCAAAAAAATATATCCGACAACTCACGAGAGTTAAACTAATTTAGAAATGCAAACGCATTATGAACACTGTTTATATAATTTGTCTTCATAATCATTTTAATGTTGTTAGTTTTCAAATCTTTCCCAAAACATATTATTACGAAGCAAAGGGAAATAATAAGATAAAGCACTATGCTTGAAATCACCGCTTATTGCACTTTTAACTTTAGCTGTATATTTTACTTCTGACAGTATTTGAGTTCATGAATATTATTCGCAATTATCACATAAATATAGATACAGTGGTATTCATGTTATTTTTTTACGCTGGTTTGATTCTTCATATACATCGTTTTTTTTAAAGTGGCCATTAAAAAACTATGAATCGGAGTTCCACTGTTTATGTAAAAGGAATCTTTACCATCACAATGCCTTGCAAACGGTGCAATTAAATGGTCATTCAAGTGAAATTCTATTGACATTTTTGATTCATGCATAATAACATAACATAGGTTATTTTTCAAAATATGTTTTATATTCAAAGGAAGGATTCTTCTCAATAAAGTCAAATACGTCCCACGCAGTGCAGAAAATTTTTTATCAATTCAGATTTTATTTTGAGAACGATTTTCTGTAAATTAATCGCCGAATCCATCGAAAATTTAGATATTTTATTAGAAAAATGTAAATAGTCCACAGTAGGTATGAAGGGGACACCAGATTAAAGTTACGCGTATACATACTTACCAATATATTATAAATGATATTTGCATAGAATGTGTCCGAATAGTAAACTTTTTAATGTATTAGATTTTCATTAAATTTAGCGATCACTAGTTGTGAATCTTCCCATGCATTTGCCAATAGCGTTGGCAAACCAATGTTATTCGAAACCATTGCTAAATATTCGATATAACGATGAACGAAAACTAGAATGTATTTTTTCCACTGTAAGCCTTTGTATGTATGACCCACGATATATATTAGTTATTAGTACATATTATCAAGCTAAATTTATAAATTAATAAACGTGATGCCAAAAATATATTTCTATCTTAATATATCAAGCAAACTAGGCTGATGAAAAGTTTAAATTGTTTTTACATCAAAATGATACATAATTTGTTAAACTGCCAAGTTTGGATATTCCAGTTGTTAATAATTAAGACAACTAAGATAAAGCGATAATTTTTAATAAAGCTTTAAATTCGACTGTTTTAGTGATAAAGAGATCGCTTGTTAATATCTTATTCAATGATAGATGAAATTGTTGGCTAGCAATTAAATATTGGTAGCTAATGTCGTTTTGTTTATGTGCCAATCATAAATATATTTAAAAATAAATCATGTATCACCATCTGCTGCATCATGACAATATTATAATGAAAAAACACACACGTCCATCAATAAGAACTAATCTTTGCGCATTTATAGCGTGCACGTGAATGAATATAGTCACAAACTTGTAAAAATACTTTGGCCATTCCGTCGGCTTATTAATATGAACAAATCTTTGCATATGAATTATAAAATTGAAACATAATCGTGACTTTATAGTATCTAAATGTATCGGTCAATGTAATAATAAATCATTATTCTGTACTGTAACCGTGTTGTGATGGATGGTGTGTCCATTCGAAGATAATTTTCGTAAATATAATGACGGTGAAACCCTACAACCGGCAAAAGGTCCATTCTGCTGAACAACCAAACATAGTCTGCGATATCATAATTTATATTAAGTATTGTTGTAAATTCATTTTTATTTTAGTCAGCGTCCGTGGCGAAGTTGGTAACGACGTTGGCTACGGTTACGGGTGTCTCGGGTTCAATTCCCGGTGAGGATGGTTTTCATGAATGGATCTTTCAATCGATTTATGGATTTCTGTTCGTAGTCTGAGTGTTTGTGATGTCTAAAACTAACTTCCCACCCACCCATCCGATCCTCACGGGGTGTAGCGAGAGCGATTAACTAACCACTAGTCCTAGCCCATATCCTTCTATCTCTACTCTCTTCGAAAAAGAGAGGTTGAGCAACTGTGTTCTCGTACAAAACTCCTGTTGAGATACTTCCATTAGGATGTCATACGCTTCCCGTTGGGAGCGGACATGATAATAATATATTTATTTTTTTAATAATATTATTGAAATCACAGTTTATGATTCACTCCGATGTAATTTCAGTATGGTGAGAATCTATTTTACAATAACTATGTAACACTGAGTGACTACGGCAGATTAACTACATTCTTGATTTTTGTAAAATATTTTCTGGGTGGTTGGTGACCACTGAGCCTTGGACACACAGTGCCTGACATGCCGCTGCCATCTGGGGAAGTTCACTGCTCAGGAGCCAGGATGCACATGTTCATCCTGAGCATTCAACATTTTGCCAAGCATGGAAAAATTCAAAAACGCTTACTACAGTTATTATACCTAACAGGCAGGGCTTGTAGTTCTCTGGCTGATAGTTCTCAGTTTTTAGTAACGGATGGTAGGAGGGAATTTTAGACATTACATGCCTTCGAATTCGAATTCACGAATCCATAAATTAATTTATAAAACTGTCCGTACCGGGAATTGAGCACTTGAGTACCGGGCCTTTAGCTGAGTGGTCAACATCGTTGGCTTCTTAATTAATAATATATATCATAATAACGTATACTCATAATCCGGTTGTGGATATAATTAATAGGTATATGGTGTTTTGAGAGGTAGCAGTGTCGTCAAACATAGGTCTTCTTTTATTACTTTGTTTTAATTTAACAATAAGCACTGTAAAAAATTCAAATGTGATTCAACAGACTGTAATGAGTTTAAAAATAGCCAATTTGCTGAAGAGGTTGGTGAAATTACGAATTTCTATATTATTATGCTAAGGAAAAAATTTGAGACTTTATTATTCACGTTTTTACTTTATTTTAAAAAATAAAATACAATTCATTTGCACTACTTCCACATATTTATAATGAGCAGGACCGGTTTCGCTCATCACGAGCATTATCAACTGATTTTACTTTTTTTTTATATTTTTACTTTATAATGAAAAAACAACACATCAATTGAAACATGTTCCAGTTTCATTAGTTGAAAAACAAAAACATTCGTAAAATAAATTATTCGGTTATATTTATGATTGGCACATAAATATTCAGCATCGATTACTCAAAAGAAGTATTAATGACAATGTTTTATGGCAGAACGACGATGATACGTGCCTACTAACCTATAGATAACATAAAGTGGGTGTTTTTATTAAATAATAATGAATGAAAATGTTTTGGATGTATATTTACCTAAGACTTGTGTAGGAATATTGTGTGGGAACCTGGGAAACGTATTCTATTTTGACAACCTATTATAAGCTTTGAATCTCCATGGGATTTTCTCATATCTTTTGAACCGCCTACAAAAATTCCAAAATATCTTTTTGATTAAATAAACCGTTTTTTTCGGCGGGGGTTGTCCAATGTATTACCGCACCAATACTTCACGTGTCAACACATTTACCGATGAATAAATCAGGCACCTACTCCATAATAAAATTAAAATTAATTTTTTCCGTTTGCCAATATTAAGAAGGAGAAATCCTCTCTCCGCACAGCCTCCGCTGGGATACCCGAGGGTAGGGCTTTTTAATCATTTTATTTATGATCTTCCGAATCCTAAAAACTGCTCTGTCGCTCTTTACGCAGATGACACAGCGATCACATCCACCCACAAGGACCGAGACGTAGCGTTACGTCGCCTTGAGGCTAGCACGGCCCAGCTGACTGACTTCTTCAGTCGCTGGATACTTAAGGTCAACGGTGCGAAGACAAAGGCGATCCTCTTCACTCGCAAGACTGCCAACAAATCTTACAAAGGGAAAATCACCGCATGTGATATACCCTGCTCTTTTAGCCAAATACCTCGGGGTATACTTGGACCGCTCCCTCACCTGGTCTGCTCACATTGCCGAAGCAAGACGCAAAGCTCACGTTGCAATCGATGCGTTGTACCCGATTTCCAACGCCAGAAGCTACCTCAGCGTAGAAAATAAAAAGGCACTTTACAGCATGGTCATTAAGCCGACCATGCTGTACGCCTCCCCCATATGGTCTGTAAACATTTCCGACAGCAATCTCCTTCTCCTACAGAGGGTCGAAAATAAATGCCTGCGCATAATCTCAGGCTCGAGGAAAAATTCCAACACGCGATACCTCCGTGCTTGGTACAAAGGCCCTGACATTCAAGATACCCTAAGTCTACATCGCGCCAGCTTCATGGAGTGATTGAAACAGGGGCCTCACCTCGCTCCAACTCTCAAAGCTGAGAAAATACAAAAATTTTAACTACAACTAAAAGTCTCCAAGAACCTTGTCAAGACGATGTCCAAATCCTTATGCTCCCTCTCTCCCTCTCTTATAGGAAATTCCTCTTTAGCGGAGGCGGATGCGGAAGAGGCCGACGGCTACGCCGGTCTTCAATTAGTCGCTCTAAGAGATAAATCTTAAAGAAACGAGCTAAGCTCGCACATTTCAGTTAGGGTCTGGGCATGTCTAAAATAAGAATAGTAAGCTCTTCAAGTTTACGCCGACATTATGAGCAATTCTTGGTAAGAATTGAACTTTTTTAAATGATTCAAAGACAATCATTCTCGTAAGGAGTTTTTCTTAAGTGTTTTCCCCACACAAAAGCCTTCAGCTGACAGAATCTTTTTAGATAGCAATACTTAGCTAGCTTACATGCGGAAAGGGATATAAAGACCTAGTCTGTACCCACCCTTTCACTAACTTTAGCCAGGAAACTAGACTCCACATAATAGTTTCAGTATGAAAGTAATGGTGGGGAAAAAAAAAGTTTGTCTATATTGTAAGGTTTGTAATGTCAGGACTAAGATGTGTTTACGTGAGTAAAAAAATTAAATGTGCACACATACGACTGAGTGTGGCTTAGTGAACGTTAAATTATTGGTCGGCTCTCGTTTAAACTGCAACAGCCGTGTGATCAGCACAATATCATGAGCAAAATATTGTTTACGAGCGGTGAGCGGTGGATTTAAAAATAATATATACATTTGCCTATTGCATTCGAAGTCCGTTATATCGGAGTTTTACTTTACTCACAGTACTTTTTAATTTCGTATACATACTTTAAAACGAATAGACTATTCCCGCCGTACTTCAGTGAATATTTATGCGAAACTGATCATTTGACTAGTGTGCATTATCAATTCTTGACGGAAAGACATTTATATTTAGAAAAAGAAAATACAATAATTGTTAACTGGGTGGAACTCAGCGAAGGAGAGCTTTCAACTGTTGCTTAATAGGCATAATACATAAATGATTATTGATATCGAATGTTTCAGATTGCACTAGCCATAGACTAGCATACTTACACCAGCTGTGTGATACCCACCTTACTACTCTAATCTCTTCCTGCTGACTACTCATTATTTTCCGTGCTATATTATTTCGACGTATGCGACGGTAACTTTGTGGAAATTCATTTTAAGTTAATATCTTTAGAGACCTTTCATTATCGATACCCAGATCTATGCTGGCATGCATGCAAGCAAGATAATCTGTAATATAGCCCGTGAAGTTGATTTAGATTTTCATTGCTAGAAATCTTCATTTTAGAATATACCTAATCGACGTCATTTTTTTACCTTGTTGATACAAAATAAAACTCCCCTCTAACAACCTCTAAAAATAGTACGTTACGTTCATTTGTTTTTAATAGATGTCAACTGTTTAATATTAAAAACAAATGAACATCGATTATATGACACAAATAATTATGTTCCATTATTTAATTTGAATGTTGCTGTTTGAAAATAAATATTATTACTTCAGCACAACGTTCATACTACGTCTTCCAAATTCAAACTGGAACTGTAGCTCCGAAACCGTCCTAGCTCATTGGATGGTTGACTACGTATATTCAAATTACAGCTTTTAGGATTATATTATTATAGATAGAAAAATAATAACCAACAGTCGTCCTGTCAAAGTACATCTGGCATAACAAACAACATTTACGCGTAGACAGCGTGACCAGATGTGAGAAAATGTCTGTCACGATCCTAATGTAAATTCTGCTACACAATGTTACGTTATGTATTATATTAATTATTGATTGCTAGGTTTAAAATTACCTAAATGTATTTTTAAATGGTCTGAGTTCATTTGCCAATATGTAATCTGATTTAGGAAAACAAAATAGCCATTTGTCTTCAAAATGTTTCGCCGATGAAAAGCTTGACAGAATTAAAATGTTAGAATATCAGATCGTTACAGAGCAAACGTGGATTATTCCAAACAATAAGAAATGGTATAATAGTTGTTCTCTCTCTTTATCTCAAAGTTAATATAACCCAATTTAACAAAAATAATAAAATGTATTTTATTTATTGTAAAATCAATCTTTACCTAGGAGAACCATAGAGCGCTGAGCAAAGCACATATCGGGGATTCGGGATGTCTTTTTAAAACAGGCAAAACAATTTCAATGTTTTTTTTACGAATTGTACAAATCGCTACGTCTTACACATATATCTAAATTAAAGCTTCTTATATATGTTCAATCACAAGTTCCAGGTCTAATTTTTTTTTTTTTTTTAACCATATCCGCTCCCTATTCGGAGCATATGGCCATCACGCGGTTCCTCCAAGCTACTCTGTCTCCCGCCAGCCTCCTCGCCTCCTCCCAGGTCATCCCAGCGTCCCGTAGCTCCGCCGAATACATCCTATGGATGGTCATCAGCGGCCTTCCAGGGCGACGGAATCCACCTGGTTGGTAGAAGAGACAGGCAGGATTCAGGCTCCCCTGGGGCATCCGCAGCACGTGTCCAAGCCAGGTCCATCGTCGCTTTTTTATTTTGGACGTAATAAGAGGCTGGTCCGTCCGCTCTCTTACCTCCGAGTTCCTGACAAAATCAAACCACCGTACCCCTAGTATTCGCCGCAAACATCTGTTTTCAAAGCACAGTATACGGTTACCCTGTGCCTTGGTGAGGTGCCATGACTCGCAACCGTAAAGCAACACTGTCAGGATGCATGCGTTGAATAAGTGGCACTTAGTTCTGACCGAGTACAACTGTGAGTCCCAGACTTTCCGCATTGAGTTAAAAGTTGCTCCAGCTATCCCTAATCGGATTGCGAGCTCTTTACGCGGATTGCCATCTCCCGTGATGTGTACCCCCAAGTACCTAAAGCCGTCGACTCTCTCGATGTCTTGCCCCGCGCTCGTCAGAGGGTAGTCTGGGTCTGGACAGAAACTGTTGCAGAGCACATTGGTTTTACTCGCATTGACTTTGAGACCAATGCGATACGAGTTGCTCTGCAGCCTGTCCATTGTTTCCTGAATACCCTCGACAGATTTATCAAATATTACAGCGTCGTCAGCATACTCGAGGTCGCATAGCCTCAGATTGGAGGCAACGGTTAAACCTCGGTCGGGTGGAATTGACTTCCTCAGGATGAAGTCGAAGATTATTATAAAGAGGAACGGCGCCAGAACACAGCCCTGTCTGACCCCGGTTGAGACCCCAAACCATTCTGTCGTTACGTCGCCGATTCTGACACAGCATTCACTGCCCTCGTGCATGCATTTGATGATGGCGATAATCTTGGTTGGGATTCCGTACAGTTTTAATATGTCCCATAGGGAAGGCCGGTGCGGACTATCAAAGGCCTTCTCGTAATCAACGAAGCAACATGCCAGCGAGCTGTTGGCATCTGAGATTATGAATCTGGTCCGCACAGGATCGGCCAGGTAAGAAACCGGCCTGGTTTTCCCTGAGGATACACATTATTGGAATCCTTATTCTCGCCAAGACTATCTGCGCCAAAACCTTGCCAGGCACGCTGAGCAGCGTTATGCCCCGGTAATTGTCGCAGCAGAGTGGGTCACCTTTTTTGTGAATGGTGATGACCTCACCGTTTACCCAGTCCCTCGGACAACGCTCCTGCTCCCACACCTTACTGAGAAGTAGGTGCAAGGGTTGCAAGAGTGCCTCCAGGCCGTACTTGAGAAACTCTGGGTGTATACCGTCCACGCCCGGCGCCTTCCCATTCTTTAACCG
This sequence comes from Himalopsyche phryganea, assembly GCA_022494535.1. NCBI lineage: Eukaryota > Metazoa > Arthropoda > Insecta > Trichoptera > Rhyacophilidae > Himalopsyche > Himalopsyche phryganea. The sequence goes on along the minus strand of JAGVSL010000176.1, from coordinate 867,007 downwards.
CTGCACAGCTGAGGTGATCTCAGCGTGCGTCGGTGCATGGTCGGGAATGTTTGGCGCTCGGGGGATATCTACAAGTGTGGCTTCGCTGGGTATGTCAAAGGGGTTCGAGGGAGGAGAACGGTTTAGCAACCCGCAGAAATGATCTCTCCAAATCCAGGTCTAATTAAGATACCGATTATAAGTAAAAATTTCATTAAAGTAAAAAAAAAATCAAGTTTACTCTACTCATAAAACCCTTCGCTGTTTACAGAAAGGCTTGGGGTCGCAACCCATGGCTTGGGAACCTAGAAAGTTTTGTAACATTGTCATACAAACAGTATTCACGGAAATGGGTCACCTACGATCTCAGCACCAAAAGTCAATGAAAACTTAATACAAAACCACAATATTTTGACCGTGTTTAAGATAGATAAAAATATTTTCAAATCCGACCCCTGTGTGCGCCCATAGTCAACAAAAACTATCGCCATCGCCAGAGTGGCGGGGGTTCTATCCCTCAATACCCTCTCCTCCCATTGTGTTGACTTTCAGAGACTGCTAAAATCACTTATAGTGGTTCAAATTCGTTTTCAAATGTTTCATATTTATTTAAAACAACAAAATAGATTTGTGAAATTATATTATAGTTCAATTTTATATCCATTGTTATCCATGTTACAATACAAATTACTGTCGGTCAAATACTTTGCAATCATTTAGAGAGCACATAGGTGCGAGAGATAAAGCGAGTTCATAGGTGACACATTCGAGAGCGTACTGCCGTAAACTTTTAATTACAGGCAGTCTACACAGTCATGATGATACGCTTTAAAAGAGGCTATAGATAGTGTGACGTTAAAAAATATGCTTATTTTTTGAAATCCTCACATGTATTTCGTTGCCGAAAGATGATTGGCGTTGATGGTGAAGTAAACTATTGTACATTATTTAAATTACTGAGATATGGGCTGTATGTCCTAGTCTAAGTGGAGGTGAATGGTTGTAAGCGGCATGCATCTCTCCACAAACGTGTTAGTGTGTTAGCTCTTTCAGCGTATGGGGGCGTCCATATAATATGACGTCACACGATTTTGACTGTTCTTTAACCCCACCCCTCCCTCCATCGTCTTTCTTCATATAGAATTTTACCCAAAAATCACCAATTGTCACATTATATCAAAGGATCAGCCCCCCTAGAGCATGACGTCATATATGGACGGCCCCTATACTAAAAAAATTGAAAACATCTCTCAGTTAGTGCCTTAAAATGGGTCAAATAATTGATCTTTAGTTATTTAAGAAAAAATAGATAATAAAACATTTATTTATGAGGCTATAAAACTGTTACATAATTAATTTATGGTTTTGTCAAATTTTATCGATTATACGTTTTTTGATCATGTCAGATCCCAATGTGGAGCCAATGAAGCTTTTTCTACGAGAACTGCTTGTTACTTTGTTGCTTAACCTGTCTTTTTCAAAGAGTGGGTTTGAAGGATAGGGCTATTACAGGACTAGTGGTTAGCAAATCGCTACGGCCCACTTTTAGCATCGGATGAGTGGGAGAGAATTTTTTCCATGTCTTCAAACAAAAATCCATAAATCTGCCGGGCGGTGGTGCAGTGATCAACGACATTTGCTTCAGTATGGAAATCACGGGCTCGAATCCCAGTAGGGACAGTTTCATAAATTGGTAATACAATAGGATATTTATATTTTTTGCATCATCATTTTATGTCACACATGGGCAATGTTATCGACAATAATATCTGATTGAGGGAATGATAGAATGAGAATGATTGTTTACAATCAAAATGTTAAAATGTTGTTTTGCTCATTCTCTCTCATGTGCTTAGATTTTTATTATATGAAAACATGAGACAGCAATATAAAAGTTGATTTTATGACACAGATTTTCTATAAAGATGTGTTTAACCCTTACAGCGTGAACCATTTTCGCACGAGTTTATTTTCAGTCAATTGAACTGTTAAAACGCTCACAATGGCTGAGATCAATTTCAGTAAAAAATGGAGAATTATGTAAATATATATATACTATTCCAAATACATCAAGAAGTAAACTAAATTCGTCACATTCTTGGTAAAATAAATCGATGAAAATGAAGACGATGACAAATATTTAATCTACGACTTTGCAAGCAGAATGGTTGCGGCCAGTCTTTATATACACCGCCAACACGCACACAAGCAAGGGCATAGCCGCATGAGTATGTGTAATACATACGGCTGACGATTAATGCTGTGTATCGGCAGTTTAAGTCTGTAATTCGAAAGCTCTTTTCAAAAATATATTTCCTTTTGTTTAGTTGACATTTTCATGATCTGTTGTTGCCTAATTTCTCTACCTAAAGGTTTGAACTATTTTTTAATGCATATATTCACAAGTGTTTCCTTCTAGTTGGTCCCGAAATACGAGATAAAGACATGTAAACATGTCCAGCGCGTTCATTGGATTAAATAGGAGTCGGAAAATGTCTGACCTATGATGTATTTTCAAAATGTCATCTGTAATGTAAATAATTTCTTTATTTTTCCAGTTTCAATTTATATAATAATAAACAGGAGATAAATAAAAATACTTTTTCTCATGTCGGTTTGCTATAACCAGTTCTTTTAATATGTATTGTATGTAATCATGATATTTGGAAATAAGGTAAGTCATTACAATAAGTAGTATGGAGTATAGACATAGATGAGGAGCACTGGCATACCAAAAGTGGTCATCCATATCTTACAAATAACCATCATACAAAACTCTTAAAAAGAAAAACAATACCCTGTGAGTTTGCACACAAATTCTTCACATCAAATTTTTATAACTTTTTATCCATCAGTCGTTGAGGTACATGAAAAATATTGTAGTTAATTGTGATTTTTTACGGAAGACTATTACATGCATTATAATATTGTAGTATGTATTAGGATATCATGAAACTGAATATCATTTTATGCAGTTGGCTCCATCTATAAAAATTAAAAAAAAACGGCAAATCAACTCAGAAGAATGAATTTAGAAATAATCTCATTTTGACTATTCTTTATTAGAAATTCTCTTCTAATGATTAATGACAGTGGAGAAATATTTATGAAATATTGAAATAATCAGAAATTGAATAACCATGTAAGTAAATCTTTACAAGACTCCCTGATAAGTAAATTACAATATTGTAATAAGTATTCCTTAGAGAAAATTCGTTCGGAAACCATTGAAGAAAAAAACAGAACTATTTTCCATAGTCGTTCGTGACAAAACATTTATTAACAATATCCTGTGAATTAAACAGTTTTTAAAAGAAATATGGCTTATTTTATAATAAAGATTATATTCAACATATGTGTATATATAATATAAATATATAAAAAATTAAATATTAAAGGTCATGTCACTTCACCATAACATTGCGTATATCGTTGTTCTGCAAGTGACAAAAAATTAATTGTGCAGTTGAGAATTCGAAATACTTAATAGAAATACAGTTTACTAAATGCCTGAAAAATGTTGATTAAAACAAATACCAAGCACCATAATATGAATGTACATTGGTCGAAAAAACAAGTTTAGTAAAACTGTCACTAATACGGCATTGAATACCGAACAGCGATATGATTGTTTGACATAAATGCCAATGATATTTTAAGCACTTTCAATTAATCTCAGTTCACAATAGAATAATCAGAGATTCTGTAAAAAAAGAAGTTTAGATATATATCTATTATTCATTATACGCTGACTGAACAAAGTATTGTATAAAACAAAATACATATAATTATAAAAAATCATGCCAAAATCATCAAAACTTTATACGTATTTGACTTTAAATTGACAAAAACCATTAGTAAAACAGCTTGTTTTGGCAGGCAAATAATAACTTTCAAATACAAAAGCTTTTTATTACAATATAGCTACATATAATATTAGACAGAGTTTTTTTTAAATATACATTGACTAAAGCCATAATAGTATTCATATAATGAGATAAATAAATGTTGTCTTGTAGACCGTTGGCCTTACGATTTATAAATTTGTTCCATGGAATAGCGTCAATGGCTGTATACTAAATCATTAAATTGTAGATTGCGTCCTTCTATATATATAAAGCTCATACTTACTAAACATTATTTTTTTGAATAGGTGGTGAATTTGGAACATTATTATTTTGCACAGGAGCTTGCTGTACTTGTTGTGGTTGAACTTGTTGTGGTTGCACTTGTTGTGGTTGCACTTGTTGTGGTTGCACTTGTTGTGGCTGAGCTTGTTGTGACTGAGCTTGTTGTGGCTGCTGTTGAGGTTGAGCCTGTTGGGCTTGTCCTTGAGGTTGGTTTGGTGGATTCTGAACCTGGTTGACTGGAGCATTATTAGGCTGGTTTCCTGAAATCGGGGGTGAATTTACTTGCCCCTGAGGTTGCTGGGGATAGCCTTGTTGTGGGACTTGGCCTTGTGGAGCAAATCCTTGCTGTTGTGGGACTTGACCTTGCGGCGCATAGCCCGGAGCATGGTGTGGAATATTCTGGTTGTACGCTGGTTGCGGGTGGCCATGTGGATTTTGGGGACTGCCTTGGGCGGGATGGCCTTGATTGAATTGCGGTTGCTGATACTGTCCTTGAGGAACTGCATTTGGATGATACTGCTGCTGCTGGAACTGAGCCTGCTGATCGTAGTACTGCTGCTGTCCTGGGTGCTGCTGATATGCAGGATGCTGTGGTATAGCATTAGGCTGGAAAGACAATAGTTTATGTCAAGATTATAATGGGAACACTAGATTATGAAATTTGGATTATTGAGATTTTGTACACTTCCATGTATTTTGTCACTAACGACCCGCCCGGTCACTAACAACTCGCTGATAGTGTTAGACCGGCGTTCTATTGCAAAAACTCTCTAGGCAAATTACTTATTAACAATAAAGATAGAGTAAACTTTAAGAACAAATCTGGTATTTATAAATTACAATGCAATGATTGCCAACATTTCTATGTGGGTAAAACCACACGTACATTAGATATAAGGGTATCAGAACATTTAGCTGCCTTTAGATTAAAAAAAGAAACTTCGACATTCGCAAATCACTTGCTAATGGAGAACCATACGTTTAATGCGGATGATGGGGTTAAACTGTTGCATAAAAACATGGGGGATCATAAATTATTTTATCAAGAAATTTTGGAAATTAATAGAGCCCAGTTAAATTCCTTGCCGATTTTGAATGAGCAGCTGAACCTTCCTAATTCTCCGCTATTATATCCGATACGTTGAAACACCTAACAGATGTCACTAAATGTGGAATGATTGTATATATTTACCCATTCGTCGAATTACATCCCGTCAAAACCCACAATACTATTATAATTGTAAAATCACTGGTATTTCTAAAAGAAGTTGAAAAGCGGCAATTCGCCACTCTGTTAATATGGTGTTTACAAAATAAGGATTAGGGAGATTCCCGAAATTATAACTCAGGTATCAGTGTGGCTCTCAGACGTATAATATCTTACCTCGTAAATAATATTTGTCGCATTTGTATCTTCTATATAAACGTTAGACACTGTTTACTGTCTCTCAGTTCGAGTCCATTCGTGTGCTCGAATGCCTGAAGATGCCGAAAGGCGAAACTCGGGTCATTAGTGACAAAATACATGGAAGTGTACAAAATCTCAATAATCCAAATTTGATATTGAAATTCCATCAAGCACCCTCAGTCGATGTCTTAAATTATACTTAAATTACTTAAACTAGATTATGAATCAAATAACGTTAATATTAGCATGAGTTTCAAAAAGTTGATTTATAATCTTTATGAGGTCATCTCAACAATTCATGCACAGTAAAGGTGTTTATTCCTGCTTCGGTGACTGATGGTTATATATGGGAAGTGTATTTTTATTCATCATTTGTAGTGCTCAGTATCATTGAGTAAAGAATTTATACTGACTTTATTTTGTTTAATATTTTCTCTTAGATTGATTAAAGTTGTTTTCACAAAAAAAGCATCCTTTGATGGACAGGAATCGTTGAAGTTTTTGGAAATTAATCAAAAATATTTTAATTGAAGATGATTCAGATAAATATTTAATTTTTAAAAGAACTAGTGCTACTCGGAAATAGTTTTATACTCGAGATAGGTTAAGTCTAGTAACCTAACCTAGACTCTTAATTTTTTCAATGGTTACGAAACAGCACGTCCTGTTGATTCAATGGATATTTGCCATTGTTATTAACACCACCATAAACTGTGTACCATCAATATATCGACGGTGTTTTGGCCAATTGATGTGACCCTCAAAAAATACGAAAATGCGTTAGTAATGATTGGATCTCATTTTAAAGATGACATAGCAGGTCTCGGTCAAAAGAATGTAAATTAGAAAAATAAATTGACCGCTTTTTGGAAGGGAAACATAATTTTACATTGGTTTTAGGTTTAAAAATTCTGACCTGGCCACTTGATGTGAGCCACCATTATATCGACACACCCTACGTATAATCCCGTATCTGCAAACATGAGAATTTACAGGGTTTATTTCAAAGATTTATAATGCAATTTACCATATAATGTTTTCGATAAAAACAGCTTTTACTCTTTCCTGAACAATTTCAATTTTGAGGGTTACATCAATTGGCCAAAACAGCATCGATATATAATGAACTATTTTTTAAAAATGTATAAATATGACAGTTATTTTCATAATTATAATGATGAATTAGTGGTATGATTTTATTAGTAGTTTTATTTGAAAAAAAATGGCTGTAATATTTGTGTAACATTGATAATAAAATGACATATACATATAATCGCCGTGCGATGGACTTATCACTGTCTATCACACAACCTAATTTGGGTATGAGCAAGAAGGATACAATAGCATCTCGCTTGCACCTTCACTTTTCATGTGATTGAGAGAGAAAGAGATAAAGCCACCGCACGAGCCTGATATATATATACTTACATGGGCATTAGGATGGAACTGTTGACCTGGTTGACCATAGACAGCCTGAGGAGGTAGCTGAAAATAAGTATGTTATGAATATAACGTGTTCATTTTACCTTAATAAATTCAAAATAACCAGATTAATTATCATGGTATGTTGGAAAACGTCAATCTTATCCACGTTAGAATTATAAAATATGTTACCGTTAATTAAGAGTAAATCAATATTTTATAATAATATGTCTGTGGTGCAGTGGTCAATATCATCAGCTTTGGTCACGGATCTCACGGGTTCAAATCCCAGTACAGACAGTTTTATAAATTAATTTCTGTTCATAGGCATGGTTGTTTGTGATGTCTAAAATTCCCTCCCAATAGTCTTGTCTTAGCCCTATCCTTCTATCCCTACTCTCTTTGAAAAAAAAATATTGAGTAACAAGCAGTGCTTGTAGAAAAACTTCTACCTCCATTAGGATGCCATATGCTCCACATTGGGAGTGGATATGGTTATTATTTTTTTTAAATTAATTGTATAATACTGGGTTTTTTGGTCCATGTCCACTCACAATGTGGAGCATAAGAACTCCTAATGGAGATTATCTCAACAACAATTTTCTACGAGCAAGTTATTCAGTTACTCAACCTGTCTTTTTTTAAAGAGTGTAAGGATAGATGGGTAGGACTGGGGCTATGGTAAGCTTACTGCTCATACTACACCTGTTAAAGAATTTTAGACATTAGTGACATCCATGCATTCGAGTACATATCCATTATCAACAAAAAATCAATTTATAAAACTGTCCGCACTGGGATTCGAATCTGTGAGCATCGTAACTGAAACCAACAACGTTACTTCTTGACCAAAGGCCCAGTATGATGCAGGGTTTCGTAATAATCAAATAGGAAGCCTTTTTACGAAATCAACATATTATATTTTGGTGATTAATAAATTGAAGAAAGAAACAAACTGCCTAACATTGAAATAAGGTCTAAGATCAGTATATATAATAATGATGAGTGCCACTTACAATTCCTTGCTGAACAAGTCGCTGCACTTCTTCCAATCGCTTGCGTTCGAAGTCATGGTATTCTTCTTGTGTGTAAACTTGTTGTTCATCTAATCCTTTCCACCCTTGTTCTTTCTCAAATTCTGCTCTCCTCGTTTGAACCAAGAATTCTTCGTAGCTAATGAGACCGTCTCCATTAGTATCAGCTTCACGGAAAACGTGCTCCCTCATTCTCTCCATCTCCTCCTGCCTCTCCCTCATGTCATCTTCTGGGGCACCGTTCTGGTACATTTTATCGAGCTCTTTCAAGAAAAGTGCTTTAACCTCAGTTTCATCCCATAATCCATTGGAGTCCACGTCTGCAAAAGCAAATTCACATTGAATAATATAAAATTAGAGAGTATGGATTTAGTTGTTAGCAATTGTGCGCCATATTATAATTAACTAAATGCTATGTAGCACTACAGAAAAAAGCAGTAATTAAATGTTAATTGCACATTGCAGAGAAGTGATCTATTTTATGTCTTCAAAACTATGTTGGAATTAGGAGGCATTTAATGATATCAATAATACTTCCAATTTTACTATCAATTTAATGTAGTCACAAATTATTATGAAATAAATAAGTTTTTTCAAACAAAAGTAAAAGATAATAATATGCAAACCTGACAAAACTCAATCTGCTGTTCTCATGTTAATGATAATATTAAATATTCGCTATTACGATTATTTTACAAAAAGATATCGAATTTTAAGTCTATTTACATGGAGCAATCGACGGGGCAATCAAGCGATACCGAAAGACTTAACGAAGAATCACTGCTATTATGGCATTCGAGTGCAAAAGGTATAATATATTTATTTGAACTAAACCATATTAACCCATTCCCTGCTGGGCTGCATAAAGGATATTCAAACAACGAATAGTTCAAAAATTAATTCAGTAGCATTGGTGTTAAACAAACTCATGGAGATTACTAAAAACGAATCGGGCTATATTTTAATACAAAAATTAGCTCATATACGAAAGTTTTAACACAGTTTACACTATTGTATTTATGAGTGTCATTCTATTAGCCGACATTAGAAAGCATGTGCCTTCTATAGAAAACATTCTTTCTTTTATTATTGACGATTCAATTTATTTTAATTCCTCCATATGATGACAGAAGATGATAATGAAATAAACAAAAAAAAGTGGAAATATAAAAAATGTCACCACTGATGCACCAGTGCTGTAGATGTTCACAAATATATTTACAATTTTCATGATCGTTGTCAGCAATTCTCGCTGTTTATGTCGAACAACAATGTATCGTTGTTTAGCAGTCAAAGGGTTAATTTCTTAAAAAGTTCCAACACAGTAATAATGATGCCAGTAAAGTATTATTTTAAACAAAAAACTATAAAAAACTGAACTATAAAAAAGTTAAACAGCTAATTAACTAAAACCTACAGTAGCAAAGTAAAAAAACAATATTTGCAATATTAAGTTTTAAATTGAATTAGACATGCACTATTACTATGTCAGTGGTATTATAGTTGTTTACCGCTGATCAAACTAAACTATTTTCTAATACCAGCAGGAATATAATTTGATTTTAAAAGAATCTGGTTGAGTAAGGACTTTTTTAAAATATAAATAATAGAAAATAAACCAATATGATGAATTTCATTTGAGTTCTGCATACTTAAAATTTTTCCGTTTATGCATTTTATAGAAACAAAATTATGACTCGCTGCTGAATATCTATCATGTATTTTGGATTCAGACTATTTCAAATATGTGGCAATATAGTGACAGAAACTGTGAAAAATGATGAACAAAACCAACACAAAAACTATTGATGCATATACAAGGAAAGGTATGAAATGCTAATGGAAAATTGCTAGTAGAAAATTAAATATGGACAATTTAATGCGGAGATAATTTCCTTCAAAGGCTTTAACTTTATATTTATAATATAAATGTAGATTTTTCATAAATTATTTACCATATTAGATAAACTGTAATGACAAATTTAATATTTTAAAATCGACTCCAGTTTTGAAACCAAACAATTTTTTGCGTGAAATGAGAATATATTTATCTACATTCCAAACGTAATCAATCTTAAAGATTAATTAAAAAAAACATTAGTTTAATAATGAATAATGGAGATAGCAATCTTAAATCTTCAGTTGAAACAACTATAAATGTGAATGATGAATGACAAAAACTAATTCAAACAAAAAACATTGTGCAAATAATTAATCAAAAGAAAGCTTGAAGTAAAATTTTGAAAAGAAAAATGAGATTTTTCATACAATGTTAGATGAAGGCTTTGTGTTATTAACACTGGGCAGTATTTTTTGCACACACTATATTTGCAGATTGCATTCGGAGCAACCGTACAGTTGAATTAGTTACCATGAAGAAGAAAAAATGCCTGAGGATCAAAATCTTGGTTGCCCATTTGATCTTGTTTCCTCCAAACATCCTGCAATTGATTTCGGCTCCCGGGATGGTTCACCTATCAAAAGAATGTCAAGTGTTATATTAAATGATTTCTGAAAACTTACCATGGAGCATGAAAAATGTCTTAGGGTCAAAATCCTGACTTTCCATGTGGTCCTGTTTTTCCCACACTTCTTCCAACTGCTGGCGACTGCCCGGATGATGGAGCTATGCATTTCAAATTAACTATGAGGTTTCCTCTAACATGCTTACTCATATATAAAATTATATAACCAAACATTACTCGTAATTTTATAAAGAAAATGGCAAAAAAATATATTTGCTATTGAGAAAGGTTGAACACAAAAAACACCAGAGAATTTAAAAAAAACTTCCACACAGAAAGACGAATATAACTACCTAAATAATTATGTTTCTGGAAATGATGCAAATTTTTTTTATGAATAAACACTGGAAAGTCTAAAATAATTCATGATGAATTTCTTTTTAATAGTGTTAATTAATTCTTTTTAGGCATATACTATCCAATGCATCAGTATAGTTATATACGAATGCATTGGATGAAAAAAAAAAAAAAGATAACACATTCCATGCGCTGAACATGGTTACCATGTCCATGGCGCAGTGGACGAGTGAGCCGTGTTCATGTGGTTTTACAATGTTTATAAGCGAAAATTCTACAGAGTGGTTAGTATTGTTCATAATTCGTTGGTGTTTTGGTCAATTGATGTGACCCTCAAAAAATACGAAAATGCGTTAGTAATGATTGGATCTCATTTTAAAGACGACATAGCAGGTCTCGGCCAAAAGAATGTAAATTAGAAAAATAAATTGACCGCTTTTTGGAAGGGAAACATCATTTTACATTGGTTTTAGGTTTAAAAATTCTGACCTGACCACTTGATGTGAGCCACCATTATATCGACACACCCTACGTATAACACCGTATTTGCAAACATGAGAATTTACAGGGTGCATTTTAAAAACTCATATTGCCACTCACAATATAATGTTTTCGATAAAAACAGGTTTTACCCTCTCCTTGACAATTTCAATTTTGAGGGTTACATCAATTGGCCAAAACACTGTCGATATGATTAATTATTATGAATGAGATTGACTTGAACGGTAAAAATCTTTAACTTATAAATATCGAATATGCTTACTCATGAATCTTCATCACAGCAGATCATATTTATATTATAAATGTAATTATTTGATAAAAATTAAGTTAATTTATTGAGGAAATAGTTGAATTTACAATTTTTATATAAATATTATAGGAAAACAAACAAGAAAATGCTATTAAAATTAAGAGGGTCAAAAACCTCTGCAGAACTAAAACAACTAACTACTTACATACGGTATGCTTTCAGTTATAAATCAATTGAAAACATTACCATGACAAATTTTATCAAACACATAAGATAAAACCAATAGATATTTAATTCAGTTATAACTATGTTCACCGCATGTATATTATTCTTAAAATAGTTATTTCAGAAAGATACGACTGATAGTAAAAAAATCTGATATTTTGAAACTGTTGCATCCATTTGATGGGTAAGTAACACAAAAACTTAAGTGTGCAGAATTATTCATGATAGTATGATATATCTGTAACACAAAGACGTATCTCGAGAAGAATTATGGATATTGAAATAATCTTTAAAGTACATTCTAGTTTAAATTTAAAAAATAAATATGTTTCAGCTGATATTTCTTTGTGTTCAAGGTATGCCTTTCAACAGACTAGGAACAGACAAACATATTGATAAAAAGTTCTTGTTATTTAAAGCTTTTTCTAAATCTCTAAAAAACATTGTTTTCTTCTCTCCTGAAAATTTTCCGATATATAGATAGGTTTTTGTGTTACTAACCCCTCGTATTATTCTGAAACATTAGGGGATTACCATCTGTGACTTCCTTCAACTTAAATATGATGTGTCTTATTGAAATATCAAATAAATTTGCAAGGCACAAAGAAATACATTGTAAAGTTTTCTTACCGGTTCATGTTTTTTGTGTTTTTCTTCTTGATCATGAATTTCTTTTTCGAATTCTTTCCTGTGAGGTTCATCCAAACCTTGAAGTTTTTGCTGCTTCTCAAATTCTTTCTGCATTTCATATTGCTGTAATGGAATTAAAGATTATTATAAACATTTTTGACACTGAAGACGCATTGTTTTTCGCACTAAAAGTGATGTTTTTTTTATTGTAAACATGTCTGCTTCCAATGTAAAACATATGGATTCTTTATGGAGTTTATCTCAATAGTGTGTAAGATTTTTTACAAAAACTGTATGTTACTCAGTCGCTTAATCTCCCTTTTTGCAGACAGAGTAAGAATAGGGCTAAGCACTTTCACTACAACCCGCGATTCAGGATCGGAGGGATGGGATAGAATTGAGACATGACACACATCCATGTCTTCGTACACAAATCCATAAATTGATTAAAAAATCCATTTATGAAAGTGTCTGTAATGGTTTTCAAACCCTTGAACACCGCAACCAAACTCAAATACTTTGATCACTGGGCTACAGACCCAACAAAAATAATGTAGAATGTAAAGAAGTGAAACACTTGTCATATTTAGCACAGTCAGAGAAATATCTAAGTTATCAATTTTACTTTTATAAAAAAAAATGAACTTTCACAAAGTTACAGCCGAATAAGCCGAAAATATGAATGTGGAATGCGTTTTTTCAATTAAAATAAGGTTAAAGAATATGAACCAAAAAAATATTGTACACTGTGTCTATTTGGGATTTCGATTCCCCAGATGACATAATTGTAAGAAGCAGAGCAAGTGGAAGTCATATTGTACTTTATGTTAAATTACCTTAAAGTCATCCCTTCGTTTCTTATCAGCCTCCGCTAGATCGGCAGTAGTTTTGTGGATCAATTTTTTCAAGTCTTCAATTTCAAAGGTATGTGGATTATTGTGATCCAAGTGCTCAACAATGTCATTTGTCAATTCGAATTGTTTGGTTGCCAGGTGTCGTAACCTTTCAAGCTCTTGACGCTTGATTTCATCAAGTTTCGTACGAACACTGTGATTAACAAAGTCCAACTCGTGTGCAATTTTTCCTGTCTGTAAAACACATTAACTTAATGAGATAAGTTTAATTGAAATAAATTTTTATGTATTATTTCACCAATAAAAATTATCTATAAAGCAAAAATGATGATATAAATACAATGTAAAAATAATAGCAACTATATTAAACCGCTTATCTATATAATTTAATTAGAAGTTGCACACAAATAAACCAGTCTTAATCTATTGCACTCATTGTAATACAAAGTTTATAAATTATTGGTAAATAATATTGATTACCGAAAAACAATAATGATAGAGTGAAATTGATAAAATGAAAACATTGTTAGCAGTGATATTTTATACCAATTTTAAAACGGAGCCTTGAGACAGAATTGCTAAAGAGCTAACAGTAGTATTTATTCATCCAATGAATGCATCGAGTATAATTTTAAAGGGACTATAAACAAAAAGCATTACCCTTATATCAACCTCCTCAGCTTTCTCCAATTTTTCTCTGAATTCAGGATCGCTTTCAAGTGCTTGCACAACTTCTTTTAAATATCTGTGATATTCCATATAATCCTCCTATAAAATAATAACAAATAAATATTATGTTCATTTATTTTGATTGTAAAATATTCAATGGCATATGAGAAAGGGGTGTTTATTTATTTGTTTACTGTCTTGGCAGCTGCTCTATTCTATTTTTTATAGTTATAACAATTCCCAAGACAGAATTTCTTTTGTTTTAATAAAGAAATGTATTTTATTGGAAATATTGATAATCCAAAGAAGGCATGGGGGAAACTATTTAATAAAATAAATATTAAATGAATTAATAACTTGTTCCTTCTAATAGACTGAATGACGCAATATTAATATTATATTATAGTGATAAATGATAAAAAATTGAGTGTAAAGATTGGCCTTGTCCTTGATCTACGAGACTATCAGTATTGGCATTTTTATTGCTTAACCCGCTGACTGCTAACGTCTCAACTGTTAAGACGGCAGATTTCAGTGTGTTGATAGCTGATACTCAAAAATTTAACAGTGTTAAAACTTTTGTGTACAAGCGAATTATTGTATTAACCGCCCTACCTCTTGGTTTTTTTCGATGAAACAAATATTCCGAAAACGACCGCATGTTTTCACTGGCCTAACTAACTGCATTGTTTTTTGTAGGTATGTATAAAGCCAAAGCTTATGTTTGTTTTGTAGACATCGGGTGTGTATTTTTTTCTAAAGTGTACATGCTACGGGCTAGCGCGCTAGGTCTACATCACAGTGCGTGTAGCACGTAGATTCATACAGGTAGGGCGGTTAAGATATAGCCTGATTTGTCCTGATAATCTTTAGTTTGGTTAACACCGACACTACTGAATTAATTTTTGAAATATTTGGTATTGGAATATCCTTTAAACGGCTCAGCAGGGAACGGGTTAAGGAAAATCACTTTGAATTTTTGAGGTTTTCATCCGTTATCCCTGACTTTATACATATTTATAGCTTTGACATAGTTCAGGCCCGTTGCCTATACATGATTTATGAAATTACTAGAATTAAATTCATTATTACCAAATCATCTTTAATTTCACTATCTTTTTCACCTTCTTCCGGTTTCTTCTGCGTCACTGGAGGCGCTTTTATGACATGCGCTAGGCATCCAATTATGCCTATAATTAAAATAGTCTTCATGGTTTCCTACATAAAAAAAGAATAAGTAGGTACTTAGTTAGAATATGGTAGAGTTGTATTGTATATTTATTTTTTATACAAGTTCTATACATATATATTATAACAGAGACTTGACTATTATATACTATTTACGTATTTAACTATTATATTTGGCCAA
Source organism: Himalopsyche phryganea (assembly GCA_022494535.1). NCBI lineage: Eukaryota > Metazoa > Arthropoda > Insecta > Trichoptera > Rhyacophilidae > Himalopsyche > Himalopsyche phryganea. The sequence goes on along the minus strand of JAGVSL010000176.1, from coordinate 851,714 downwards.
TCGAAAACACTAAAATTGATTCACTTTGTACTAAACCATTGTGGCCTATTCTAACTGATGACCTTAAAAATCATTGTTTGCCTAAAGATAAATAATTATCAATTATTAGGCTGTGAAAACAATAGTTTCTGAAGAACAGTATTAGAATAATAATTTTCACTTAGGCAAAACAATCACAATCCGATTTCTTTTAGAGGTTTGTGCATCTTAAAAATTAGCATATCTTGAAGGTCTATTCATTCAATAAAACAATATAAATTTGATCACTTAACCGTCATATAATTTATTCAATTGATTAATAATAGAATTTTAAATATTTGAGTATAATAGTTCTTTGACACTAGATATAAATATTATTGAGATTTTATTAATATATGTGAGAAAATTTCACTACTTTCTCTTTGCAAACATCTCAAAATACTTAAGATTTCGTGAAAATAAACCAAAATATTTACGATCAACAAGATATCAAAATTGATGCTTTATTTATGATTCGATAAGGAAAAATCTGAGCAGTAGCGGAAACAGTTACAAGAATAACTACGTCATAATACAACTAAATTTACGTATTTAGAGAATATTTTAAAAGCATTAATATATTAATTACAATACGTATTACATACGACTGACAGCTTGATATATTCGCAATAGAAGCATTGCCTATATATAATACACTTATTTTTGCATTTATATTAGTACTTCGATCAACAAATAGGTATATAATATTCACTGATTTGGCACGCAAATGATGTTTTATTCGAGAAATTGAGTGTTTCAATAGTTATTTCCTGTCTTATAAATCTAAAACTTAATGTACCTACCAATAATTAAACTATGCAGAATGATTACTGAACACACAAAACAAATAATTGAACGAACTGACGTGTACCTCAGATTCGACAAATTTTCAGAAGTCAGAAGTTTAGAAGTCAATGTGTTGCCACAACTTACAACTTGATATCATATTATAAAAATACTGCACATTATAAAAGAATGAGTATAATTTATTATTTTGTGATTCATCGGTAATTTGAATCATTATTTTATTTTTACTCTTTGACTACTAAAATGGTGTGAAATTTTATTTTATCAGCTTATGATACGTTTAATATATTTTTCGATGAAATTAGTGTGTATCGTAAAAAAAATGATACCTATTAAAAATATTAAATAGGTAGGTAGGTACTTCGTTTTTTAATTTTTCGATCATTATTATTAGGTACAAAAATATAACAAATGGTACGTGCGGTAAATAGTTTAATGGAATCAATGTATCACGAATCCATTGAGATGCCTCTTAAAGTAGGTACCTAGTAGGTATCTCAATTTTATTTATAGTATAGTTATATAAATATTCTTATAACCTACAGATAACATTAAAAAAAGATATAGTTGCCGTTGTTGACTTCAGCAGGTTCGGTAGCCAACTTAACAAACATTAAGTGAATTACTACAACAGCGATAATTATAAATATTGTGTCTAATGTTACTTGTTATTCTAACAAGATTAACTTGACGATTTGGGATTATTTAACAGTAAGATTCCAGTATGAAATACACTGCCATATGAAGCCATGTCCAAGCAACAAAAATGTTTTTTCTTTTCCGAATTAAATATTTTAAAGCAATTATAGAGATTTTTTAATTCATAAAATAAATATTTTTCACACCACTTCCACATACACATAAAATAATATTACCTACCTATATTAAGGGTGCGCAACTGGCCGATCTCAAATACGATTGGGAGTTTTCAAAATGATTATGATTTTCAATTTCAAGCATAGCTGAAATTTGTTTGCCTTGATTCGTGATATCGGATTAATGGACAAAGTAAGTAAACCCTTTTTGTGGTATTGCTTGACAAAGATTCTCAGGTACTAAAAAATTTCATCAACAAAATTTCGTACACGATTCTTATTAGAAGTCAATCGCCATGAAAATCAAGATTAAAAGTAGCTCTGAACCTCAAAAAGGTTGTGCATCCTAGACCTATATAATACCTACTACCTACAAATATTTACTTCATATTTCGTCAATAAATTTGAGAAGTTGTGGCATGAAAATAACGAATATACGCATATTCACATTTCGACTTTTTATCCATACTGGTCAAATAATCCCACTCTGAGATATCAAAGACTACGCTAGAGTTTAATAAGTCTCAGTTTAATAGGTTTTTCAAATAATACGTAATTGATAATTGTAATTATCATAGATAATTATTGCCATCTTAGAAAGGTGTCGTCTGTCCACAAATTTGATTCTTGATTCTAAAATGACTATTAATAAATTTTATTGACTTTCGAATTGATTTTTTTTGGTTTCATTAGTCTATCCGAGCTATAGAAATTTTGATACCTATTTGCTTTTGGGAATACTGTGAGAGGATCAAACAATTAGAGGGGCAAGGGGTAAATATTTAATTTAAATTTTGTTTTATTTCAATAGATGGCGTCATACTTCATTTTTAAATACTATGATCACAATATATTATTACAATCAGGGACCCGAACCGGAACCGAGCCGAAAACCCGAAAAAAACCGTTATTTTTGCCGGAACGAAAACCGAAACCTAACCGATATCTACTTCGGTTTTCTTTCGATTTACGTGAAATTTTTTTTAATAAAATGCTTTTCCATGAAGAATTGACAGTCAACACTTTATAAGTGATTTAAATATGAGCTGAACCGAAAAACCGAAAACCAGGGACCCGAACCGTTATTTTTTTCGTTCTGGTTTTGTAAAAAACAAACATAAAGGCTCAGATCCGGTTTTCGCTTTATGGTTTTAAATTTCCGACTATAAGATTGTGAGACGATGAAAGCACATAATTGTGATACATTTAATAAGATGGTAGCAATGATTAAAAAAAATATAGTGTATAATAAATACCTTAATATTGTCAAATCAATTTTTAACAAACATTCATTAATTAAGTTTAAATGTGATTTTAATCAAAAAAATTCCACTACAGAACTAAGCCACAACTAAGAATTTTCACAAGGTGACACTGCAACTGGTAATTTCTAGTTTGAGAAATCTGCCAAATATTTTTTCACGTGGAATGATATACATTTGCTATTTTTACTAGATTTTTTTATCAATTTTGACATTAAATGCATAATAAAGATTATATTTTGCATTTTTTTTATCAATGACGCAACTATACACGCGTCACGGATATATAAACATTTGTTTATTTTAATTAGGCGACTCTGGTACCCTAATGGTATCTTTTTACTATATCATGTGTTCTAGCCAATCTAGCGCTTTATTTATTCTATACCTGGCCATATTTATTTTTATGGCCCAAGTTTTGATTGTACTGTAGGGCGTTGAAGAGTTTTAATCCACCCCTGGTTGTTGTATCAAATGGAAATACTGTTCCCATAAAATTCCAGTTAGTTTATATCAGTGGTCGTCAATCTTTTTATGCCTACCGCCCATTTTTCCATATTTTTTATAATAAAATTTCCTTACCGCCCACCAAAATCGCAGTAATTAAATCCAGTGTACGTAATAATTTCTAGAAGATGAAGGATTTGAAAAACTTTCTAAATCTCCTTTTTTATTTATACTGAAGAGTATAAAGAAATAGTGTGGATTGAAAATTGAATTGAATATTAGAATTGTGACGTTTACTAACACAAATCTAAGTAAGTACTGTGTTTACAAACAAACAAGTCGAAGGTCGACCGCTAAGCCAGAACAGGACAAATGTTTTATTTTATTCGGATAAGTATAAGTGAGGAAGATAGACAAAATAACAAAATGACTCCATTTCAATGCACCCTTACTTTCGGCCGTCGGGTTAGCGTGGCGAATTGTCTTCAAAATGTCTACAAGTAAATTTGGCCACGAAATGAGTTTAACAGATGGTTTTGATGAAAACAGACAAAACAAATACTAAATTAACCTCCGCCCACAATGGAAACATTAACCGCTTACTAGTGGGCGGTACGGACAGGTTGACGACCAGTGGTTTATATCATAAAAGAGGTAGTTTCACTTTCCCAGGCTTAAATGGAATTATCGAAACAATTGATTGAAATAAATTTGAATTATATTCATTTTGAGGTTGGGCCTTTAGTCGAGTGGTTTCATAAATTGATTTTTCAACTGATTTATGAATTAATGTTCGAAGACATGGATGTCTGTGGTGACTAAAACCAGATCCTAAAAAATACGGCGTACCGAGGTTGACTAGTCCTGCCCGAACTCTATCATTATATCCTTACTCCGTTCGAAAAAAGAGATGTTGAGCAACTGATTAACAAGCAGTACTCGTAGAAAATATTCTGTTGAGATAATAAGCTCCATTCATAGTTCGTATGCTTCTCATTGGGAGTTGATATAGTTAAAAATAGACATCGTTTTTTTCTGTGCAAAATGTGACATTTTTGTTCAATTAATTTTCGATGTATATACCTATATATTGAAAAATTACTTAGTGGGAGATGCTTGAGGTTACAAAAAATGTCTTGGCTCTATTTTATTCATCACTACAACAATTATATTAAAAAAATTAAAAACATGTCTCTGCGATCATTTAAACGTATTCAGAATTACCATGGAAATAGTCCACATGTGCAAAGCTTTATATGCTACTTCATGATATGAATGAAGCATTTTTTTTGCCAACATATTTTTATAACATTACTTACGTACTAAAATACATTATAGATGCTTTGAAAGGTCCCTATTATAACCATTGATGTTAGAAAGGCGAAAGGACGTAATACAAGTAGAATAAATTTTACAATATGAGGGCATCCATATACGACGTCAGACGATTTTGACTATTTTTAACCTCCTCCCGCCATATTTATTTACATTGCCTTTTACCCAGGGCTGCAGAGTCGGAGTCCTGGAGTCGCGCTATTTTGCTGGAGTCGGAGTCATTAAAAATGAGTGACTCCGACTACTTTTTCTATAAAATGCATTTTTGCGTACATACTTAATTTTTATTTATGCCTATAACATCTTTTTCTCCTGCACTGTACGTGTTTATATATTATTATGTATAATATGAAAAATTTGACTTTTTTTCAGATTGGTTGGTTAGAGTTTAATTTGAAGACCAATTTCACATAAGTAGGAAAGGAAGGAAGAAAACCTGACAAAATTAGACTTTTTTTAGTAAGTAACAATCGATGTTGGAGTCGCGTTTTTTTTGACAACTTTTTGACACCCCCACCTTTACCTACAAATCACCAATCGTCACATCATATCAGATCCCCTCCCCTGATCGTGACGTCACATTTTACAAACCTAACCTAACCTAACACAAAGTGCAATTATTTATAACCCATTTAGTTGTATACCAGTGGTTCTTAACCGGTGCACCGCGATCTTGTTGCAAGTGCACCGAAAAAAAAGATCGTAAAAGACTAACAAATTCGCGAAATGTTGAAAACCGAAAAAATGTTTCGCAAAATTATGATAGCCGACGAATCGATTTTTTCTAAAAATAGCTAATATGAAAACAAAAAAACGAGAAAAACTTGCGAATTTATACGAAGAATTGATGGTAGCTATATCAAATATTAGACCTAATATTTCTGAAATCTCCAAAAGGCGACAAGCTCACATTAATTCATTTTCACATCAAATAATCTACATTTCATTAGGGTTGATTTTAGTTTTTCCATATATTGTATACCTTTTCTTTAATTATTTTTGTTGTACTATTGTTGTATAATCTGTTAAATTTATAATAAAGTTTGTGTTGGCATATTTTTCGTTGTTTTTTAGCCATTTGATTTAGTGCACACCCATATTTTCTTATGACAAAAAGTGCACCGTGACTTCGAAAAGGTTAAGAACCACCGTTGTATACTATGATATGATTATCATGAAAAAAACTCTTGGAAAAACTGATGGTTACACTCTTTTATCTTTCTAAGTCGATATATTATGTCCATTCCGTACCAATATCGACAAGTTGACGTAACGTTTTTTTTTTATCCTTTTTATATAATTTAAGACATCGACTGAGGGTGCTTGATGGAATTTCAATATCAAATTTGGATTATTGAGATTATCTCAATAATCCAAATTTGACTTTTTATATAAATTTTGATCAAAGGACATATTATCTTTTGGTAGTTTTACTAAAATAATCCATTCACAGCCCTTATATATTGTATCGCTGGAGAAGAGTTAATAGAGAAATAGGATAACAAAAAATATACTTTGAAAAAAATAAAAACACGCTGGCTATTCAACGTTTTATAAATTATTTTCAACTCCAAAATTCGTTTAAAGAAGTTTTTATTTCCAGGAAGTATATCGATCGTCCAGTTTATTAGTTAGACAACTCTATAACAATGAAATTTGAGTTAAATAAATATGCATTGAGTTAAAATTTTGCGTTCTAACTGATTCAATACTCAGATAACTCAAAAATGCCACCAAAAGAATGCTACAGCAGATATCGTTCTTAATAATTAAAAAAATGTTGATAATTCTAAATATCCTTTTACTATACTCGGAAAGTACCTTATTGTTAAACACCTGTTTATAAAATATATAAAACTCGGCTACAAATCAATAATATTTGATAAATGGTGACATTTAAATATTCCTTCTCTCATTATCTCAATATGGATTATTTGGAGATGTCTGAGTAATGAACTGGACGATAAATATAGATATCTTTGTATCATCAATATAATGTTATATTTGTTTGAATTTCAATTGAGACAACAATCTAGCGCTAGACAAGATTGTTGCCCTGATCGAGAAAAAAATGATAAATAGAAATGTAAATGGTATTTACGAAATGCGGCATGTTGTATGTTTATTGTATTTTTTTTTTAATTTGTTTATGTCAAAAGCGGTCAACGCGTCTTTGGATCATTTTAAATCTTATTTCCTGTGTCAGACAGCTCAATGGCGGTCTTTCAAATGAAGTGGGTATCATTGAAATTTATTGTTAGAAAGTGTATTGCATTCATATTTGAATAGGAGTCTTCAAAAAAATATTATTTTGCATTCAATCTGCTCGCCCTTGATTTAAGTGTCTTTAATATTTCGTCTATATAACATAAATAGATTAATCATAATTGATAACTTAGTTAACTCCACTGGCTGTGTTATTAATGTAACGCGTTTTGCTTCTTTATTAAGCAACTTAATACCAACTATATCGCAAGATTATTTATTTCTAAAGTAAAGAATGATCCTGGTTCTTAAATTAAAAATGAAGGGTAGGGTAGGTTTGTTTCCCTTTGATAATACCTTATGATATTATATCGTCGTTGTTCTGGAAGAAGACACTAATTGAAAAATATTAGTTTTGAGTAATTGTACTTTGTAGTTTTTCAAATGTTTGAAATACTTTATATACCTTTTTCATTTAGTTTGTTATTTTGTTAAAAATAAGTGAGTTTTTCCGTAGAGTAGAGTTCGAAATAAGGAACATTTTGGTATATCTATCTCAACATGTAATTCTTTCGATTTAGTGTTTTCTTCCAGAGCAGCGATGATATATTATAATAATAGCAGTAAGTATTGTGTAAAATGTAATTTGTTTGACAATCATTATTTGCCGTGGTAGGATGACAGTTTGGTAGTCGGAAATAGCTATCAACAATTCCAACACATAATTAATAAAGTAGAAATTTAGCATAGTCAGTTAATAGTGTTTATACCATTACACATCAATTAAAGTGAAGTACTCGAACACGTTTAATGGCAAATTTTGAAATCTTGAAATGGAAAATTGGACGATCGTCTTCTGATTTCATATTAAATTGATTTTGAATAATTTGTGGTTTTAATATTATATCTAAAAAAATTCTGTCGGTTCTATGACATTACAGAGCTGCGGTTGAAAAATATCACTAATATCCAATTAAAGAGAAACAGATACCAGTAAGTCGGAGAGTCTTCGTCTTTCTTCCAAAAATTGTACTGATAATGAGATCATTGTTTTCATATTCGATATATTTTTGTAAAGCATATATTTATATAGATAAGAAGTTCACAAACACTTGAAGAAAACACTGAGGTATGATGTAATTTTAATTTATTTTTATTTTGTTTGTAATAACTTTCATTAATACACCATTTGTATTAACAGCACATATAACAATAAAACCTATAACATGATTTTACGTTTTTTTTTACATTTTCTCGATCAGAACTTAGAGCCCGAGCTTAAAATTTTATTTTCGATAAAAATATTCTTTGGAATATTATTTTACATTATTGTTTCCAAAAAACGAATTAATCACAGGCTACAAGAACAATCGCAGGTTTTTATATGTTACAGAATAAATTAAACGACTACATAAATGGGATAATGTTTGGTAATTTTACTATCGATCATTGTATGGATATAATCGAATGTGGCGTTTGTTTCCTATTTGTTTTAATGCAATTCGCAGCAGAAACGGAAACTTTTGGAGCAGAGTGATTTCACATAATACTACACTGCCAAAATCATTTTAGTGCAAACTAAGAGCATTGGTAATACAGTCCTTCTTATAGCTAAAACAATTTTTGTCTTCTTAACTTCCAACCTGATCACTGTCGAACTTGTTTCGCAATTTTACCTATATGAATAATTATCAATGCTGCATGTGAATGGCCAGAAACGATTGAACTAAACGAATTGAGGAATTAATAATTGGCTAAGATTATTACAGGACTTTCTTGATTTCATCATAAAGGACAAGCACGAAGGCACCTCCTGTTCCTCGGAGTACGTTGGAGAAGGCTCCCTTGAAGAAGGCCTTTGGTCCTTCACTCTTGGCGATTGTTGACCAGCAGTGGATGGTGTTCTTGTAAATAATTTCACTCTTGGCGCGGCCAGATTGCATCATCATACGCCTACGGACTGTGTCGAAGGGATATGATACGATACCAGCAACGGTTGTGACGGCCTGTAAGAAAAAATACGTTTATTTATTACACACTCAATCAAGACTACAATATTTCTACTTAAACACAAACATCAAAGCTCTTTTATGTGTAAATGAGGAAACGTAATTATTAATTCAAACTAAAAAACAAATGAGAAAAATAAGTCTTTTACATAATCGGATTCCGAGCGACAAGAAAACGAGTTTTATTAATGATTATAGACGTACAATGTTCAGCTCACCGATATTAAGACCTATAATATTTTTCTAAAATCAATTTGAAATTCACAGAAGAATGAATTCAAGTCAATTTTTCGCAACCAATTCATATTACACTCTTGTACTAGAAACTGTTATGCATAGAGCGCGTAACTATTTATAAAGCAAGCAACGTCTGAATGTAAGTCTATTTTTACCCGTATGAAGTTATGCTGTCAGCCGAAAAAGATTATATATTCTTGCTTCAGAAAATAATCATCGTAATGATTTCTTCTATTATACATACCACTTTTAACGTATAAACTATCTGAATTTTATTAATCATTTGTTAAAATAAACGTGATCAAGATAGTACCGTAGTTTTAAAAAAGAATACTGGGAATTTAATAATATTTGATTTAGAAAATTATCTACAACGAAAAATTTTAAAACACGTGTTCAGCAATAAGTAAGTGACCTGAACAAAAAATAATAAACATGTGCACATAAAAATACTCTTAACAAGATTTTCAATAAATAAAGTTCATAATTGATATTTTTTAAACGAAATTATCAAATTTATATACATATTTTGGCCGGAAAATTTTTTGGTTTCTTTATTTTGTGTAATTTGAATAAATAACAAAGAAACCTAGCACCAAACTTTGAATGGAACTCTACAACACACAACCAATTTTCGTGTTATATAAGGGTCAGTTCGTCGATTGTATGTTTTGCGCAGAATGCTGCATTGTGATAGACAATATGAATTGATTATTTACCTGAGCGATAGCCCAGCTGATAACGAGTGGGGTGTTCTTGGGGTCGGGGAGCATTCCTCTGGCTGTGTCGTAGAAACCGAAGTAGGCAGCACGGTAGATGATGATACCTTGAACTGACACTCCGAAACCACGGTAGAGACCGCCCATACCATCGGACTTGTAGATTTTGGTCAGGCAGTTGCCGAGTCCAGAGAACTCACGTTCTCCACCAGCTTTACCGACATCAGCGGCTAACCTGGAGACAAGAAAGAAAGACAGAGTTAACACATGTATTCTCAATTTTTATAACGAAAGGGAACCTATCTTTATATCATAAAATGCGTTATATCCCCACCGTACTGGCAGAAATTGGTAAGTAACAAACTTGACGCAAGTGCACAATGAGATTCTTTAAAGATGTATTATCAATTCTTTGTCTGGAATAGCTCAGTACGTGCATTTATAGTTTGGTAAAAAACAGCAATTTATTTTATCGGTTTATCTTTCCTACTTTATCTTTCTTCGATTTTATTTTGATATGTAACATAAAATATCGAGGCTATAGGCTTTCTCATAAAAGCTCAATTGAAACTTTCTGTGTTGAAACTCAGAATTATGAATTTATTATCTACCAACTTCTCTTACTACGGTAACGATAATTCAATAATACTTTCAAAATCTAGTAGCCTTTTTTAATTCAGACGTGCAATACAAATATTGACAATTGATTTTGTGTGAACTTTATAGAAAACACATAAAACTACGTGCGTTTGTCGATTTTGTAAGAAAGTTTTTCCTAAATTTTAGTTATCTACATTATGAAGAATAAAAAAAACACTAATAGCGTGCACTTTCTAAACACGTGTTTCTAGTGCCACTTAGTTAATCATTTTATGCTGGAGGAAAAGAAAAGTTTCAATTTATCTTAGCTATTTATTTGGATTATCGGTATTTATAATACAATGATCTTAAAATATTAATTTCCAAATAAATTTAAAATTCTTTTTCACGGTATATAAAATAAAATATATCTAAATATATTAACTATATAGGGATAGATAGTTTATAACCTCACAATTATTATGATTAATGAGCAGACAAATAAGCAATAAAGAATTTGTTAGTGCTTTCGCGCAAACAGCAACAATTCGCCAGCCACCGCAAATATAATTTTCCAGTAAGATAAATCATGAAATAAAATTCATATCGACGCTGCAAAATTGTTTGGTATAGGTATTCGCAAGGTATGCATTTATGAACTTTAGCTATAAGTCAATATGATATTAATAATTGTATAACCAATGAATAATGACAAATGAATGTATTGTATGATTAGGGAAACATGTTGGTTTTATGTCGATGTGAATCGAAACTTGCCTTGTTCGAGCGAAGTCAAGAGGGTAGACGAAGCAAAGGGAGGTAGCTCCAGCGGCACCACCGGAAGCCAAGTTTCCAGCGAAATAACGCCAGAACTGGGTGTGTTTGTCGACTCCTCCGAGGAAGACTTGCTTGTACTTGTCCTTGAAGGCGAAGTTCAGGGCCTGGGTGGGGAAGTACCTAATGACATTGGCCAAGTTACCTCGCCAGAATGCGGTGAAACCTTGTTCTTTGGGGATACGGACGAAGGCGTCAATGATACCTGAGAAATTGAAAAGACGTATTAAAAATCAAGATAGAGAATAAATTTAAAGTTGAACAGTTATTACGTAACACCCAAAATCAGATTGTCATTAAATACTACAAAATTTCAGAGAAATTTTCTTAAAAGAAATAAAAAACAAATACACACGAAGACATTAATTCTTAAATAAACAGGCTAGTTTTTAATTAGTTTCAAAATTGAAATTGTTCAGGAGAGAGTAAAAACTGTTTTTATCGAAAACATTATATGGTAAGTTGCATTATGAATCTTTGAAATGTACTCCTGTAAATTCTCATGTTTGCAGATACGGGATTATACGTATGGATTGTCGAAATAATAGTGGCTTACATCAAGTTGCCGGGTCAGGGTTTTTAAACTTAAAACCAACGTAAAATGATGTTTTCCTTCCAAAAAGTGGTAAATTTATTTTTCTAATTGACATCATATGGCCAAGACCTGCTCTGTCGTCTTTAAAATGAGATCCATTATTTAAATCATTTTCGTATTTTTTAAGGGTTACATCAATTGACCAAGACACAGTCGATATTATAAAATCGTTATAATTAGGGACTTTTTTATATTACTATGCTGCACAATTTATATAAGTCTCAAAAAAACATTAAAATGAATTGTAATCGATATTCAAGCTTTATCTGTATTAATTATTATTTGCCAATTTGCCGTTATTACTGATATTCTATTTTTTTAAACTGTAGTACCTCAATCTTTCTAGATGTAGTAATTACTCTTTTGATAAATAAAATCAACTTAAAATACTTTCTTACCTTTTCTTCTGCATACTATTTATGAATACACCCAAAAATGAGCTAATAAATGTAATATTATGAAGAACGTAGTTAATTTTTTCAATCGATTATGCAAAAGATTTGTATTTTAAATGTACCTCGTTTTATTTTATGATTTTATCACGGTATCATTTCCTATTACAATTTAGAATGTTTAAATCATTTCATACAGTGTTCGTAAAATGCATTTTTTTAATTCTTCGTTATTAAGATGTCATTGAACAGTTCTTTATTTAAACGAATTAAAATGACATTCAGTTAATAATACCGCAATAATTTCGGCCGTGATATGTCACAGAATTAAAACACGCTTATTTTTTTTAGTCCACATGATGGTTACGATAGAAAATGGCATTCATCCAAATAACTGACTGCAACCTTCAGTATAGTCTACTTTAGTATAAAGAATTTTTCATGTTTTACATAACAAGTATTGCATAATCCATTATTATAATATATTGTGATATATTTACAGTAAACTAGATTTCGTGACAAATACGCGAACGCTAATAAAGCTTTACTTCAATCGTTTAAATAACAAATAATAATTTATCCATTCAAAGAGTTGTGTATATAGTAATGTTTACAATAAAATGGCACGTAAATTTGAGTTACACACTTAGCGGTCTTCCATAAATGACAATTTAACCGTTTTTCAGCCCCCGATTGCAAAAAATCTTTAACCACCCAACTAAAAAAAAAAAATTAGTCGTGTTTTTGAAACATCTACCTTGTATGTATTGTATGATAGTTATTTGTTTCAAAGATAAATGAGTTCATATTTAAAGAGTTATATATTGTACAACCCCATAGCAGTATTCTAGACCCACTCCCTCCCCTGTAAGTGTATGACGTAATATATGGACAGCTCCTTGCATCCCTCTATACACTATTATACAACAATTAAAAATAAACTAGTGTACCAATAATATAAATTATAAAACAGTTATTGATTCGCAAATGTATTCGAGATACATCTATTTACGTAGTTTGGTATACAAATATAATTATTACTGCCAGTTAGTATTAAGTAGATTCTCAACTATTGATTGACAGCGATGTTTTATGTATCGGTTAGTAATGAAATGCATACATAATATATATAAAGAGATAGACATAACAATGTGTGTATATAAGAAGCATTCAATAATCAATAATCATGATAACCATTATCTATAATTGAACGAAATAAAGGGATATAATGAACCTAACATATGCATATTATAGAGCAGTGCTATTTTTTTGTAGAACTTTACAAGAGTTGTCATATTATGTTAATAGTGTTATCCAACACATACTTTAAATCAGTAAATTGGTGGGCCATCAAATTGGCCCAAACACATCACGTGTTGCAGCGACCTCATTACCTATGATTACGATTGTTCAAGACTCAACGAAATAATTTTCTTTTAAATATGCATTCTACGTATGACAATTATCGTATCGTTTCATTAATAATCTTCTATATGGTGAGATATAATTTATATACAAGAAATCAACGACAATTCATTGATTTATTCAGTGTAGCTTTAATAAAATTTCTTAGTATTTAAAGTATCGAAGTATTTATTCAGAAAGAAATTATAAAAAATAATGTGTATAATTTGAATCCCAAAAAAACATAACCTATTGTATACGCCCATGTATTAAATAAAACATGATATGTATTAATTTACTAGATCGAGAATTTTTATCAACTGACAAATGACAACAAAATACATACATATATTAATTGCTTAGAATAATCTAAATTACTAAGTTATAATCATAGACCAATTGTTCAACTATTCGGCTATTTTTTAAGATCATTAATCTAAGATCGTAAATTAAATAATTACAATGGTCAAGTAAAACGAATGATAAATTTTCAGCTTATTAGATTGTAACCGGCGAATTTATTATATAAGATTTTATGTTATGAATGGGCGGGAATACGGAAAATTGCGCAGCTTGTACGCAGGCGCAGAAAGAAAAATGTACATGGCAACATAAAATAGAAAATTTAGGTTACGTAACGATCGTAACGAAAAAATTATTCGTGTTTATGTATATTTTATAAAATGCTTATTCATATAATCATTGATATAAACACTAGAATATAATGTGACTTCTTAAACATGTTATATGTTCATTTAGTAATGTCAGATAATCAACTAATAATTAAGCTCGAGTGATAATTCGACACTCATTTCACAGCTGGTTTGCGGCTCGCCAGAAAATTTCACATGTTACAGAGATCTTGAATAAAAATTCTCGAATCCTAAATGGAGATAACATAAAGCTACTTTATTAATTTACGATCTGATTATCTTAATATGTTATCAATTTACAACTAACTAGATTTCCGTATATTACAGCTTTTTAATCGATCAAAATTAATTATATTCCAATCGTTTCGCATAATCTACAATAGGAAAACACGTTGAATCATTGAATTGAAAATTAAAGCAAGAGATTCAAAGCCGTTTTTATATAGTCAAATGTAATGTTCAAACCTTGGCCCACATTTGTGACATAACTGTTCCCAATTGAGAAGACATGACCTGGATAATAAGTGTAAGGGCTAGTATGGCGGACGAGTTACATAAGAATGAAAGCGCGGCAATCGATTCTTTTTTCAATCGATTAGTGTAGTACAAATAATTATTAGAGACATATTTGAACGATTAGAAAAAAGGAAATTCGCAAAGGTCTAAAGCGCTATCACATTCGAAAGAAAGTGCCTTATCATATTTCGCTTTTCCTATAAATACATGTTTAATTATAAAATTTATAATTGTAGGGTAAGCGCTCTTCTGTATTATTTAGAATGACTAGAAAGAGATGATTATGAGGAGGAGTTGAATAAAAGTTTAGGACTTACCCTTGTAACGTTGGTCGGCAGCAATTTGTTTCGAGATGTGCTGAACTTGCAGGAGCAGTTTGACACGCTCAATGGGAGCCACTGCAGTCTTGGAAACTGCAGCAGATACACCTCCGGCGATAAAATCTTTCGCGAATGCGACGGGATCTCCAAGTCCAGACATCTTGGCGTTTCAGTAAGGGAACGTTAGCAAGGGTATCGGCCGTGCAATAGGACCGGAACACGGGAATCGAGTGGTGCTTGCTACTGGCTGCTACGGAGAGATACGGCTACTCTAGTCATGTGCCAAACGCTGCGCGCGCAACGATCAATCTCCTACGTTATATTTTCCGTTTCTTTTTTCTAGCCGCGAATAAAATGTCCGATAGAGAGATAGCTAATGCGGGCGTGGTGCAGCAAAGAATTGACGTCTGTCCCAGGTTTGGCATTCTATTCCTAGCCGTTGTGGCCTACGTCAGTGCCATACTAGTTTATTATTGGCAAAGTTAGAGGACGTACAATACAAACATAAAAATTGCAACATTTTCACATAACTGAGACATAGTAGTTTGTATACCCTTGATCACTAAAACAAAATCCCAAATCAAAGGTACTTACAATAAACATCAGCAAAATATTGCATTCGTCAAACAAACATGTGTTTAAGTAATCAATTTTCTTGAGCTAAATACTAAATTTCGTGATGTTTCATTCAACATTGCGCTCTAAGCGTCAACCTTGATTTTCTTTATATTTCCAGTTAACATCGGTTAACCGTATATCCTCGGTGTAAACTAAATTTAAAAGCGATAACCAACAAGAATAGAAACTATAATACAATCAAATTTGGATTATTGAGATTTTGTACACTTCCATGTATTTTGTCACTAACGACCCGGGTTTCGCCTTTCGGCATCTTCAGGCATTCGAGCACACGAATGGACTCGAACTGAGTCTCGCAACTTAAATTATCTTAAATTATATAATACAATCACTGTCATTCAGAAAACATTTCATTGTCAATGAGTTACGTAAATAACCCAAACAACGAACGCTGTATTGATCCAAGAAGATGAGGAAAAATCGAAACGCCTACGCTTAGGTACACACTACAAGTAGTTACGGTAGGCTTAACTGTGCTGCGGAAAACCATATAAATGATTCAATATTAAATGCCAATAATGTTTGCATGAATTGAAAATGTTTTCAAGGCAGTCCGGCATATTTTATTTTAATTAAAATTGATCTTAATGAAAATATTAAATATATTACAATATACAAGGTTTGTTACAGAAACCGCACGGGTGCATACTAAAAGCACAGTCGCTGCAATATAATAACAAATTAACACTTATAAAAATTTGATATTTTGTACATTTTCATGTAGTTCGTCACTAACGACCCGGTTTTCGCCTTTCGACATATTCAGGCATTCGAGTACATGAATGAGCTCGGTCTGACAGTAAATAGTTTGTACATTAGATAAATTAAGAAATATTATTATCACTATGTCTAGGAACTGCATTGATATTTGAATTAATTTTAATACTAATTTGATAATAATTTTATATTGAAATTCCAACAAGCACCCTCACTTATAAAAATGATCGATATAGTATGTTATTAAATAGATTTTATCCAACACATTAAATACCGTATCTTTAACTGACAGAGTTTATGAAATATAAACCATGAATGAATAGTTAATTTTTATTTGGCGCATTGTGATTATGTATCAATTACATAATTTACTAGATTTCGTTTCTCTTAAATCTCAAATAAGCTAAGGCCTCTTTAGTTCGATTTCTGTTTACTTTTGAGCACCACTAAAATTTAAGTTACACTTCAAATATTTAATATGGATTAGTAATCATTGTTACGGTTTATGCGCGCATTTTATTTTGAGATATACATTTAAGAAAGATGCATATTTATTTGTACCGTACAATTTTATTATGAATAAATAAAATAAACTGTACCTTGGTAGGTTGTTATTTGAAACATACACCAAGAGAAATGGCTCTTACATTGTTAGCCGGCGAGGTGTGTAGTTCCAAAACATACATATTCCAATCAAACAATTCGTTGAAAATCCATGATAAATTAGCCGAGTCTTTTCCAGTAACCAAAGATAGTATGAGGAGTAACTCTTCCAATCGTATTTTGTCCACATTAACTAGCTTTAAAAAATAAAGGAAAAACTAATATCTTATTACTTCAGCAGTGTTAAAGAAAGTTGTTTACAACTCTATCATATCGAAAACCGCAATGTGGAAATAGGTAAATATGTTTGAGGATTTCCTCGCACCTATCAAAGCTTGTATGGGTTCGCCAAATTGTCGTTACGCCACTGATAATTGTTTTATTGGAGTTTTCTGCCATTGTTCGTGAATCGTGTTCATTATCAGAGATGTGCACGGGCCGAAATTGTATAAAATTATCTAGTCAGTTATTAATTCAGGATCTATTTTTTGTGATAAGAAAAATAAATTCGCATTTTGATTTTTTTTTTATAATTTACTTACTCGGCAGTTTGTTATGTGTGTTTGTTTAAACATCAAAATCATAGACGGAACTTAAAATTTTATCGGTCGTCCTTGTAATAAGAAACAAACTTATTTACTACGAAGCTTTATTCTACATATTTAAATCATATGGAAGAAGAACGTAACCACAAACGAGTCACGTATGTATTCAGCACCAAAAATCTATGAAATGTCAGCAAAACGACAATAAAAACCATTTAGACCGTGTTTAACCGTGTCATTTCATAAAGTCATAAAACAATTAATATGCGAGGCCCTTCTGTTTTACATTTGACGAGGGGAAATGATAGAGAAAAAAATTACAATATTTTTAAATCCTAGGGGCGGCCCGGACCTGCTGTACCGCCCTGCTGTGTGCGCCCATGGTCCCATAACAAAAGAAATCTTAACCCGGACTATTTCCAGTAAGTATTTTTTACTGCAAAGTAAAATGTGATTTTATACTTATTTGCGATAGTGAAATATATATTTTAAGCATGTCCGCTCCCAATGTGGAGTATGGGAGCTTATTATGGGAGTATCTCAACACATTTTTTTCTACAAGAACTGATTGTTACTCGAAGGATAGTTTTGTTTTGTCTCTGTTTTTAGTATCGCATGGGTGGGTAGGAGGGAGTTTTTAAAAAAATAATTTATGAAACTGACATCCGTAATCGAAGCCAACGACGTTGACCACTGTACCACGCACACGGAATTTATACTTATTTGCGACGGTAAAATTTTTTTTAAATAAAAATCCACCCTCAGTCCAGCGCTTAAAGCCAGTTGAAAATTGAGACAAAATATTATTTATTCGTAAATAAAGCATTGTTTCAATTTGACTTTATGTATTCCTGAGACTAAAGTTCCCCTTGAATACATAAAAAATACTGCAATGATAACATACTGTTCAAACAATATAAATTATTTTATTTTACTATACGGATATTAAATACTGTTTTTTGTTAAAATAAATTGCTACATAATCCAAAAACAAATCCTTTTTATTATCATAAAGTTTCTATCATTGTTTTCCGCCCGAGCCCGATAAACGGATCGGGCCGGCTAAGGCTAAGCCCGTGCAGACCTCGAGTGCACATTAATTAACAAATTAAAGTATAGTACACTAAATCAATTACGCAAACAGTTTCTCACAAATTGATCAAAATTCATTTGAATGGATTAAGTATGTTTTGGAACTAAAAGCTATAATAATGTTTTTCTTTCACTAGTTTTTTATAGTTAAATAATCGTAATTTTAATGAAAATGTTGGAAATAGGTGGTATTATATAATTTTAAAATTATTTTGATAACAATGTATTAGGGATGCAATTTGACATTGTAGGTATTGCTTATCCCAATGAACTTTGTGAATTTGTAAGCCAGAATCGAATGGATACCTGCCAATAATCTACACTACCTATGCGTGCATACACGTTGTTGCACCAAATGCTCATTGACAACAACTTAGAAAGATGCGTCGGTGTTGGAGTGCACATTATCGCGATCAGCTGTGATTTCTAGATTCGCTGCCAAGTTCTCTGAAGCCAGAAATTGGGTCATGCTGTTAACTAATTGGAGCATTGTCATTTCACGATGTGCAAAGCGCACCTATACCTCACGGCTCGCGACTGGGAGAAATTGCAAGTAAGAAATGAATACTTAACACTTTCCATTAATACTACAATATCGTTATATCTTACGCTGTGCACGCAACGTCAAATTATTTTTCTCTTTAATATGCCAGAGTTGCTGTAATTTTAGCTTAGTTTTTTTGGCATTCGTTCAGTTTATATAATAATGTTTCATAATTCGTAAAAGATATCGTTCACTTTTTATTTAGAAATAACCGACGACATCAATCCAAGTGTCAAGGCGAAATCATTTCACAAGACGTTGCATAAAACAGTAATTTATTTGTTATATTCAATATATTGTTTTAGTGTATGGGATTTTTTTAGCAACAAAAATTTGTTCTTCGCAAAGAAAGTATGAACTCACTTAAAATATTTTATTTGATACGCTTTTTTAACTGGCGTTTTAAAATCTTTTACCAATATTTAATCTTAGCCTAGAACTATAAAAATATGACAGACTACTATCACACAATAAAATGTTTTTATTTTTAAAATATCATGCTTTTCCACCAACAATTGACGGTTCAAATTAAAATTTAACCCATTAAAGGGGATAAATGTTATTAAACTAAACAATTTCTGAGAGACATCTACGATACAGTTACTCATAGCAGTCGTAGAGCATTCATTACTTCAGTTACTTTATTCCTGACAATAAAAAACTCCTAGCACTTTTTCAATATATTGTTATTAAGAATTCCGTAATGGAAACTAAAATTAAAATAATTAATCGGTTTCTACTTAATTACGACGGCGACTGTCCTATTAATCTCAACTCAGTTGTTAATTATTGATTGTGAGGAAATTCTCATCCTGCAGTGTAGCGCTTCTTGCAAAAAGATCAAACCACAGACAATTTTCCAGTTTAAAAGTATATCTCACGACTATATGGTCTGGGAACCGCTATGGAGGAACTATCGGATGCTATCTCATCGGACAAATACGCAAAGCGTTGGGGCCAAGACAGACAGGGGAGCCTAAATGTATGTAAGCCAGCCGCAAATTTTTCGGAGCAATGTTTGAATCTCATAATATAAATATCTAGTTCTCTAAAAACAATTCTATGTACGGTGTATTTACGTATTGTCATTTTTATGTAAGGTATGAATATCGAAATTAACACGTGATTAGAATGTAGTATATTTATTATAAGTGTTGAGCGGAAAGAATATTCAGTAAATAAAGAATTATAACAATTTCCAGAAAACCAGGCATACTAAATCTTACAATGAAAAAGTGTGGCCTTTCACATTAAAAATTCCTAATTGGGTCATTTATCTTTTATCTCATCAATATTAAATTCGAGATAAATGCTTATTTTTCAAATTGTATGCTACTTCTAAACATTTGTAGACAATTAAAAATTTATAATTTAAGATAATAATTTAAGACATCGACTGAGGGTGCTTGACGGAATTTCAATATCAAATTTGGATTATTGAGATTTTGTACACTTCCATGTATTTTGTCACCGTATTTCGTGCGTTCAGGAATGCCTGAAGATGCCGAAAGGCGAAACCCGGGTCGTTAGTGACAAAATATATGGAAGTGTAACAAAATCTCAATAATCCAAATTTGAATTAAAAATATGATTAAATGCAAGAAGTGAACGTAATAATGGCACATAAAAGCTGCATATATTAAAAAACGTGACGTCATTTAGACAGGGGGTCAATTACTTTGTGACGAAATGTGATCAAAAATGGCTAAAATAGTATTAAGTCATTTATTGACGGCCCCTTACTGTAACTCATTATGCCTGAAAAAATAGCGAGCACTCATAAATGTCTAAATATCCGAATCACAAGCGATCTAACTACTGACCAAAAGTAAGTATCAATGAGAATGGCAAGAGAGGTCCAAATCGTAATAACGCCACGCCACTAAAATAATTTTAATTTACGTCACTATAAATAAATTACCAGGTAGACATATTTTATCGATATAATATCTTTTTTCTAGGGAATCCCATATCTATAATCCTAAAATGATAATAATGCAAATTTTACCTTTTATAGATAGTGTAAGAACTTTGTATCAAGTGTCACATAGAATAATAGTGTTGTAACTCAAAATTTATGGAAAAATCAGTTACTACCTAAAAAAGGTATAAAATAAAATGTATCAGTATAATTTTGGTTCAGTATAAGAGCTCGCTATTTACTTAGGAATAGGTGAAGCCACATTCAACTCAATGCAGCACTCTGGGGCACGATTGAAACCAAATGTCATTTGTTGAACGCTTGCATTCTACCTGTGCTATTTTACGGTGGCTAATCATGGTACCTGATGAAGACTCGGAAAAACTGTATACTGAGCTTCGAGAATAAATGCTCGCGTATGATACTGAAGGTGTGATGGTTTGACTTTGTAAAGAACTTGGAGATTATGAAACGTACTAGCAGCGCCCTTTTACGTCAGTGGTCATGTAGCGACGTTTGAACTTGCTGGGTCACTCAATCCTGCTTGCCTCTTCTTCCGACCGATAGGATTTCAGCATCCTAGACAACTGTTGAGTACTGTCCTCAGGATGTACTCGACGGAGCTGAAGGACTCTGGTATGTCATGGGAGGAAGCAAATCGTTTTGTGGGTGACTGAGAATCAAGAAAGCACCACATGGTGGTCATATGATCCACATAGGGAGCGAACATGATCAAAGAAGAAGAATAATTTTGATTCACTACTTACTTAAGTACTTATTCTTGACAAAAACATTTTTGTTCATTCATTTATACATTCAAAAAAAAGTTTTGTTTTACACTTCGATACTAACCATAATTACCATATAAACAGTGAGGTAATTCCAATATCAGAATTAAAGTATGAATATTTGCTAAATATACTTCTTATGATATATTTTTATATATTGATCGTACAGTTCATTAATCAGACAACTCCATAAAAAAAAATTGAGTTAAATATGCAGTAATATGTAAAATATTATAGTCTACCTGTTTCCGTACTCAGATTACTTAAAAATCCCACAAAACAAAATGTTAAGGCAGATAACGTTCTTAACAATTAAAAAAATGTTGATATGTCTAAATATCCTTGTACTATACTCGGAAAGTACCTAAATAATTGTTAAACACCTGTTTATAAAATATATGAAACTCGGGTAGATCAATATTTAATTTAAGACATCGACTGAGGGTTCTTGATGGAACTTCAACATCAAATTTGAATTATTGATATTTTGTAAATTTCCATGTATTTCGTCACTTACGACCCGGGTTTCGCCTTTCGGCATCAATGCCTGATGGGTCGTTAGTGACGAAATACATGGAAATGTACAAAATCTCAACAATTCAAACTCAATAATATTTGATTTATGGTGACCATTATTTGAATATTGCTTTTACCATTATCTCAATATGGGTTATTTGAAGATGTCTGAGTAATGAACTAGATAAATGATATGCTTAACATTAACATGTTCCTTATCATTGTAAACTTATATTATTAAATAAACAAACTTGCTTCATTATACCCATTGCTAACATTTGATATAGTTACAGTTTTATAAAAACTGGAGTTACACCACTATTATTCTAAGTAAAACACATCTAAAAAAAATCGTAGATTTAAATCAAATACGTCATTATACTTTTGACAGCGGGTCATTAATTAATATTCATAAAATTTTTTTCAATTAAAATAAAATCTGATTAAATCTTACTGATAAAAAATACTATAAAATTGATCAATAATTGATAACTTAATTTATATCATGATCAAATCCATGACTAAATGTTTGTGCGTAAAAAGTATTAATTTTGGCATTGAAGTTGTACCAACTGATAAAGAGTTTGTCAACAGATTAATTGAACAAAAACGCATTCGTTTCACATCTCTATTATTGTGGCAATGTAAAAAAGTATACCAATAAAGATACCTAGATAAAAAGCAGAGATATCACTTCAATTATCGGGCTCCTTCAAATGGGCCCATCACTATATACAATAATAAAAAAAGAATGGTTTTCTTTTTCAATTTTAAGTGGATCAAAAATAAACCCCTCAGAAACTTTGACCTCGAGTTTTATTTACGTAATGGCACTGTGGGTAGCCGAATTGTCAACGTCAACGGCTTCAGTTGCGGGGCTCACGGTTAAATACTAGTGCGGACAGTTTCATTAATTGATTCATCAACCAGTTTGAACCAGTTTCGGTTTGAAGGCATAGATGTCTGAATTTCTTCTCACCCATCCGATCCTTTAAACGGGGCGTAACAAGGCCGATTAGCTAGCCACTGGTCCTGTCTTGGTTCTATCCTTTTATCCCTGCTGTCTTCGAAAAAGAGTCTTGTAACATGCAGTTCCAATGGAAAAAACTTGTGTTGAAATAAGGTCAGTTAGGAGTCCATTCATCCACTTTGGGAGCGGACATGGTTTAAAAAAACGCTAGAGTTCTGGAATACACAATACCTTTTTTCTCATTAATCGCTGGAAGAGATTGATTTTCCCTTTGATTAATTTAAGTTGAATTATCTTTATTTTATTGTTTGAATTGACATTTATTACCATATATAATATCTTTTAAGGTGTTAACTGTCAATTCTTGGTGGAAAGACATTATATTTTAAAAAATAAAACACAATTCATTTGTACTACTTCCACATGTTTATAATGATCAGGACCGGTTTCGCTCATCACGAGCAGTTGATAATGCTTGTGGAAAGGAAAAAAGACGTAACCCACACCAAAAATATTGTGAATTACTCACATAAAATGTGCTAATACACTACAGTTATATGTAAATATATAATATATTGACTGTAGAAAGGCAAAAGGACATATCCCTCTGACTTTTCAAAATATATTTTTTTCGATAATCACAATGTATAGAATTTAATATAAGTAAAAAAAATTGTTTGTGGGTTACATCCTTTTTCCTTTCCACAGTCGATATTGTAAAAATATCGAAGTATTTAGTTCTGAAAGAATTATATGAATAATTGAGACGTCTCAAAAAAGCAAAAATACCCTGCAAAAAAATATTGAGCAACTGAGTAAGAAGCAGTTCTCGTAAAAAAACTTCCATTGAGTTAAACTCTAGTAGGAGTCCATATGCTCCACATTGGGACCAGCAAACTATTAAGAGTAAATAAAAGACAGACATTTTTAAATACATATATATTCATGACACATGTACCATAACATTTTTTTTATTAATAATAAAACAGATTCAGCATATTCAGTATATAGGAATGGATAATGAAAGACATTGATATAATATAGTGTAAAATGTGCGTATTAGTAAAGAAAAAAATAATATAGCTTAGTTAAAATTATTAAAACCATCACTTATGACTTGCTTAATTTCCATTGAAATTAATATTTGAAAAGAGATGTTTAAGACTAAAAATGATTGTACTTCAGAATTTTTATTACTATATTTGAGTCACCTGATTACAAAAAGGCCTTAAATCCACAATTGTCGGGTCTGTTTAAGGATATATTATGCTCTTTGTTACATGCCACGTTTTTATATAAAATGCTTGCATATATTAAACCTTTTACTCACAGATGATTTTGATATGCATGTGCGAAAACTCTCCAAGTGCTTTTTGCAAAAACATTTCGACATTGAAAAAGTAAATAATTATAATTTGTATGTTTAAAAACAATGATTATTTTTGAGTGATGTTTGAAGCCATTAAAGGGTCAAAATATTTAGATTTTGAAAAAATAAAACAAAAGATAAAAATTTAATCCTAAATATGATTAGAAAAGTGTCGGGCCGAATATTAGCAGGATGGGCTGATATGGCCCAGTGGAGTAAAAGGGTTAATAGATTATAGGATATTATCCACATAAAATCTCTGCAACTAGACGACTCATATAATACATAATTTTTATGCAAATATTATATCAAACAAATATAATACTAAGTAAACATATTTCATTTTTTTTATACTTTTTCATTAAATTTTGTAATTATTATAATTGTTTTGCAGAGATTGAATATTCCAACTTGCGCTAATGGGCAAAGAGTAAGAAAATTTTCTACTTTGAACAGTTTTTGGTTTGATTATGGAACAAATTAGGGGACATATCCTATTGTTCCGACACTTTATTCGTATGTAGAATTGGTCATAAGTGATACTTCAAGTTTGATCCTGTGCTAGTGCTTGGATCATAGTGTCATTGGTCTTCTGACTATATCTGCTACAACTAACACTATTCTGTTAATCCAACATTATAGGTGGTACTATTTATGAATTTGGTTTAGGGGTAATAATGCTTTGAAAATTCATCTCAATTGTCACATCGGCGTTATAAAAATTTTTGTAACTTGAGGAATACCTGTACTTTAACAGAAAATAATAATTTGAAGTATGATTATTTGTAAAACAAAATTTTTCCCTCTTCTTTATACTTAAATATTTATAAAACATTTTTTTTCATGTAAAATTTAATCCTCTGGTTGCCGGGCTTTTTGGGATTACTATGCAAGACATACTGTAATTCTAATAATTAAGTAAAATGTGTTTTATAATTGGAGGCATACTTTACAATACCCTATCAACTGTTCAAAATGTATTGGATGCTTTTTCAATGATGGCATCACATGAGATGGATTCGGCAATTCTTGCTAGAGTACCAAAAGCTGATTTATCATATTTTGGCAAACAGAGGGTTAAGGCTAATCGGCTAAGGCTAAGGTTAATCTAATCTAAATCTTGATAGAATCATTTTTTATATCAAACAATTATTTTTTGACAACAATAATAAAATATCCAATCTCATACGTAATCAACATAACAAATAAGAACAAATTAGTGTTTTATTATACTGAGACAAAATGTTTTACATTCGATTAACGGATATTATTT
Organism: Himalopsyche phryganea; assembly: GCA_022494535.1. Classification (NCBI taxonomy): domain Eukaryota; kingdom Metazoa; phylum Arthropoda; class Insecta; order Trichoptera; family Rhyacophilidae; genus Himalopsyche; species Himalopsyche phryganea. The sequence goes on along the minus strand of JAGVSL010000176.1, from coordinate 825,590 downwards.
AACCAAAGAGTGAGACATATTTTGATTATAAAAGTATGCAAAATCATTAAATACATTAACTTTGGCTTCTCACGTCAAATTATTACTATCATACTGTTAACCCGTTCCCTGATGAGCCGCATACACGATATCCCATTTCTGAATATCTCAAAAATTAATTCAGTAGTATCGGTGTTAACCAAACTTTTGAAGATTATCAGGACAAATCAGGTTATATTTTAATACAAATATTAGCTTGTACATGAAAGTTTTAACACTGTTATATTTTTGAGTATTAACTATCAACACACTGTAATCTACATTCTCAAAAGTTGAGATGTTAGCAGTCAATGGGTTAAACGTCATTATAAAAAATAAAACAAAGCCAATTAACATTTAAAAAAATCACATTTACAGTATTTTTAATTGTATAAAAGTTTGAATTTAACTCTATTGATTTATTGATTGAAAAATGAGTTTTATTAATGCTATCACAATACATAGCTGCAGATAATTCAATAAAAATTATTGCTGATAAAACAAATTCTTTACATCATACGATTTTGTCCTGAATTATCAACAGATAAATTAAGTAAAATTTCTAAGCCTGCATTCATTACAACCAATACCAGATGTCACCATTACATGAATAACATTGGAAGTTTATATTTTCAGTCAACTTAATTATACAGATATTATTATATCATTTTGCTCAAATAAAATATGAAACTTTATGTGCCCTAAATCTTCCCATCATCTAGAAATGTTTTCAAAGAAATTTGAAATAAAGTAAGACCGAAATTATGTTGGTGTTTTTTTTTACTGTTGAAGGTACAAATTTAACCCAGGTAAAAGAATTTAAATAAATGTTTCGCACATTGATAGAATGATATTTCAATGGCCAAATTTGATTTGACAGATGAAATATTGCAATAACAATTGAACATCAAAGATTATAGGTTTGAAAATCAGAATAAAAGAACTCTGTTTCATTACAAGTTTAAATAAAGAACAAAGTTTTTATTATAATATGTTTTTCATCTAACTGAAATATTAAATAAGATATTTACGAGGCGTCTAGAAGTAAAAACTGATACGTCCATATCTTGTCAAATTCTAAAAGAAAATATGTAATGATACATATCTTGCAGACCCCGAAAAAAGCATACAAAAAAATGTTTAAACTCTTTCCCATGTCACCGAAATCCCACACTGAAACAAATAAATTCAATTCTGATTGTCCAATTTTATTTTTCTTATATTAATTGCAATTAGCAGTTGACTGGCTAGTAAAAATAAGTATATTGTTATCAATTGGAAATACAATACAGTGGAAAAATAAACTATTCTTATAAATAATGTATTGTTAATCGTGAGCCACAAAAACGATGTTTACTGCCAATATTGAAAAGTGGACATATCGGTTTTTACTTTTACACGCCTCATATATCGCCACCGTTCAGGCAAAAGTCGTCAACCCTAAGAACACCATTTTAAGATATCGCAATTTAAAAGTTTGGAAATGAAGGGAAAACATACTTTAATGTTTCAAAGGTTTGATCTACATTAGATATTTTTCTCATGTCTTTTGAATAAATTCTTTAGGTTGCTTTTACTTTTTGATGCTAATTAATACATCTGGAAGGTTTTGATTTATTCAGTGAAAAACAAATAATTTGGATTTAAGCAATATTTACTAATATACTATGGTGACTTTTAATTTTACGCTTCGTGTGACATGCTCAACTTAAAGCTGTTTTTTTCAGGGTTGGTGACAGTGACAATATACAAGTTGTAAAGACAAAAATACTGATGGTAAAAATGAAGAAATAATTTCAGCTTCGTAATTATTAATATTGGTGAATGAGTTTGTGAATGATTATGATTATGAATTATGAATTTTGAAGATTTATTAGGACACAACAAATTTACCTAGGACAAAACATTGATTTCTCTCTTAGAGTTACAACTAAAGGATATAAAATCACAATAAACTGCAGAAAAAAATTAATATTAATTCTTAAGCGATCATCAAAAATAATATCAATATAGAAATACTGAATGTATAAGTAAAAAATATTTGACAGGCTGCCGATGAATTCACAACGTTGTTGTACATACTTTACTTAATCTTAAATAAGGGTGTAAAAAAAATACTTCAGAAGTCATACATTAAAAAAAAATACTTTAAACAACCATTTATTGAGATTCGAAATATTTATGAAAAAAATAATGGCTCCTATAAAGCCGGTTACGTGTATGGATGATGATAAATTAACAACAAATGGCCCCACCACAAACAACAAATGGACACTTACATTGGATGCAACGATCGTTGATAAATATTTGAGATACATATGGATGGTGTCTTGGTCAATTGATAACCGTCAAAATTGAAATTGTTCAGGAGGGAGTGAAAACTGTTTTCATCGAAAACATTATATGGTGAGTTGCAACATGAATCTTTGAAATGCACTTCTGTAAATTCACATGTTTGCAGATACAGGATTATACATAGGGATTGTCGATATAATAGCGGCTTACATCAAATGGGAGGGTTAGTTTTGAAACCTAAAACCAACGTAAAATGATGTTTCCCTTCCAAAAAATGGTCAATTTATTTTTCTAATTTACATCATTTTGCCGAGACCTGCTCTGTCGTCTTTAAAATGAGATCCAATCATTAACTCATTTTCGTATTTTTTGAGGGTCACATCAATTGGCCAAAACACAGTCGAATTATATTTATGTATTGTCAATGTTTTAAAATTGGAAAACAGGTCAGGTAAAATCAAAGAGAGAATCTTATTACCGTATCACATCCAAAAAATATTTGTAATACAAAGAAGAAGATTATACAACATGTTTAATTCTTACAAATTACTGTTATTCAAAATAACATTGACATATAAGACAGTCAGCTAAATTTTACTCTAAGAGCTTATAACTGCTAACAATTTATTCAATTACACAATAGTCACATTAACTTTTTCTTTAATGTATATATCATCATTTGGAATGCAACACTGTGTTTGTGACATACAATAGAATTGTGCAGGAGAAAAAAAAATTGTTATTTTTGAAAATGGCAAATGAAATACGTGGAGCCCCGCATTGATTGTTCCCCGATATATTGATTTCCTCAATCTATCGTCTAAATATTATCTTCCCGTCACAAATATTGTCCCGATTGACCGCGTGCAAGTTTCATAGAATTTTCTATGATTCATGGCCATGTTTCGTCTTATATCTGCACCTCTGTTGCACAGGTTGGTCGTCGTTTAGACTTGCTTCGCATTCGTATTGCGAATTTTTCCAACTCGCAACCAAAATGCCCCCCATTAAGAAAATTAAGACTAATGAAGGATTATCCGTTAAGGAGTTTACTTTTAGTGAGTTTGATGAGATTCTTCACACGTGGTACCAGCAGGTGCGAGCTGAAAACATACCTTTTGATGGATCCATAGTTAAAGATAAAGCTTTGCAAATAGCCAATAAAAAAGGAATCACAGATGTCTCTGCATCGAATGGATGAATCAATAAGTTCAAAGATCGGCATGGTCTTGTTTATAAAAATTTGACTTTTTTTTTTATTTGAAGCTTTCTTGCATTTTTCGTTTATTTTTTAGGGTCCCTTGAATAATGTAGAATCGAGGTTTCATTATACAATTAAATTGGTGTAACAAGTTGCCAAAAAAATTTTGATACTATAAAAGCACATTCGCAGGAAAACAAATTTAACATTGAATGGCATCAAGAATATTTCTCAGTTTAATTATCGTTAACGCTGTATTGCATGCCGAATGACGATAAAATTCATAATAAAGAAATTCTTCAAAAGAGCTAGACACGGTTTAGACATTTTCTATTTATTACTTAACTAGAGTAAATACTTTAAAAAGAAAGAACATCGACAGCTATGATAAAATATATTGTACACCAACACCAGAAGATCTAAAACTCTATTACATTCAATTTCTAGAAGAGTATAGTTTAAAAAAATAGTTCTTATCTAAAATGATAAATAACTATTATAATACATTGCTAAAAAATTTATGGTCACTATTTCAGCATCCAAGCAATAGGGATGGATAACATCGATATTATATAAATCATTGATTGCTTATGGGCTTTGATTATTGGGATTTATTTTACTAAACACGAAGGTACAACAAGATTAATATGTTTGCAAAACATTATATTTATATATTGTAAGATATATGGAATGTAAACTATTCACAGTGACATGAAATAAGAATTCTTGTAAATCAATATTAATTACATATCAGAAAAAAATATATCCTTTTTGAACATGAACCACTTTGAACATTTTGAATTCAGTTAAGTCTTTATTTTCTGATATTGCTTATGAAGCGTGTAGGTACAATTTATAAAGATATTTAGTAATAACAGATAGTGTAGATAAGCTAAAATTGTATTGGCAATAAAATAGTGTCATAATGTTAAATGAATATATTAAAATACCAAAAAAAACCAAACATTGGAATCAAGGAAACCTATAATTTATATGAATTACGAAATATTATTATAAAAAATTCGTCGCCATATTTCAAATTTGCTCTATGGATTGTTATAAGTATAAGCCATTTGGCAAATTTTTTATACTGATGTCATGTTCGTATTTTGCGTAAATTGTTGGTTTCTCTGATTCCCATGTATGATAATTTGGCATTTTCCTATTTGCAATTAAATTTCTTACATTACTGCATTGTTATTAGCTGGATTGCAAGTGTTGTTGAACTACTAAAAAGTTATTGGATTTTTTGTACAATGATCAGCGTGTATTTTTTATCATATTGAATGCATGTAACATTATGACAGCAAAATGTAATTAAAAAAAAGCGAGGGAGTAAACATTAAAGATTGCTTGCATATTTGAATACACAATAAATATATTCAATCAACGATGAATTTACTATAAAAAAACTCGGTGGAATCTGTTTTATAAACATATTTGCCAGCAGCAGAACAATCTGCCTATAATAATAAATTATTGTGTTGTTTTGACGGATATGTACCCAAATAATTCTTATAATGTTGCAGAGGGACTGAAAAATATTCCTTGACATTTTGAAGACAAGCAGTGAGATATCAACTTCTATAACATGGGTGGCCAAACTTTCAACCACTAGGAGTGACCTGCTTTTGAAATTATTGGCAGCGGTCTACTAATACTAAAAGTAGTAATTTAAAGCCAAAAATAAGTTTAAATTGAAAATAAACATAGATTATATTAATATCAAGTTATTTTAACAACCTTGAATGTATTCACAACGCTAACCATGTCAGTTAGTGTTTTGTTCCTTCTTTGAAGTTGCAAATTTAACTCATTTAGTTTTCCTGTAATGTCAGAGAGAAAAGCAAGATCAAGTACCGACATCATCTTCCAATTGAAGATAATGATTTATTAGCTGCTACCATAAACTCCTCAATTTCAGGTAAAAAACCTAAGAATCTTTTTAAAAACAGCCACATTATGTCTGTGTGCAATAGTAATTCCCCAAAATCGTAACGTAAAAACAATACTCTGATATTTTAGCAATGATTATTAAAAGTATACATGAATTTTCTAAAGATTTTATTTTGCATAAAATGACAATTGGGGAAATTTATCCCAGTGTGAGAATTTTAGTTCCAAATTCGGTGGCGGCCAAGTAATGTTGGTAATACTATATATAGTATTGCTCTGAATTTTCGTGTTTGCAAACTGATTCCATGAACAGAATTAACTAATTAATGTGAACGTTATATTGATAGTAACAATCTTTGTTCTGCTCGTCTTCAATTCGCCAATTTATATTACTATAATATTATCTTATTAAAAAGCATTTGTTTTTTAAATTATCGGACTTAAATATTAGGTACTAACTGTATCCTAGAGAAATAAATATTAAAATAAATTGGAATGGTTAAATCAAGATAGTAGAAGATTGTAAGAATATATCTGTGTTAAACACTGGAGTTGTAAATTATTATTAACGTATATCACATACAAAGTATGAATAATGTCATGACAGGATGAGTGTTTGTGTTAGTAAATTTAAAAAGAAATTTATAGATCGCACATTACATATTAACTGTTTTGATGTAATTAAGTATATTAAAAAATTTATCATGTAACATTAAAAAATATTTGTAAATACAATAACAAATTTATACGATAATTCCATCTAAACGTCATAGCATAGTTTACTCATCTACGTGGAATAACATCAATTGGCGGCATTATAATGCCAAATTTATCAAGACTGGTAACATTTAAACTATAGGAAAGAATACTGGAAGGAAACTTGAATGAATTACGAAAGAAAAATTAGTGTTTTGACTTTATAAACCTTTTAAAGGCTTTTGATATATTTAGAATTTTTAACAAGCAAGCAGCAAGATGTGAGACCTGACGAAGTCTTGGATAATTCAGAGAAGCAAACAGATCGCCTAGCAAAGTCCACCTTCTCACAAAATACCTGAAAAACAACCAATAAGTATAAATCCAACTGATAAATGCTAAGTAAAAAATATTCAACATGACAAAAAGCGCGACACGCAATAAGTTTATATTGGCTTAAAAGCATCCCCAGAAATAGTATGAAAAAGCTGTCATATTGTGGAAAATGAACTACAACCAAGAGAAAGAAATTTGCACATACAATATCCTTGATTAATTCAGCGGTTACTGTGTGGAAATTCACCGCAAGTTTATTTATTTCTAATTTTTGTAATTGGTAGTGTAAATATTCCCACTCGACCTTTCATTTTTATGTTAAGAAATAAAATCATTGCTTACGTTAGAAATAAATAACCTTGTGATATGAATAGTTTGAAGATGCTTCTCGAAGAGGATAAACACGTGTCACATTTAGTAACACAGCCAGTGGCATAACAAAGTTATCAATTTTAATTTCACATACAAATTACTAAAAGCAATGAAACCTTCAAACGGTTAATACAATCAACATCTTTTATAGTGTATTGTTGGACGACAGCTTTCTCACAGTAACAATGTACCTACTATAAATACGCCATATTCTATCCTAACACACAATATCTAAAAATTACATTAACATCGCAAGCAAGCACGCAAAATGATGCAATCTTACAAACTTCATACATATATATAAACTTTTATGAGAAAACATTAACAATTAGTTAACAAAACCCATTGCAATATATGCACATGTAGTCATTTCTCGACTTAAAAACAAATTTTGGTAAGAAAATCATAATTTGTAAATCATCAATGATGCATTATATTTTAATCAAATTTTTAGAATAGTGTGTACCTACTTATTTTGATGAAATATAAATAAAAGATATTATCAACGAACTATTTTTCCCAGACATATATCGAGAATTGACTGTATCTTATATATTACATATGACAGGTCGCAGACAACGATTCCAATCTACAACACAACATTCGCTACCAATTTATACATTTCGATTACATGATTCCGATATGATTTTTACTATAGCAGTGAAGCGTTAAATATTACAAAATAATGTTGAATGCTGCATTTGCTATAAATATATACTAATTTACGTCAAAAATAGTTATTGACTTATAACATAAGAGAGAAAAAATTAAATGTTTTCTTCAAAAAATTAACAACAATTCACAATTGGATTAAGTCCAGTTAGCAGCCATCCACAACTTGAAATATATTGACGCATACATTGAATATGATTTTCAATGCCTTGTGTATTGCAATCAAGATATCGCTGACACATAAATGTAAATATGTGTCAGCGAGCTTGTAAAAATTAACGAGAGCCTTTATAAAAGGCTTAAAATAATATTTCAGATTTATTTACTTTGTTGCTATGTACAAAAGCAGGTTCATGATCAATGAATAACGATTATTAACTAAAATAATAATCAACACACCTTGAATGATTCGGGTATTTCTTCTATTCCTCGGTGGATGAGGGTTCCATTGATGTAGAGGCAGTTAGCAGCAGCATCTTCGGGAACCGTCAGTGTGCTGTATGAGTATGTGGCTTCTCTCTCCATGCGGCGGAGGACTTGCTGGGCTTGCTCACTTGCCCCGACGCATAATACATCTGGACCTGCCATAGTCACATAGCTCTTCAGTCGTTTGGAATCTGAAACCTGACCACAACGAGAGAATGTATAAAACGTTAATATCAATAAGTGTCAATTCAAGGCGACATTCAAAAAATATATATTTATAAAAGCAGTGCCAATTCGCTCTTAGCTGACATTTAAATGAATATAGAACTTTACTTAGAAAACATAACTGTGCATTACTATTATCATATTATCATTTCCAATAAGTGAAACATAATTTAAAAATTCAATTTCTAAAATTTGTATGTTCGATTATCAAATTTTCCCAATCTCTTCATGTGTGTAAATAGTTCAAATGTCTTAATATAACATGAATTAAAACATTTGCATTTTATTTATTCCTAAAGACATGATAATATATTAATTTATGATACACACTGTGGAAAACAATCTGATAATAATTAAAAATGCGTAACAAAAATATAGCAGGTGGTGGTCAAAACGGATTGGAGCAAATTCCCTTCTATTAAGCACTTTTATAATTGCTTTTTTGAAAACGTTTATAAAAAACAAAATAACACCTCTGTTATACGCATGTCTTTGGTTTCGAATAACTGCACATAAGTATTTTTCAGTCAAAACAAACATTTCTATTTTGTCTTATGATCTTTGCAGGATCAAAAAATCAGTGTCTGAGTCGCAAAGCGCTGCACATGCCCACACTGCTAACAAATTGTATTAAAATCTTTGGTATTGATAGCGTGCGAAAAGCAGCCTTCATTGCGTGCCATTATCCAAACTGCCAGTAAAACTTTGTTTTGCCACCTTTTCTAGCCAAATTAGGTGTTCCCTGTCAAGAATGTTGGGGCCAACTCCTTCTACCGGTTCTTGCATTACCTTGATGGGAGTGCAGGGATACTCAGGAAATGCTTCGGCAACTGCCCGAGCGCCTGCCTCATTACTCCACTTAGACAAACCGATGAAAAACTCCCGGCCTGGAAAACCAACCAAATTGACAAGTGAGTATCTATAAGTGCAATAAACATACCAGATGAATAAAACATAACATCTACAAAAATGATCCACTCAATTCTGTTTTTACACGTTCAAAATAAACTGGGGGTTATTGTTTATTACAAAATAATATATATATATATTATTTGTCTTGATTTATCCATCTGTCAATCTATTTATATTTTTAGTATAGAATGCAACAAAATATCATGGAATGAAATTGATTGTTAACAAACAGATTCTAAAATGTTATAAGGTAAAAATATCAATGCATTTAGTTCCACAAGAATTATAAGTACTTCGGCTTTACACCATCGTGAGAACTACGTTTAAACTTAATTAAATTTAGTTATATATACTGGTTTAGAAGAGATAGTCAATAACCAGTATATAAAGCTTAACTATAATAAATTACGTTTTGACGATGGTGTGACGGGCAAAATAATTATCAACCGATTCTTATAATTCTTCTGAACTTTGATATTTTTACCTTGTGATAATGTAGTACCAAGCAAATATACAATTCAATCAGTATCTTAAAATTTTGTTGACCCGTTTTCTCTATAATTATATAAAATTTTCTATAAAGATGTTGTATTTGAACCAGAATCGGCAATAATTCTTGTTTTGTGAAAACATTCTTTTGAAATCACCGGTGTTTTCTTGGGAATAGGGCTCTATGAAATAACTGCTGGAGTTATCTTCTCGTTACTGATTTTGTCAGGAGCCATTCTGATGAATGTTCCGAAGTCTGATGATGAGGATAAAATTTGGCTGCATCTCATTTAAACTAATTCTGATAATAATACTTTATTAAACATGGCTATAATAAAAATAACACAGAATGATATTTTATCCATGAAACATGAACAGTAAACAAATTTCCAAGCGAGTCTAGAAATTTGAGTGGTTGAAAAGTTTGACTAAAATATGCCAATAACACTCTGATCAATTGGTTGCCGATATAAAAACAGAAATGATTTGTTTTTCTTCCCCAAGCTCTTCACGTGATAACAGAATTGGGCGTACTGGGTAATTTTAAAATAAAAAATATGACACATTTTTAAGTAGATAATTAGATTGACAACTACTCTTATTCCAAGCTACATAAACAATCATGCAAGTAATTGAGATTTTTTCTTTTAAACCAGCTGTTCTTAACCTAAGGGTTGCAACCCAAAATTGGGTTGATTGGAATATGTTATGGTAGAGGTTTGCACGAGCCGAAATTTCATAAAATTACCTGATCCGATACCATCATCTTCAGGCCTCGCCCTAACTCGAGTCTCAGTATCACACATGTTACCCGAACCCGACCCGAAGCCCAGATTTATTTATCTCAGCCCAAAAAAAGCCAGATTTTTTTTAAATATAGTAATTCATTTATACTTTTAAAACAATATAATTATGTCATTGCTTACATATTTCCAATGATATTCATAGCACATGTGAAATAAATTATTTAAGTTATGAATACAATTGCCTTATGGCCGACTTATGACCCAAACAAGGCCTCAGCCCGAATCTGAATTGTCTTTACTCACCCGGGCCCGTGCAGGCCTCTATGTTATGGGTCGTGAAATATTCTCATCAAAACCCTATAGGCCACATATTTTATTTAACACAATCACTGCGTATGAAATATCTCATGAAATATTGAGAACCGAATTTTTGAATAGCTATAACTTTGTTAAAAATGAAAATTCTTAAATAATCTAATCACCCTAGACTAGTTTATTTCTTCATTTCCCCAAAACATGCCACTGGTGTAGTATCTTAACCAGATGACATAATTTTAGCAGTTATTCCCGGTGGTATTCCCTGTGCGGAGAGAGCTAAAGGCGCGTTCAAGCCACACTCTAATTTTCTATTTGGCTACATGTATTTTCAACAAAAAAATCTTACCTTTTTTTTCGTTTTATTTTTTGTTTTACAGCAATTGAATTAAAAAATTTATCAATAACAATATAGTTGTAAATGCACACGAAAAAACTGGGATAATAAAAACGTTTGAAAACACATATGATATTTCATAGTTTGAACTACAAGACACTTCTACCATTATTTATAAGGTAAAAAACGTTTATATAAAAAATACGATGACTTCCTAAACGTAATAACATGTGATACAAATAAAACACTATTCACAAAATAATAATGAGAAAGCAAAACCAATTTACATCCGAAATAAATGTTTTACCAAAAAATAACAATTCGTTCATTATACGAATTCTGTTTACATATGTGTAAATGGGCCTTTATATGAGTACATCAGAAAAAATGATAAAACGACCAATCGTCAGAGAATATCCATATAAACTGAAGAGTACTTTTGAAGCTCTGTTGTGAAAATTTCGATCAAATACATTTTTGTATTTTTGGGTTATTTTATTCATGTTAGTCTTGGTACGCGAAACCAAAAATTTTAACCTTACTTGAGTTGCAACACCAAATGGCTAAGAAACGTTTTAAATCAACACATACATACTAGGGAAATTAAGTACTTTAAATTTACTGTAGTTCTTCATAGAGATAACATGAAAATGACGAGACTCGTTATATGAAAAACATCACTTGGTATTTTGAAACAAGAATTTATAAACAATCAGGGCATAGCACTCGATACAACTTTTTCGTATTTCGTAGTCAGCATAGAAATATGTAATTAAAAATACCAGATGGCTTTTAATGGACACTGGCTATAAATATTGATTTTAACCCCTTTGATATCGAACCAAATTAGATTATATTATAATAATATCTGTAAAGAATTTATATTGTAAATATAAAACTGTGAAACATAAATATCTTTTAAATGAAATAATGTAATAATTTTTTAGTTAATAACGTAAAAATAAGAAAGTTCAACAAAAATTTTATCAGTTTGTCGGCTTCACGTCATCGTCAGAACTATATTTAAGCATAATTTACCTTAGCTACATATACTGCTTTAGAAGAGATAGACAATATTGTATCATCTCACTCATTCCAACATCAAAACTATTATTTAAAATTAAAATATTTAAAGACCATTTGTCGATAAAGAAATACTAGTGATAACCGATTTGACACAAAATTAGTCATACATCCAAACCTGTAAAAAGGACATCTCCGCCTTCGAGTGTGGCATTCTTATCCTCTACTTCGAGTATGGGTAGATCCATTTCAATCTTGAGGATTTCACGAAGCGTATCCACCTAAATATAATTTTAGAATCATAAAATTAAATTCGTGGTAAATGATTTTGATAAACTTCAAACTCAATATCGACAGTGCTTTGGCCAATTGATTTAAATTGTTCAAGAGAGAGTAAAAACGGTTTTTATCAAAAACATTATATGGAGAGTTGCGTTATGATTCTTTGAAATGCAGTCCTGTAAATTCTCATGTTTGAAGATACGGGATTATACGTAGGGAGTGTCAATATAATAGTGGCTTACAACGAGTTGCCAGCTCAGAATTTTTAATACTAAAACCAAAGTAAAATGATGTTTCTCTTTCAAAACGTGGTAATTTATTTTTCTAACTTACATCATTTGGCCATGACATGCTCTGTCGTCTTTAAAATGAGATCCAATCATTAACTCATTTTCGTACTTTTTGAGGTTTACATCAGTTGGCCAAAACACCGCCGATATGCTCAAAAACAATCAAATACACTTAAATTGTGTACAATCTCAAAGTGAAAAATGACCGTTTGGCGCTTGTGCAAAAATAACTGCGAGATGATTTTTCGCTTTACTAATAATGCTACTTATAGTAAACCGCAGACTGTTTTTACAAATTTTTCATTGGCTGTATAAATTCCAATCTTTGATATTTATTGCTTACGATTTACCAGTATAACAGTTATTAAAGAGCTAAGTAGCAACAAAACTAAATAATTGAGTAAAGATGTTTTATGTTCATTTCATAAGCTATGTGTCTTTCATTTTATTGAAATATATTATTTTAAAAAATAGAATGTGTTTAGTCTCTTCTGTAAACTAGCAGTTTTGGAGCAACACAATTTTCTAGCATCAATGAAAATATGATCCACATTGGGAGTGGACACGGTAAAAAAAATACAATTCAAAAGTTTGAATAGTACCATTTAATAAGACAGTCGGATAGAGACGTCACAATATATGCGCTTAAATGAGCAATTAGCTTGAAAGGGTCAATTAGTCATCACCCTCCCAGCTTCATAATTTCATACAATCATTAAAAATTATGTCACCAGCCAAACAAATTACCATGAGAGGTCAGTGAATAAATAGCATCAAATATGGAAGAGCAGGAGTGACGGATGGTTTTGCTTCTGTTCTAACAAATTCAATGAACTTCGCAATTCATTACTGTGGTTGAAATATTTTTAGTTTCTTATTCTTTGTTGGCGCTACAGTCCTTGGCCATCTCAATTATTATTCATCCACTCCGCTCGGTAATAAGCCAATCGTTGACCTCAAGTACTCATAGGTATTGTGACACCGCTTGGTCTTTCCTCGGTAGAAGAAAATGCGAGGAGTTTAGTGGGTTTCTCTCATCCATGCGTGATATATATCCGGTTCGGCGTATGCGTTGCGTAACAAATTTGACAATGTCTGGCTCACCATAGAGGTTAATATGGTTGAGCCGAAGTAGCTAAATGCCATCCTCGCAGACATGGTCGGTAATTTTTCACTCAAACACTCATAGCTTTTGAGTCTTTAGAGCTCAGCATTCAGGGCTCTGACCCATACGCCAGAGCAGGTCTGGTGTGGGTTGTGTAGAGGCGAACTTTTTTGTTTAATGATAATTGGGACAATTTGAATTGTTTATGCAGTCCATAGAAGCATCCATTGCTGCTTACAATAATTCTCCTTTTAAGACATCGACTGAGGGTGCTTGATGGAATTCCAATATTAAATTTGGATTATTGAGATTTTGTACACTTCCATGTATTACATGGAAGTGTACAAAACATGTATTACATGTATTACATGGTAAAATACATGGAAGTGTACAAAATCTCAATAATCCAAATTTAATTCTCCTTTTGATATTGTGTTGTATAGTTTGAATACATTAATTAAAAAGCTATTTACTAAGTAGAAAACAATAGAGAAGATGCAAAGATCGCTGAGAGAATTGGGACCTATAATGTATTACAAATTATAAATTGCTAAATACCATTTATGTAATTCTACAATTCTCTTCTACCTGTCCTATCCTACAGACTGGGTGTAGCGGGAGCGAATAGTTAGCCACTAGTCCTGCCCTAACCATATCATTGCTCTCATCGAAAAGACGTTGAGCAAGTGAGTCACCAGTAGTTCTCGTAGGAAAAAACTTTTGAAGAGAGGCTCCATTAAGAGTCCATATACTTCACATTCAAAAAAATATATGTTTTCGAGATGGAATTAAAACTGATCATTTTATCAATAGAACTTTTTGTGTCACTGCAATGCATTGCATCTTTATGCTGAAAATTAATTACTACAAATGTAACTGTTGAATTCAGTAAAAATATTAAAGTGGCCAGAATGAAAATATGTGTTGGCCCAATGAATTTTATTTACACTAATATTGAAAATTAAATTACCATAGACTAGCCATCAAATACGTCAAAAATTTTGAAAACTCATATTTGTTTATATATGTAATCAATTAACAAATTTTTAAGATTGCAACATTTCACAAATTACATCGACAACATTATTGCAGATATTTGAATATCCACCGGTTATGTTCAATTTTATAGTATCGTGATTTGACATTAAATATTATTTATACCACATGAATACATATTTTTTAATTACTTGATTGAAAAAAGAGGCATTGTTGTTGGAAAAGGAGGGCTAGTTAATATAAGGGCTAGCTTATATTGCAATTAGCTGTTGACCTGCTTATAAAAATAGGCACACTGTTCTTAATGGAAATTCAATAGTATGAAAATGACAAAAAACTAGTTCTGTTAATGGCGTGAAACATAATAAAAGGAAATACAATAATATGAAAAAAAAACTGTGCTTAAAACCAATAATTTAAGAGAGAAACACAAGGTCGTACTGCTAATATTGCAAAATGGACATGTTTTTACTTTTAGACACCTTATATCATCAATATTAAGTGTTATTTTACAAATGTATTACTTCAATGTGAAACCATAATACACTTTCATATAAACCTTAATGATATTAAATTTATTACAAATTTGAAACAATGATCATCATTATTATTGAATATAATCATTTGTCGATTAGTATTCTCGATTTCAAGGTTGACTATACGTATAACAATCATAATTTGTGCTACACCTCAAAAGGCTAAGTAATACAGCTCTAAATAGAGAGACAGTGTTCATACAATATGTATCTATAAAAGGCTTGGGTGTGGCAATAAAGGTAAATAATTGATTTGTGATAAAAATAGACTGTTAAAACAACATTTCAATGCATATATTTTTGTCAACCCGCATAACTCTTCTACAATAATACTGAGGTATCCATCACATTATAATCAGTGTAATAAAAAAAATTACCATCCCGTGTTGGCTTCAATGACTTTACTTGATTGGTTGAATACATTCAGATTGGCATAAAGCATTCAAATTGACCAGCTAAATTGAATATTGTACGTTGCTATAAAATAATATGGCTGCAATATCTTAATAATTCGCAATTATTGTGTAAGTATTAAAAGATAATGTTGTGTTAATATACAGGTATATTCTGAATGTATAAATGCTAAACTAAAATAAAAATTAAAGTGTGTTTACTGACAAGTTGAACATGTTTCTGTCCAATAATATCGATGCTATTAATAGACAATAAATACATGTTCATGAATGCACTACTAGAGATTAGTGGATATGAAATAACAGTGTTTATTAAATTAATGTACTCGATTAGTGTTGAATATTTAAATATAAGTATTTTAAATATTCTGTCAGACAAAACTCCTTGATGACCTAAAATATTATTCAAGAAGTGAAAAATCATTGATTTAGAAAAATTATCGTTACATTTGAAAAGAAAAGTAATTTGAGAGTCAGTCGTATTATTATTTCCATAATATTTTGAAATTATTAATTTATTTGGGTAAAAGTATAACTGCCTAACTGTCTAAGTATTATTTATAAGAGACATAATCAAAATTTTATGAACTTAGTGATCAAATAATACTTAATAGTATGAGAAGATATATGAATATGTAAAATCAATCTATTTTAAAAACCCTTCCTTTAATCTAATATTTATCAAAGCTTGGTGTAACTCATAAAATTATAATGCATGTCATAGAGTTCATGGCAGACATGGAGACAATAATTATCACCGCTTCTTACAATAATAATTGAGGATTGGATTTTGCACCATATCTTGGTGGAATCAAAAATACCACAGTGAAAACTCACCTCCTTTTGCCTGTGCGGTTGACTAGGTTTGGTGATGAGAGCTGTCCCATTGCAAACAATTGCCGCATCTTCCACAAACACACCTTCAGGCTGGGCCTCGTCAGCTGGCAATTCTACCACATCAATATTCAACTCTCGGAGTAATCTGACCAATGCTTCATGTTGACGGCGGGCCTCGTCTAGCTCGATTTGGCCGCGAGAACGGAGGGATAACGGAACTCGGGAAACGATTGCATGAGTACAGCTTAATGACGCCATGGTCCAATACCAAATACCGACACCAGTATTTTCAACCAAAAATTCTGTCGCAAACTAGTACAGTAATATGTGGAGGATCAAAAGAAAGAGAAAGACAAACTATTTAACGGTCGAGAGTACTTTGACGTTTAAGCAGTGCTGCCAAATTAAAATATTATTTTTCAAGCCCACACCAAAATAATAAAATACGATCGCAGTTCTAACAACCTCACACGATCATAAAAATCAGAACTACATAGGTAAGTACCATCGGCGTGCGGTGGACTTATCACTATCTCTATCGCACAACCTAATTTGGGTATGAGCAAGAAGGATACAAGAGCATGCGCCGCATGCCTTTGCATCTCGCTTGCGCCTTCGCTTTTCATGTGATTGAGCGAGAAGGAAATGAAACAACTGCACGCGCCTGGTAAGTACCTACATGAGGATGCGGGTGAGAAGCAAAGCGCCGTATAGGGACCTTAGGTTTTCAATAAAATAGCCTAAAATACCATTCCATTATATGGAATGGCATATTAATACCTAAGAATATTCATAATATGAATATTCTTAGGTATTTCAAAAAAATATAACAATTATACGAGCACACAACTATAGAATGTAATCAAGAACTATGAACCTTTTATTGGCGGAAGGCCGCATTTAAGAAACATACATAAAAATTATTTATTTATTTCAATCAAATGATGGCATTATAAATCCTATAAAGTCGCAGCTTCGTTACTCCTGATTTATACAATATAAACTTATTCTAAGAATAACTCTTTTACGTTTATCTATAAACTTTAACATTATTGTGTAAACAAAACATTGCATTTAAAGTATCATAACAAAAAGAAACCGGCAAGCCAAAAATATTCACGATCGCACAACAAAGTGATAAAAAAATAATATATTAATTTATATCTATAACAATACATGTCTGTACATGAATCCTCTTTTTTGTTCCCATGCTCTTATGAGATTAACTAGGTAGGTAACTAGTTTTAGTCTTGCAATTCGATGAATATGAAACTGTTTATTAATATTAGGTAGGTACATAATAATTATTTATTCAAAAAATGGGGATTTTGTTATATCGTAATTATTTTTATGGCAATACTCATGATATACCCACGTTCTCGTTCTGTTTGTTGGCTCTACTTCCTAACATTGCTGTCACGTATATGTATACTGCAAATCAGTAGGACCGAAAGAGATAAATTGCGTTCATTAAAAGTAGTAAGCTATAAACATATATTTTTTTGTATTTTCACATGATCTGCATCTATGAAATTTCCGTTTGTTGTATACAATCACAGTTTACTTTTCTTTACCCACTTTACCGTCAACCGTGCCGCTAGCTGCTTCATTGGCTGTTTGTCCCGGTTAAGGTGAGCGTCATTTTTGTTTTATCTAGTTGTTTTATTTTTATTGTTGGTCACTCACGTTAACAAGGTAAGCAAACTGCTTATCATTTTGTTTACAGCCGGCTTATAATTATTATTTTTATGTGTTAATCCTTGTTCTTTCAATTTAATTCGAATAAATACAATCCGGCATTTTGTTTGCCATCACATTTTTTCGAGACGACCGTTCGGCATTCTATTGAATAATATGTTTTTTTTTCTTTAAAGTGTATACATCATAAGTGATAACTATGTTTTGTTTCTGACCTGAACTTTTTTGTAATATCAGTTGTGTTAGCATTAATCGGTTAATTGTCATATAGTTTCCTAACGGCTGTTTAACTAGTGTTTTACATGGAGCTACACGCTGTATAGATAGTAATGATTGAATTGATAGATACTTACTTTTTTTTGTTAACTAATTACAATAATAACGAATTCGAATTACCATTGTTAAATTCAGTGACAGCTTTATATGTGAAAATGTTTTTGGTTACCGATTACTGAAATCGGCAGCAAATAAGTTGACTGTTATGATTTTTTGGGCGGTTAATTTTTGTTTTCTCTAAATTCATATGTTGATATTATTTACATTCAATTATTGGCTTGTGTTATTCGTGACACCACCAGTTTCTAATCATTTGGTGTTATTTAATATTTTAGAACAGGGATACCTCACTGCATAAAATCATACATAAAGAAGTTTGTTTACACACAAGCATGTCTGACCAGGGAAATGGAAAGAATCGTAAGCGTGCATCTACTGGAAAAGTATCTGCTTCCAAGAAAGCAAATCGCAAGAAGAAGCCAGTAGCCAGTGATTCAGAAAGTGATGAATCAGTTCATAGCATCCCCGAACAGGTTGTGCCACTTGAATTTGACGAACCTGATACCAAACTGCCAGAGGTGAGTTAGAAAGATCCTGTTATTTTCTTGTGATAGTAGACTTAACTAAGGTATTTACTTTTAAATGCAATTTTTGGTCTAAGACTGAATTTTGATCCTTGTTTGTTTTGTACACATACGACGACAGGCTACTTTTGGAAAGGTTGCATTAACTCTTAGATTCATTACAAGTAAGTGGTGAACTGTGGCATATAATGGACTACAAGTCGGATAGCTTAAAAACAATTACACATACAATGATGGAATTGACTTTTAATGTATCTATATTATACTACATCAATTCAATTAGATAACTTCTATTCCTGTCCTTGCCCAATACTTCTATCGTTAGTCTGTTAAACAAAAGATTTAGCCACTTAATAACAAGCAGTTCTTGTTGAGATACACTATATGGAGTTCATATGAACAACATTCCTTGTGGACATGGACAATGAAAAAAGATTAATTCAAAAAAATGTTAAATCAAATGTACTGGGTAGGATCAATCCGATTACCGTTTCCTTTCTTAAATATAGATTTTTATTTTCCAAGTTGAGCTGAAATTTGCCCTTGAGTATGCATTATAAAGTCATTAGGATAATGATCGGGATTTCCAAATATATCTCATTAGTTTGTTATTACTAAAGAGAAAGTTTAAAAATAAATGCTTAATGGATGTATACAAATGACATCCTTTGTCTTGTACATGAATGTTACCTTTTTTTAATAACCCTTATGGTTGTAATTTACAAAATTACGTAAAGGTACATGTTTACTGTACAGAATCACAGTTGTTAATTTCGCAATGAAATCAATTTGATTCCTATATTGCACTGTAAGAATAAGTAACTCCAAGCAGCAGGGAGTGTCTTATGATTCATATTTTTATTTAAAACACTTGCCGCCTCCAGAACCGAATCTCAGTATATGTTTTTACTTTGTATTAACCTGCTGACTGCTAACGTGTCAACTGAGACGGCAGATTTCAGTGTGCTGATACTCGAAAATAGTGTTTAAACTTTTGTGTACAAGTTTATTATTGTATTAGGATATAGCCTGATTTGTCCTGATAATCGCCATTAGTTTGGTTAACACCAACACTACTGAATTAATTTTTGAAATATTTGGTATTGTTATATCCTTAAAATGGCTCAGCAGGGAACATGTTAATTAGGATTAAAGTGTTTCTGATTCGATATTGTAAAGTCTAATTTATTCTTTTGTTTGCAGGAGCTATTGCAATCCATGTACAAGGAACCTGGTGTGTTAATGATTGCTGGGCAAGTTTCTTGGGATTTGACTGGAAAAAGGGAAACCACAAAAGTTGTCCGATTGCATCCTAATTTGAATGAATTTCACAGATTCACTGAGCTCAAGGTATGTAGTAGTAATTTATGAAATTCAGGGAGTAAAATTTAGTATTGAATGACAGCTTTTTCAGGACTGATGCCAAGTCAAGACAATGATAATTTTACTGAATTATAGGAAACGGTGGTCAGGTGTGTGGGCAACTATACAGATGAACTCTATTATTATAAGTTGATACAAGTGTATTTTTAAAATGGTTTTCTTTTTTTTTTCAGTATCGCCTCATAATAAGTGGATGTTGTTCAGCACATTCAGTTCTTGTCACTGAAGATGGAAAAGGAATGACTTTTGGTAAAGAATTTGATTCACATAATAAGTTTTCACGTTTTTATTATATATGAGTAATATCTTATACTTAACTCTGGTACTTATTCATTATATTTTACCTGTACTGGTAGAATATTATAAGTTTGTTAGTTATTGAGTTAAATCCTGTGTAAAAGGTTATTAAGAGTGAGGCGATAGATGTCATTATTTCAACTATCAATATCCGTGCGAAAATAATATTAGGGTGTTCATTGTTTTGGTTAATCCCCATCTCAGATAACTTACTTTGCCCAACGGACAAAATCTAGCTAAATTAGTGAAATTGAAAGACATGTAATTATATACTGAAAGAGTGTCTCATCATTATTATTAATTAATATACATCTTTATCTTACTGAAAGTCAAACTAAGAATTCTGTCTTGGATTCTAAAAGAAACAAAAAAACATTTGCTTCACTGGCAGTGTATGAAAAGTTGCTCCACCGAAGGAGAAATGGCAATTGTTAGAAATTTTTCATTTTAAATTTCCAGGACGAAACAACTGCGGACAGTTAGGTCTCGGGGATTTAGTCACGCGAGACACTCCTGAGGAGGTTCCAGCATTGAAAGACATCAACATTATACACGCTGCCACAGGACGAAATCATACTCTATTTCTGACAGGTATTGTGATCAATTTGATTTCAATTGTGAATAAGATTTTTTTTTGTCCATTAAATGATAAATTGCTTACTGTCTATACATGCTCTTGGTGTGGAATAGTTATAATAATTTGTTAATTCTTTTTTAAAGTATGTGTTTATAATTATTTATTTTTTCAGATTCTGGTATTGTATACGCTTGTGGAGATAATAGAAATGGGCAGTGTGGAGTTGGCAGTGTTACACAGTCTCAAATACTCGTTCCCACCAGAATCAATTACAGGTATGTCTACACACTGGATGACGTTTTCTGTGTATTTTCCGACTTATCCATTAAGTTACTAATTTTTTTAATTCACACTTTTTCTTTTTAGAGGTCCACCGATTGTTAAAGTGACTTGTGGTGCTGATTTCTCCATAGTTTTGGATTGCAAAGGCAGTGCACATTCTTTCGGTCTTCCAGAGCACGGACAGTTGGGTAAAGAAATATTTTTTTCTGCTTGTATTCAAATGAACTAATTAATTTATGTCTATTAAGTCACCACAGTCTGAAACAATGTTGATTTAGGAAGAGGTTTGGGTTAAAAATTAACTCATTCATTGCTGAGTTAATTACTTAGATATTAACGCCATATCGATTGTCATACAGTTGTTAATTATGTGTTGATCAACACGATACAGATCGATCTAAGATTGAGATTGGTAAATTTTTTATTCTACTGGTTATATAAAAATGAAGTTCCACAACATAACCGCCAAATCCATCAAAGATATTATGAGTTGTTGAATAATGTAACATCAATGTCCTTAGTGCAAAGGTATAGTTTCGCTTGTTTTGAGAATATCGAATTTGAAGATTGAGATGGATAAGAAATATAGGTGAAATGAACATATAATGCATTTGAATGATTCAATAACTCCACAAATACCCTATCTGTACGTGCAATATTTTTACAGCATAAAGATATAATGCAGAGAAACGTTTTGTGTATGTTTCAATATCAATAAAAAGTGGACTTACATTAGGTGTATGGAAAAGTATGTTATACTAACCGGTTCTATTTTTATTTGTTTTAGGCCACAACACTGATGGAAAATACTTTGTTACTTCTACCAAACTCTCCTTCCACTTCGAAGCCTCCCCAAAACGTATTCCACTATTTATTGAAAAGGCAAAAGATGGTCATGTGGTACCAATTGACGATGTTGAAATTATTGATATTGCTTGTGGCACCAACCACACTGTAAGTATTTTTTCCATCAATATATTAAAAAATATTGCTTATTATAATTTGACAAACTTTTTCATTTTCTATTATTTGTTCAATAGGTTGCAATTGATTCTAAAAAACGAGCTTACAGTTGGGGTTTTGGTGGATTTGGACGCTTAGGACATGCTGAACAGAAAGACGAAATGGTTCCACGCTTAATAAAATATTTCGATTCGCAGAGCCGTGGGGTCCGTTCTGCATACTGCGGTGCCACATACAGTCTTGTTATCAATGATCTTGGTAAACATATTTTGTATTATTCAAATTTTAATTGATTATCACACCTACGAGAGATTAATTATACTGGCCATAGATGTGACATTTTCTTGAAGGGAGTTTTAAGTAATTTTCTGTTGGCAATAATAATTTTGAATGTGAATATTTTACAGGTGCCCTATTCCTCTTTGGACAAACTAAACGAACCGGAGAAGCAAACATGTACCCAAAACCTATACAGGATCTTGCAGGTACGCATATCACAACACAAATGTATAATACAATTGTACTGATATTTTTATAAAACTTCTAACACCATCTTTGTAATGCTCTACAGTTCTCATTTAATTGTTTCAGGGTGGAATATTCAAAGTGTTGGTGCTGGTAATACGTCGATTATAGTTGCTGCAGATGAAACCCTCATTGCATGGGGAGCTTCTCCAACGTATGGTGAATTGGTAAGTTGTTCTCAACCTGAAATAGTTAACTGTTGAGTACTAGCTAATAATTTCATCGCTGAACTTTTCCAATTGATTTCCTATATATTTATTACGTGGTTATGTTTTTTCCTTTCATTTGCAACTGCCCAATATATTTTAAATACCACAGGATGTGAAATTGTTGATTAATAGTTTTGCAGTAAAAAAGTACAAATTATCAGGCAACTAACTGATAACTCAGGTATAGTTTTAGAATGTTTCAAATCAACTCTTTCAATCAGTACATTTCTGGCAAGTGCGTATCCTTCTGTTTTTGATGTCGAATGTTATGTTATTTATAACTTTAGAATATTGAATTTTATCTTTATATATATTTTTTTATTCATACCGATAATAGTTTCAATAATATTTTTGAAAAATAGCATTTATGGAATGAATATCTGTGTTGGCATACTTGACTGATTTTTTTGGAAACGCATTTATAAAAATAAATTGAACTTTTAATATTTTCATGATCTAAATTGCTAATTCACCGGTCATGAAAATATTTGAAATTGTAGATTAAGTACTATACATTTTGTTTTATTTTCATTAACATTACTTATTTCATTGCATTCTCAATATACAAACATAATTAAAACTTGAATATTGAAATAGCGTATTTGTCTTATCAGTTTGCATTGCTAGCGCTTCGTATTATAATGACGTTAATCATTTCATCTAGTATGTTGTAGCATAAAATTAAAAAGCGTTGAGTGGCCCATTAATACTTAATTGATAATTTTATTTATTTTATAAAGTATTTTGCAGATCCAGTATGGAATTCTTAGTACACATATAAAAAAAATCAGCCATAAGAGAACCAATATTCTGTTATTGTCGATGAATTGATGTGTAATCCTTTTGTGACTGTCGAGTTAATAAATGATTTTACCTTTTCTAGGGGCTTGGGGACCTGACTAAATCTTCCACGAAACCTATTGAGGTATCACGAATGGCTGGAACCAAAGTCTCTCAAGTCTGTATGGGTTTTTCACACTCGCTCGTGCTATGCAATGACACCTCGGAGCAGGTTAAAGAGAAGTTAGAAAAATTCCCTGTATTTGAGATGTAAGATGTTAAACTTTCAAATAATGAGGGACCGTTTGTTTATTGATGGAACTTTAATCTACCTCCATTATTTTTAGTATTACTGGCATTTATATACTTAACTGTTAGTTTTGTTAATTATTTTTAAAAGTATCAGTATATGTCATTTACGAAATATCTTGGCAGACATGTTGATTCTACTAAAGTAGAAATTAGTCTATTACAGATAAAATCAGACATAAATACATCGTAAAAGTATGTTGTTTCAAAAAACTCTGGCGCAGATGTTTTGTATTCTGGGAAAATAAGTACGCATAATAACTTCTACTAAAAATGTACATCAAAATAATGCGAGGTGACTATAAAACGAAATATTGTTTATAATTAATAGTCTGATTCATATAACGTAAAAACAAAATATAATTGGAATTTTTTAACCAATTTTCACTAAGGAACTAGTTCAAATATATAAAATACAATTTATTTTTGTCGTTCAATACAATTATACCCTACAAATAATTTGCCATGACTGAAAATAAGAGATGTAAGTTTATTATTATGACCTAGTGTTTTAGATATAAAGAAAATTAGCTTGCTATTTCATTTCTGTCCTTATATGTTGCTGTTCTACTTAAATGTATTTATTCCACAAATAATTCACTTGGCAATAATATAATATGCGAATTTCTTTTCTGTTTTTCATTTGTCATATCAATTCATTAATTACTCCTTATAACTTGTATTCAAGTCTTGTCGTTTTTATGTTCTTATAACATTTGTGTTATTTTCAGATAATGAATGGTGTGACATATGACTTTATTCTATCTAATTTATTCTTTTTTTTTTTTTTGCTATCGTTTGCACGTAATTTTAGATTGGATAAATGTGATTGCCTATGATTAATTATGACAAGACTGGGTGCACAAAAATGCATGTTTTATATGGTGTGAAAAATTAATATACTGATGTCGTTTTTCATTGGAATTTCTCATGATGTAATTGCTGCGTTTGAGTTAAATTCTGTATATTCATTGTCATCTGTATAATGTTAATAATTTTTATGATGGATATATGATATAGAATCTTCCTTAAATAATTGGCCTAACTTAACCATATTTTTTTTTTCTGAATGAGCAAAAATATAGTGATATTACAGGAATGAATCAGTAAAAATATGCCAAATTTAAAAAAATATGACATAAATATCTTGTTTCTGGTTGAGAGAATGTTCATGTTTTTCGTTCAAACTTAATTTATAATTATATTAACTTCCGTTAAAATACAAAAAATGCTATTGTCATTGACGCATTCCAACTATCATATTACAATCAAACATTTTTTGGAAAATGCTTGGTCCCTCATTTCTTTATAATGGATATTTTTTTGATACAAATAATAAAGCAATTTCGAATATATTTTTTCTATCTTAAAGACTTCAATTATATTTCTATAATTGCATTTGTTTTTACTTAAAAATAAAATGGTTGTCTAATAAAAAAATAATGTTTCATTAATTTTTCGCAGATTAAAAAACATATTCAGTACCAATTATAACTGTAAAACTTAACGTTTTGATACATTGAAATTTTTGGCTGACATGTTCCTTTTGGAGAATATTGTTAAGTTGAAGTTTTAAAATGAGCTAGGTGTTCAACTATTGTAATTTTGTAAGGATTTCCAAATCTAGGTAGGTGTGTAGCATCAGTCTGTTGTTACATACCTTTAAGTATTCTTAGAAATAATGGTATCTGTTAAATGTTTAATATGTAAGATCTATTGCCCCATACATTGCCTGTCAAATCGGTTGTGATTTGAGCGTCAGGATTCTCGTTTTGTAATCTTGATTTGTTGATGCCTATCGATAAAGATCTCATTATTGACAAATAACAAATCTGTCAAATACTTCATCTAAGATCACACTGTGAGTCCAATAATTCCGTTGCTTTATTTAATTATTCTAAGTTTGGTGTAAATGTGTCGTGGAGATATGAAAACTTCTTAATTTCTTTCTATTAAAGTAATAATTGCCGACAGTTAACTGTCCCACTGGTTTTGTGGATATTCAGTATCATTTGACAGGCTATCAACTATTTAATTAACTTACGGGGTATTTATTATAATTTTTCATGTTGTTTTATTAAATTTAAAAATAAATAATTTTATAAAATATATTGTGCATTTTAATTTTTCCTCAAACTGACAAAAAAACAGCAAACTTTCAAATATTCTTCTACAGCTTCTAGTGACCACAAACATCATGGACCTTAAGTTTCCTGTTCAAATTTGCCTGATTCTACCTCTTCTTTCTTGGGAACATGGCAAATGTTTTTATATACGAAAGATTATAGCTTCTCTTCTATTGCCATATTTATAAGCCTTGGAAATTCTTTAGGCATATCCTGTTTTACCGAAAAACTAGAAGCAAGTGGTTGTGACCGACGGACATACATACAAATTTCTACATGTATTTTGTGTTATATAGTAGAGATTATACATTTCATATAAAATATAAGATTTAAAAACTTGACTCAACACATATTACATTGTTTATTCTCTAGCTATAAAATAATTTATAAAAGTACACTAATTATCATGTTCTCCAAGCATACATGGAAAAACAAACATTACGTGATATTAACTAAATTAAATGAATTAGGAGCCATGAAGAAAACTATATAAATTAGGAAAATAATATAAATTGAAACTGGTGTATATCTGCAATTAATGTAAGAGCACACATAATAACACAATTAATTCAGTCTTGGTCAGTTTCTCATTACAATTTAACAAGACCCTACCCTTGTTATATACACCGTATTCTATAAACCACCATAAATATGATGAGTGTATAAGCGACACTATAATATAAACATCTGCGACAGTTAATACACAAAGTGTAGCAATATTTTTTTCTTACCTTGTAGATTAACCATAATGTACTCTTTATGCTATAAATAAATGATTTTTTTTTTTAATTATAACTAATTTATTATCAAAGATACTTTAATACATCAACAGCAGACATTTGTAATAATATCATAAATATCAGTAAATTAACCCTCCAAGCAGAGTATTTTTTTCTTACATGTTTGCAGAAATAGTTTCATGATGGTAGCAACAGGACTAAGCTATAAAACATTGTGCAGACAGAGAGGTTGGCGTTCTGCGTTCACCGACCGTTAACTGGTAGCGTTCAATATGACTTACAGCTGCACACAGGCGGCGGCAACAATTTTTATACAGCATTGGACATGTAATATGTCGCTCGACAGATCATTTTCCGAAATCGAAGTATTGCTTTTGTGGAGTCCAGAGGTGTCTTAGACAGAATTATTTTTGATAAAACCTTTGGCAATTAATGTAGGTTTTTACTAAAGTACAGTAGGTATTTTGATTCAAGAATGGAAGACATTTTTAAAAACGTTGACTCAAACAAGACACTGGTTGATGCTCTTAAAGCTACATGTTGTTTACCACAACTGTCAAAAAGTAAAAGCAGAACTTCTTAGGTATAAAGAAGATATAATTCATTTATCATAATTCGCAACGAGCTCTTCGCCTCTTTTCAACAAATAAATAGGTGCAATTTGACAGCGTATGAATTTCAGAAATATTATTTTGTATTTCAGCTTGTAATTATGCAGGTAAATAATACCAACAAATTATTGTAATCCATTTACCTATTATAAATCTGCAGCTTTTATTTAACGATTTTTATAATTAGTGTCAAAAAAATCATAACAATCTCTCATACTAAATGAATAAATTTTTCTGAGTAATATTAGAGGTACAGAGTTAATTGTAATGGTGAGTATAGAACTCTAGAACATACGAATTCTCATTAACCACCAAGGTCTGACTGCCTGTTATGTGCATAATTTGTATGAAGTCCGTACATTACAAATAATGCTGAACTCGGAAAACGGAACATTGAACACCTATCGGCGCTGTCTGTGCGGGGGTCTGACTGCCTGTTATGTGCATAATTTGTATGAAGTCCGTACATTACAAATAATGCTGAACTCAGAAAACGGAACATTGAACACCTATCAGCGCTGTCTGTGCGGGGGCCTTGATATGATTACAAACATCTTTAAATATTACTATTTGTTATCTATAATGTATGTATGTATTAAAATTATTCTGCTTCTAATAAATTCTTATTTTTACAATTATTTATTTCAAAAATTTAGGCTTAGTCTTATTAAAAATATATTTTTACATGCCATTATACATTAAATCAGCCAAGATTAATTGAAAATTTTATTTTACATTATTTTCATGTAATACATTGTATTATTGTAAAGTTACTGATGTCAATTCATCAAATTTTCACAATCTCTATAGAGCTGCACAGTCTTGGTTTAACAAATTACAACAAATTGTAAAATATATCATTTTACTATAAAGAAATTAAAATTTTTTACGCGAAGTTATTCTGGTTATTATGATAATTATTTTCTGACATCATTTTTACATTGAGATCAAATTTTTATAAAGCTATTATCTAACAAAAAGCAAATGTTACAGGATAAAGAAAAAAACCATAAAGTCCTGGACATACTGCCAACACTCAACGGCATGAAAGCATTGTTGGCTGAGATCATAGGTGATATTTTACCATTGACTATTATTATGGAACAGTACTGTAAATTATGGAACATACTGTTACTGACTGTTGTACTGAACACCCGACGCAATGTGATGCGCTCACACCCACACGATTAAAACAATCCGGTTGAGTTTGTTGACGGTGGTGGGGAAAAATAGCCCTCCCCACGAATCTTGAGCAATGTGTTTCTAGATAATACGTGATCACATGCGTCATATTCTGTGGAATGTTCGTAGAGTGAAGTGAGAAAGAAGTGTTGTTATTTTTTGATAGGGTTCGATTTTACCTTATTTAGAAGGGAGAACTACATAAACTAATGTATCACTTGAAGGAACAAACGAGGATGCCGAAAATGATTTTGCACTTAAAAAAATGTTTGAAATCTCTCACAATCTTTCAGCAAGTCATTAAAAAGAAAATGAAATTCACCAAAAATATTTCTGTGTTGATTTATTTCGTGAACGTAATATCGTAAGTGCTTTTATTTTTAAAAGATAAACAAAAAACATTTTTATCATTTCTTCTTTTAAATCGTCATTGAATTCGTTGAATAGTATAATGTACTGCCACTGACTGAATTTACCAGCTGATGTATCATGATTTTTCATGTTACATATGTGTACAGTTTGCATTAGGTGTGGCGTGGCGTGCTAAAAATGTCCTGACCTTAAGGCTCGTAGAGCTTGTTAACAGTTTAACATTACTTGAGGCAATATAATTAGCTGAATAATTTTAATAACAGTATGCAGTTTTCACAAAAAAAATTAAATGTAACAATCACTAATAATTTCATTTTTGGTTAAAAAAGTTATATGGATGAGTGATTATCCTCAATGATTATCACCCAGTTGTAATTTATTTTAAATAATTATATACTTTCCATAAACTTTATAATCATTTTCCACAACCAGTATAATTCAAAATATTGTACAAAGATGAGGAATAAAGACAAAAATTATATAAACATCTAAATACTAAAAAATATATAAACTTCTAAGCTGTAAAATGACCCGGGTAAACAATGAGCATGACTACATGGTCACTGTAAAATGTAAGATTAAATTGAAATAAAATATAACGCATTCAAAAATAATATTTTCTTAATGCTCGCTCTTATTGAGCTATTGTGGAAACATGCTTTTAATAATACCCAATAAAAATTACCATATAGCATATAGTTTATATATACAAATCCACAGTGGAACGACACAACATATTAAGAAATAAATGTATAAATTAATACAAATTTTGACATCAGGACCAATTTAATTTATCAGGTAAGCATTTTCAAATAATCAATTAACATTGCTTACTTGCTAAGGGAACCGGTCTTGTTCTTTACAAAAATGTGGAATATGTTTTTTCATTATATTATACAATAGCAGAATTGAAAAATGTGTTTTGCGTTACCAAATGGTTACGCTAGTACTTGGAGGGTTAACTGTTCTCAACAAAAACTAAGCATTGCATAATCTATTTTCAATCCGCTTTAAGATAGGACTCTAGTGGATTTGGTCCCTTTCTTTTTGAGATTGTCGGAGCTTTGGAACTGGTATCTGTAAAAGAAGTAAAGAGTTTTTAAGTTCATATAATATTTGAAGAAGCACTCATCTTTGTTTTAATAAAAAAACCCCTGTAAAAAAAACATTGTTGAATGAAATTAAAATTGATAACTTTATTATTCCATTGGCTGAAAAAATATTGTACAAATTGGGTGACCGTGATTTTTATTTACATACATTAAATAACTACAGTGACATACCGATTTATCTTGCCTGGAATTCACATTTTCCTGCTATTTGGATGCATTCCCGATTCATTTAAGTATATTTAATACCCACTTTTACGTTTTTATTTCTTTAGCCTGTGTTTTATAACAGCAATGACCTCAACAGTTTTTTTTATTAATTTATAGTGAAAGTGTAATATGTTTAACTGTTAGAAAAGTGAATGAATAATAATTTTTGAATTGTTATAAGATATTTACCTGTAACAGGACTGGAAGACCCTTGTTGAGCCTCAAGACAGTTTAGCCATTCAGTTATACTAATTTTTTTGTCATGGTTAATATCACAATATCGTGGAAGCCTTTTGCCACACTTCCTCAGTTGATGATTTCCCATTACTAGTTCTCTAAAAGATTTCCATTCTTTCCGCTCCAATACTTTATTTTTGTTTTTATCTAATATAACAAAACTCCATGTAGCGATTTGTTCTTCTTTTGAAGCATGCCACTTAAGATTATCAGGAGATCTGTAAAAAATATTTCTTTAGATTTCTTTAAATAAATTATGCCTAAGTTGACTTGGGCATAATTTATGTTGCTGCTGTGAAATATTTGTTGAATGTATATTCATAGCAAAGTAAAATTTTACAATTATGTATATTTGGTATGAAAGTAATGCAAAATAAAGACAATCCATAGGTATTGTGGAACATCAATACCCCCAGATATACAAGGCTAATATTACAATTATTAAAATATTTGCTCGGATTTAAAATATTATGTCATGTATCAGCTAAATGACCGATAGCACTCCGAGTTCCACAATATGCTATGAAAGTATGTCACTGACTGGAGGACCCTAATTTTTCTATGAACATTGGTACACTGCAGTTTTTACCGCTAGACTGATTGAGGATTTTATCATTGTCACTATTCCAAATATTTTAAATTAAAAATAACAACTATTTTTATATAACAAATTATCATTAGGACAAGTTTTGATTAGCTTGTTAGTATTTTTATCATCTTGAAATTTAAAGAATATTTGATATTTATAAAAATCTTTGCGTCACTAAAATAAATAAGCATACCCTGCAATCCCAGTTCCATTTGTTCCTGTGAGCATTTCCTGTTTTAAGAATTCCATCAAATTGGTTATAAATTCTGTCTTCTTTTGATCTGGACATCCTGTAAAAAATAGATTAGATGTGAAATTATAAAAGTTGTCTTCATAATACTAATTTTTTTTTCGATTTTGACAATTTTAATATCAAAAATATATCTATGATGGGTAGATTTTTTTGCTGCTATTTAATGAATTATATATTCGCAAAACTATTGCATTGTACTTGTAATATAAAAACCCAATCCCATTCATATTATTTATTATAAAATGAAATCTAACCTTTCATGGGTCTATTGGGTGTGGGCAGTGATTCACATCTAGGATGTTGGTCCTTGATAGAAGTTCCAGGAATATTCTTTCCCGAATCTTGGTTAACACACCAGCAATATCCAGTGGATCGGTAACACTGCACGCGCTGATACCGCCCGTCTGCCGTGCACTCTGGTACATACAGCACTGTATCACCATTTTTCTATCATAAACAATGAATTTTCAATATTTAGTAAAAACATTGACGTTTTGTTTTAAATAAAACCTCAATGACATTAACAGATATTTAAAAAATAAATCATAATCGTCATAAAAAGTGTGGAAACAGGACAAATCAAATTGTTTTATTTTTTAAATGTAATGCCCCAAGAATCCCCAATCCTTCAAGAATCAGCAGACCTTCATGTACAGTCCTTGAATTTTCTCTTAATTAAGTTATTTGACATTTTGTTAGAATACCAAAGTCAAAATAAAAGATTTATAAACTGATGGAATATGCTTAATTTCTATTTGGTTTATAGTAAATATAAGAAAAAAATAACAATTTGGCGCGGATGGCATTTTATTGTAAAGGATAATAAATTACCAATAAATATATATGCGTTATTTCAATCTAGAAAGTTTTTCTTATTGGTGTGCCGAGACTATGCTAAAAGACCTCATAGAAATGATCTATCGGCGCAAACTTTGATATTGCATATGAAAACCAATAACAGATTAATTTGTGATGTTTAGTAAATAATTCATTTTTCCGTTACACATAAAAGTTTGTGTTAATAGATAGGCACTCTCTCATATAAGGTTTACATAGATAAAATGCAATATTATCTATTTATCAACGCTATGCAATAAGATAATTTATTTCATAATCTACAACCATAATTTTTCAGAAAGGAATGCAGAATCTGTAATGTACGAAATTTATAAACATGCAATCTGATGAATGGCAGCAACAATATATACAGCGAATGCGCAGTGGTCTTATACAGCTTGTTCTGTCCATTATTATCATTTCGGATAACTTTAAATCAGAAACACAGTATCTGTTCTAAGTAGGCATATATGAACATAGGCTGTTACTAATTATATGTGGATATAGTTTATATTTGAGGCGATCTGAATGCCCAAGTAGTTGTTTATACATATCAGCGTTATGTTAAAGAGCAAAATAAAACGCAAGATGGCAGAATAGAAAAATATATTATAAAACAATTTGCAAATATTTTCCTACTTGGCACAATGTAATCGCATCATTAGTTAATAATAAATTGCCAAAAGAAAAGCTTTAATCAACATGTAAGTATGTGGTCACATACTTTTATCAAATAAAACAGTTGATCCTTTTGGCGGAAATTGAATATTGTGAAAAATACATATATCGCCGACCCAAAAGCAAAAGCAAGTAAACACAAAATCATTTAAGTGAGATACAATATTTTTTATAATTTGTGTTATACGGCATCATAACAAATACTTGGCAAGCTTTTTATTATGTTTATAACATTCAACATATTGACATTGTTTGTAAAGTTACCACAGATGACACAACACACTTAGAATTAAATTGCTTTCATCTTAATTTGATATATAATCACACACTGTATGCAATTAACCTCCGTGCCCACGTAACGTAGTTAATTTTTCTTTTAATCTAAAATAGATAAAATATTCTCTTAAACAATTCAATAAATCTCAGAGATTTTCAATTAAATCATTTTCAACTATTGAATGAACACTCATTGATCAAAACAGGTCCTGATCATATGTTGTGGCCAATTAATGTAACCCTCAAAACTGAAATTGTTCAGGAGAGAGTGAAAACTGTTTATCGAAAACATTATATGGTGAGTTGCGTTACGAATCTTTGAAATGAAAATTCTCATGTTTGCAGATACGTACGTAAGGAGTGTCGATATAATAGTGGCTTATATCAAGTAGCCAGGTCAGAATTTTTAAAAATAAAACCAATGTAAAATGATGTTTCCCTTCCAAAATGTAGTCAATTTATTTTTCTAATTTACATCATTTGACCAAGACCTGCTATGTCGTCTTTAAAATGAGATCCAATCATTAACTCATTTTCGTGTTTTTGAGGTTTACATCAATTGGTCAAAACTCTGTCGATATTATACTATAAATAAAAGTGATTTATTGTAAAAAATATTTTTTTTTTGGTAATAAGTGACAGTCAGCACTATTGAAGTGGGAATAATTTCTGTAATAAAAGATATCAAGAATTATTCGCTACTAATTGCTACTATATTTTAACCATACATCATTTACATGGATGAAGATAAAATTTCATATTTTTACCTGTTCATCTAGAACGGATTTCCTATCAGACAGACAATCGTTTGAGTCGTTTTCATCCTTACTTCGGTCTGTTGGATCATCCAATCCATGTAAGTGTGCAGAAATTCTGGTCAAACTCCCCTGTAACACTATTATTCATAATTAAATAAAATCTGTTTGTAACCGAGGCTCAACTACAGAGATACAAACAAATATAATAATTCTGTTGAAATCTAAATGAAACCTACTCAGTCAGGTATGCTGTTTAATGCTAATATTATTTATATTCATCATATATGCATCCAATATATAAAAGAGTGCATTTTACACACTTACTCTTATTAGTTATTCATTGGCTTATGTCTAATCAGTAAACCTGTCATCTCAAAGAATATAAATCAACAATATTGATAGTATAGTTAATATACCAAAAAAATAAGCTATAATAATACAATATTACAAAACATAAACATAACAGAAGTCTACTATCAATATTGTGTAACAGAAGTACAAGCAAGGATTTATTGTCAAAACTATGATCTAAGACAGGGGTGACGAACCCTTTCCTGTCGGAAAGCCGGATTCATTTATCTTAAATCAAACAAGGTCGCATTTAAGAAACATACATAAAAATGTATGTACATTATTTTGTAAATGAAGGCAAACATTGAAGTTTATTTATGTATTTGTTTATTTCAGTCAAAAGGCCTCACTTGAGACCCTATAAGGCAGCAGGTTCGTTACCCCTGGTCTAAGATATAGGAAGTGTATTTCAATAAATATTTGGCATTACAGTACATAACCGATGTGACTTCTTTTTAAAACTTTTACTTTCACTTGTTTTACAAGCTTAAAAAATTTGCAATTTTCAATTAATTAATACATATTTTAATTACTGTTGTACATTTTGTTACAGTTTATAAATAAGAGAAATAAATATTTGTTTATTTTTCAAAAAAATGTCCATGTAGTACTGAATAACTTTAACTAATAAGGTTATAGATGAATATACTTAGTAACTACCTCAAGTAGAATTTAAAAGAAATATCATCGATTGTTTCTTCAAAATTTAAAGTTTTTCTTGGTGTATCAAATAATATGATATTCTCTGCATACATTTTTCAATAATTAATACGATTTCACTTCTTAGCTATTGAAGATCTTTTCTATACATTTTTTCTAAATCATAATGCTGAAATCACCACTAATTTATACAGATTACATACACAGGGCCGGCATTGTTTTCTGTATCTTAAATGTTGGTGCTTGGCGCTGCGTTGGTCGGTCGGGGCGCTTACCTCCGATTGGCCCACTGTCAACTCCCTCCCCTTCCTTTTCATCATCTTCACTATCTTCAATGTCGTCATCTGCTGCCCCCGGCGCCTGCGCCGCTCCCCCGTCTGAGTTCAGCGACAAGAACAAATGAAAAGAGACTAAATAATAATGCCGCGAGTCTGCTCTCAACTCAATGCTGAGGGCTTATGAGTAAGATCTATTCGGTTAGCAAGATTTAAAAATATGTCTTAATGAGACTAGGTTACAATATATTATAGTTGCAAGATTATTACTTTTCTAAAATGAGTTTAATGAACAAAGGCAAAGTATTTCACAAGTGATAAATAAAATGATAAGAAGGCTTCTAAGAAAAATGCAAATGTAATACTTACTGAGGAAACTTGGATCCTGTCAGTGAATGACTACAGAATTTACAATGTTATTTATGAAATGTACAGGAAGCTTAAAACATTTTATTACAATTCTTTTGCATTACTTTTATCTTCTACGAAACCAATCGCAAACCAACGTATATCAGAGATGTGCAAACTATTTTTAACTGTAGTGAAAAATGTCATTAATCACACCATGTTAAAATTAAAGCACTAACTAAATCGATCAAACTTTTGAAACCATAGACCCTGTGTTAATAACTTATAAACACTGCCTGACTCTTCTCCCGACCGGATGGATTCCGTTGACCCGGAAGGCCAGCAGTATGATGAACTCTGCACAACTATAGGACACGAGCATGACTTGGGACTAAACACAGAGTTTGGCGGGAGACAGAGAATCTTGGAAGCACCGTGTGGCAGCCATAACCTCCGAATGGAGAGCGGATATGACCAAAAAGAAATAATCTGCTTAAAGAGAACTTTCTGTAATGCGTATTTCCTAGGGAACACTTTTTGGAATTCATGCGATATTGTTGAAAACATATCTGTGCTTTTCACCTCAAAATTAGTAAAAGTGGATATTTTGAAATGTCTACTCACAGGCCAAATCACCACGGGTAAGACACGCTGACCACTCTCGGCGAGTAATAGCATCGTCGCGGTCAGCATCACACATTCTCCCAAAAGTACGTGCACATCGCCTGGGTGTAACGGCCTGAAATAATAAAGAAAACGTCAGCATTAGATTTTGTTACAGTTAAGTAAATATGCTTTTTTTATCTAAAAAAAATACTTGAAGTCACGTATCACTGTTATAGATATTGGTGAACACCCTGAAAGGTATTTAATAAAATCAATTTACACACTCTCAGATTGGTCTGAAGTATCCAATTCCAATACTACAAAAGGATTATTTATACTTTATTTCACTAAAAAAAAAGGAACTGCACTAAAATATTAATTTCATCACAAGAAATATTTCGATAACTACAACGAATAAAGCAGCAACTCACTTTTGGTCATTTCGCAGGACTGCAAAATGAAGGTATTAAAATAATCAATCAAAAATGGGGTTTGAGGGGTTTAATAAAAGCCATAACAAAAATCAATTACAGTTCATAATACTAAATTATCGAAAAATCCACTCCACTTGTGGTATATATCTGATAATAATATTTGGGGATTAGTATAATGTTAGTTAGAAAATGTTTTATTATTTTTCATTTCAGTGCTGTCCCATAATCAAAGGCTTGAATCTCTGAATGGGGATTTGTTTATATTGACTTTTCGACTCTTTCTACTCTACCATATCAAGAAAATGGGTAATAGAGCAATTATGTAACAACATAAATCGTGCTGAGCTTAGTACAATCAGTCTTTGTCAAATTACCGACTATTTCAGTACATTGTACCTGTTTTAGAAAAAAAACGTTATGTTGAAAAAGTTTTGTTTTGAGTTATTTTTTTTCCGCTCCCAACGTGGAGCATATGATCTCCTAATGGAGGTATCAACAGAATTTTTCTACGAGAACTACTTGTTACTCAGTTGCTCAACCTCTCTTTTTTCGAAAAAAGTATGGATAGAAGGATAGGGCTAGGACAGGACTAGTGGTTAACTAATCGCTCTCGCTACACCCCGTGTGGATAGAATGGGTGGGAGGGACTTTTAGACATCACAAACACTCAGACTACAAACAGAAATCCATAAATCGATTGAAAGATCAATATATGAAAACCGTCCGCAACGGGAATTGAACACGAGACATCCGTAACCATAGCCAATGACGCTACGAACTGCGCCGCGTTATTTATACCAAAATATTACTTTTTTTGAAATTCCGATGTATGTCAATAAGTGTCAACCAAAACATCATATATCAGTTGAAAATGCTCACAATGAACAAAAACGGTCCTGACCATGATAAAAAAATGTGAAAGTAGTACAAAACAAATTTTGTTTTATTTTTTAAAATATAATGCCTTTCCCCCAAGGATTGACAGTTAACACAAAGGTATAATATACAATTTACGTGGAATAAAAAAATAGAATATAAAATGTATGTAAATAATTATATTTATATATAATTTTCATACGTGTATAGTTATTCAAATTTATATAAAATCATGGATGTGAGGTTAAATACAACATTTATTATAAAAAACAGACAAAAATGTAATGTGCAATATGTCGATTTATAACTAAAATCCACTAAGTACATAAGTCGACTTTGAGGTGCAGTGGTTAATGTCGTTGGCTACGGTTACGGATTTTTCGGCTTCAAGTCCCGCTATGAACAGTTTCATAAATTGATTTTTCATAAATTTCTATTGGTAGTCATGAATGTTTGTGACGTCTATAATTCCCTCCCACCCATACGATCCTAACAAAAAAGTGATTAGTGATTAGCTAACCACTAGTCTTGTCCTAGCCCTATCGTTCTATCCCTACTCTCTTCGAAAAAAGAGAGGTTGAGCAACTCAGTAACAAGCAGTTCTCATATAAAACTTAAACATAAACATTAAACATAGAAAACTTCTGTTAAGATACCTCCATTAGGAGGCCATATGCTCCACATTGAGAACGAACATGGTAAAAAAAAGTGCATTTTAATAGTGGATTTTCTTTGAGTTCCTTTATAATGTTTTTATTATTATTAAATATTATGGCTTTATCCATTCTAACCCACATAAATTGTTTTATTTTACATAAGTAAATGAATAATAAATGTTAAAAATAAATTTTAACATTGAAATAAAACTCTCCATTTTACGAATTTTTAAATTATAAAATGTGTTTTACTCAGTATCCTGTTTTATACACTTAGTGGATTTTAGTTGTTAGCCGACGATTAGTTAAAAGAATTGATATTTCAGCCAAAGTACAAGCGCTTCCGTCACCCAGAGTAATCACTACATTCTCAGTAAGTAAGTGAAAATTTTAGTTTAATACGCATATAATCATTCAATTAGTCTCTAGGAGTTGCACGCATGATTGAACTGACAAGAGGATATGACCACAATTTATAATGAACAAAAAATCATTTATTTCATATTCCAACAAGCTTTGCTTTTAAGTTTCATTTAATACCAAGTACGCCTAACCCCTTTTGCACGACTTATTTTTTGACAGTTTTCGGAATTGCACAGTCCAATATAATGGCATATCTTTCATTTATGTATGTTCACATCTTTATTGGCATGGTTTTTTTTGCACAGTTGTTTGGCATAGAACGAAATAGCTTATTCAATGCCAAAGCTCGAATTCAACAGGAGCACACCACAAAAACACTCTGGTTCATGAAATCTTCAGAGAGTAGCATGGCGTCTTAAGTAAAATCAAAATTTTTGGCCCAGTGTACATAGTAATCTACAAAGATTCGCATTATGAACACCGCCAATCATAAAAAATGACTCACTGCAATGCCAGGATTACGTCTGCGGATTCAAGGTGGTGTTCAATGGGTCCATTACTCATTGACAAATAGTTCCCATGCCCATTGACAAATAAATATAATTGATTTTTAAGTAGTAGTGTTATGGTATATAGTCTATCAGTGTTTATGTCCCACCCTCTCTCCATGTCTAGTAGAATGGAATAAAACCTACCCCAGCCTTTATTTTTAATGTAAGAATTAGAATTATTGTTTACCTTGCGATATGGTTAGTCTGAAGATGCTTTTTAAAGAGGCGAAACATGTTAGTGATAAGCCAAGTGGAATAACTAAGTTATCAATTTTAATTTTACATTACATGACAAATAATTCTAGTATAAGTAAGTATTATTTGTGTACGACTACATGTATATATAGACTACTAATATAGTTTACCTCAAAATAAGTTTTTCTACGAGAACTGCTTGTTATTTAGTCAAAAATATTTTTTCGAAGAGGGTAGGCATAGAAAAATTGCGTTAGGACAGCACTAGTGGTTAGCTAACCGCTCTCTCTACACCCTGTCTTTTGGATAGGATTAGTAATTAGATAGGTTGGGAAGGGATTAAAGACATCACAGACATACATGCCTTCAAACACAAATCAATTTATATAAATGTCTGAACTGGTACTCTTAACACGTGAACACTGCAACTAAAGCCAACAACTCTCTTCGAAAAAGAGAGGTTGAGCAACTGAGTAACAAGCAGTTGTCGTAGAAAAACTTCTGCCGAGTTAAACTTCATTAGGGGCCTATATGCTCCGCATTGGAAGCGGTTATTTTATTTTAATGTATTTTCTAGATATAATTAAAACTTATGTAAGTAGAACTTTTTGTGTTACAAGCCCAAGGCATTGCATCGTTATACTAAAAATGAATTACCACAGATCTAGTCACTGAATTATAAAATATGGTCATAAATAGAATCATGTTTTTAAGGCCCTATCCTGCATGTTCTTAAATGAAACAGAAATAATGACTCGCATAGTCTTTTATTAGGAAGTGCCCACCCACACATTAATTTATCAAATAATATTGAAATAAGTAAAAATGATAGCGTTGCGGTTTTAAAAATGTGAAACAGAGGTTACATTATAAAAAAATGTTAAAATATCCGATTTTAACAGTGGCTAATGACGTTAATAATGTAATTATGCTCATGTTTATTATCAACAATATAATACAATGCAAATTTTGATTAAATAGAGAAGATTATAATTTGCATACTAAATTAATTATAATTTAAAATGCAGTAGTCGAAACTCATCAACTATACCTACTGCAGATTGCAGCTAGGGGTTTCAAACAAATATTTGAATATTATTTATTCATAGTATTAACATATATTCGGCCAACGGGTTAATAAAAAATTTTATTCAGCATCACACTTGATGTAATCTTTTTTTTATTATTTAATTACTATAATATTCACTCAAGACACATGCTGGTACCAAAATTATGAAGAAACAATGAATATACATGATGAAATTCGTACATTGTATCATTTGAATGTCGATCCTCCAGTTCATTAGTCAA
This sequence comes from Himalopsyche phryganea, assembly GCA_022494535.1. Classification (NCBI taxonomy): domain Eukaryota; kingdom Metazoa; phylum Arthropoda; class Insecta; order Trichoptera; family Rhyacophilidae; genus Himalopsyche; species Himalopsyche phryganea. The sequence goes on along the minus strand of JAGVSL010000176.1, from coordinate 784,685 downwards.
ACAACTCCAAAATAATAACATTTTAGTCAAATATGCAGTTATATGTACAATTTTGGGCTCTATCTAATTCAGTATTCAGATAATTCAAAAACGCCATTAAAAAAATGCTAAAGCAAAATATACTTCTAAAGGATTAAACAAAATGTTGAGATTTCTATGACTATACTCGGAAAGTACCTTATTGTTAAACATCTGTTTATAAAATGTATAAAACTCGGGTACAAATCAATAATATTTGATTTTTCATGGCCATTGAAATATTACTTTTCTCATTATCTCAATATGGGTTATTTGGAGATGACTGAGTAATAAAATCAACGATCAATATATGAATACTATATGGTTTTAGTATTCGATATTTAAATTTTCATTTTTTATTTTAAATAAAACACAATTTGTTTTGTACTACTTCCACATTTTTATAATGTTCTGAACCGATTCAGATGAGTCGGATGAGTTCGATCGAATCATCATGATTATTATCAGCAGTTGATAATGCTCGTGACGAGCGGAACCGGTCGTGATCATTATAAAAATGTGTAAGTAGTCAAAACAAATTGTGTTTTATTGTTTAAGTATAATGCATTTCCACCAAGAATTGACAGTAAACACCTTAAAAGGGATTGAATATTGTATATTTGTAGTTCAACAAATATTTGGATTTCTTAGTTACAGCCCTCCTTAGTGGCGTAACTAACAACAAAAAATCATCAATCTCAAAAATGAGCTCAGAATTAAGAAAACGTTCCCTCAAATATTACAAAAATATGCAAAGTTTATATTTTTTTAAGAATTTTATGAAAAATCAATTTAAATATAATATTAAAATTGATATCTTTGTTATTTTGTGGAACTAATTTTACAAGTGTTTCGCCCCTTTGAGAAACATTGTCAGGCTAAATGTACTGTAACAATTTATCTATATCTCAGGCATTGATAGTAAACCATTAATAATTGGACATAATATTAAGATAAGGATTATTTTACCTTTAACAAGACGTTTGGAGACCTCACAACTCATATAAACAATTATTTGTGAGGCTGGGGGAGATATTTCAAGAGGAATCATTTTCATTGGAAGAACCCTTTGCTGATTTAATTACACAATATTTTAAGTCCCCCCTTACTTGAAATAGTATAAATCAAATTTATAAATTGCCGGTTGTTACTGAAATTACAAACAAGGAGAGTATTATTCATGTTTGAAATACTTTTTCAAATGACAAATAAATGCTGTCAATCTCAATGTCATTGGCTACGGTTAGGCATGTCTTCTGGTTCAAGTCTCGGTACGGACAGTTTCATAAATTAATTTATCAATCAATTTATGGATTTCTGTTCGTAGATGTTTGTGATGCCTAAAATTCACCCCCACCCATCTGATCTTAAAAACGGGGAGTAGCGAGAGCAATTAGCAAACCACTAGTCCTGTCCTAGCCCTATCTTTCTATCCCTACTCTCGTCGAAAACGAGAGGTTAAGCAACTGAGCAACGAGTAGTTCTCGTAGAAAAACTTCTGTTAAGATACCTACCTTCATTGTGAGGCCATAATTTCCAGGTTGGGAGCGGATTTGGTTAAAAAAAATGAATACAATATGTCGTCACATTTTCTGCATCGCCTCTCCCTACCCTTTTCGCCAATAATTGTCAAGTTATGAAAACCCTTCTACCTTTAACAGCATATAACATCATAATAGCCGTCATCTTAGTGGTCATGTTTTTTTATTTATTAAAATGTCATTCCAATATTATGTAACATCAGTTGTTGCTGATGAAAAGGGGACATAATAAAGAAAGCCAACATAAAAATCTAACTATAAAAGTGTACAAACAAATCTCTTATGTCAAGTCACAACTGTAATACGCATGGGGTATAAGTATAATATGAATCAGCAAATTTTAAGAAATTTCCACAAAATCAGTAGGGGATGTAGCTGGGCGTATACCTTATTATGCAAAATGCTATATTTACTGAATAGAGTTTTAGACTATCTCGCAATTGACAAAGGGGTCAAATCCCTACGGGTTATTTTAATTTCTAAAAACATCTGCTAAGAAATTAACATAAAATTGGCTTATTCCATCTGCAGTCCTGTTATCAGATTCATTAGAGTCCAGACACTAACAGTGTGCGATGAGTAAGGCTCAACATCTTTACGCCGAAAGTAATGCTTTTTGTATTTGCACTATACATGTTTATTAGGTTGGTAATAAACATACCCAATGTCGTATATTAAATAAAATAACATATTGATGAATTTTTGGGCCACTTTACTTTCTGTTGTGGGCCACGTGCGACCTATGGGTCGCGGGTTGGACACGCCTGCACAATACCGAAACGATAATAATTGAGATCTATTTCTTAAGAACAGGTGAACAGATTTCGTCATTGTTGATGGACATTTATAAGCGACGATCAATTATCTCGGGCTTAAGGATGATAACATGACTTGACATAACCCTGTAAGTTGACGAAAAATGAACGTAGCTAATATGATAATATTGTTTCGGCGGTTAAGTTGAATTATTTAATTTGTTGTGCTACAACCTACAGCTTATCACTTTCAACGTGTTAAATATCAATTCTTGGTGGAAAGGCACTATATTATATGGACAGTGTTTCGAAAAATTTATGTAACCCTCAAAATTGAAATTGTTCAGGAGAGAGTAAAAACTGTTCTTATCGAAAACATTATATGGTGAGTTGCGTTATGAATCTTTGAAATGAACTCCTATAAATTCTCATGTTTGAAGATACGGGATTATACGTAAGGAGTGTCGATATAATAGTGACTTACATCAAGTGGTCGGGACAGAATTTTTAAAGCTAAAACCAATGTAAATAAAATGATTTTTCTAATTTACATTATTTAGCTGAGACCTGCTCTGTCGTCTTTAAAATGAGATTCAATCATTAACTAAATTTTCTTGTTGTTTGAGGGTTACATCAATTGAAAAAAACGCAGTCGATATATTATTTAAATATACAATATGTATAAATATAAAAACTTTTTGTTTTAACACAATTCGTTTCATAATTCTCTCACATTTTATCAAGACCAGAGCCGGTTTCGCTCACCGATAGCATTACCACCTGATTGAAAATAAATCTACACATACAAACGTCCTCTGTCTACGCGCAGTGGCGTCCTGTTTAGCGTCGTAATTGTCAGCTTGAGCATTTTTATTTTGTGCAAATTTCATATAACCGTACTGTTACCAATGAATGACCTCTACCGATAGTGCCTGCAAGTAGATATTTTACATCCATAATGTTGTATGTATCTAGGAGACAACTTCTTCTAGTTCAGTGGCTGCCAACCGTCGGTTCACGGGAAAATTTTGGTGGTTTGCAGTAACGTCATTGGAGCCAACTTATTTCAAACAATAAATAATATCACACTAATTAATTTGTTATAAATGAATAAGGGTTATTAACATTTTATAAAAAAATGACATTTATGTGATTTAAACATTCATGTCTCTTAAGTACCAACCTAACAAAACAAAACCCCACATATCGTATGAAGAAAAATTGACGGTTGTCACGACAGCTTGCGATCGCTTCAGAAAGTACGCGAAAGTGTGCGAAATTAAATGTTTTAGGGTAGAACAAACCAAATATTCCACCCCTAACCCTAATTCCAACCCTAATTCCCTACTCCAACTTTACACATAATTTTGTGTAGTTTTCGGTGAAAAATATCAGTTTTAGGTCATGTTACGACTATCCGATAATTACCATTTTATGTAACATTGTCCGCGGGATCCAATATTGTGAGTTTAAAGGTCCGTGAGGTCCGAAAGGTTGGCAATCGCCGTTCTTATCTATGTAGTAGTTAAAAGTGTATGTGTAGTGTACCTTCTTCAATAGACGCCGAAGCTGGCCATACTCGATCCGGTCCAGGAAATCATTCTGATCGGAGTCAACAGTTGAGAACTTCCAGTCGAGGACCGCGGAGTCGTTTCCTGTTCCCCGAGCTCTCTCGTAATCCGAGCGGAAGATGTTCAGCAGATTTGAGCTGAATAGTGTTCGATCATCTCTGCTGCAACCTACCTCAAAAAATCAACACGTAGTCTATGAGCAATCCAAGACAAACGATTTATGAAAACGAAAATTTCGATTGTAACATAATCCCAAACATTGGATTGGCAATTACTTGGTCCCATTATAATAGGTTCAAATATCAAAGTATTCAAATTTGGATTGTCGAAATTTTGTACATTTTCATGTATTTCGTCACCTAGTAAGAAATAATAAATGGTCAGTATACACGTGATCAGTTAATAAAACAAACGGTCAGTAATTCATATATAACGGTCAGTTATTAAATTAAACGGTCAGATATTTATACAAAACGGTCAGTTTTTTAATTAAACCTAACCTTAATTTATTTGGTAATTGTTAACTGATTTGAACTGTTGAGATTTTGTGCATTTACGAAACCGTGGTCGATGGTAACGAAATACATGGAAATGTACAAAATCTGAACAATAATTTGATATTGAAATTTCAACAAGCACCCTCAGTCAGTATCTTTGATTATTAACTGACCAAACAGAATTATTAACTGACAATGTATGATTTCTTACTGACCATTTATTGAATTAGATACAGACCAGTAATTAGTTGCATTATATTCTTAGTAATGGTTATTAACTCGGGTAAAATAATATATCATTGTCCTATGCTCTCTATGAGTATTCGCTATATAACTTTGCACTCCGTTTTTAGGTTCGAGGATCAAGGTATCCATATACGGCTCCAGGATACATACTGATCCATACACGGCTGTAGGATCTCGGGATCGATGCAAACTGGTACACTGGCACAATCTGCGTATTATACACAAAGTGTAGGAAAAAGCGTATACTCTACCTGAATACTTTTCAGGGACACATACAAAAAAGAGAATCGGGTGCATTTGAAATTTTAATACTGATCATTTTTATCTGTAAGAATAGAATAAAAAATTTTCATGCAATTTGTATGAAATAATTTGATTGTAATTTTACAAAACCTTGAAAGTTTTAGCATTGTTATTTTAAGCATCATTTTACCTTTTTTATTTCGTCGTCCCCTTGCAGACGATCGTCGTCTCGTATTTGCTTTTTCTGTGAATAAATAAAGTAAAAAAAACTGTGACACAAATGATTGAATGAAAATGATGTTATGCCGTTAGGCAAACATGTTGACGGAGAAGTGAAATGATAGATTTGTATAAGATAATTCAAGGGATGATAATGAGATGAGTCCTTCAAACTATTACGGAATATAGTATTACATTAAAAAAAATAAAGCACAATTTGTTTGTACTACTCTGACATGTTTATAATGATCAGGACTGGTTTCGCTCATCACGAGCATCATCAGTTGATAATGCTTTTTGCAAATTTGAAATACACAAATAAATTGTATTTTATTTTTAAAATATAATACCTTTCCACCAAGAATTGACAGTTAAAAGTTAAAAGTTATTATTATATTATAACCAAACATGGAATTAAAGTCACTACAATCAAAGAAACGATGTATGTTTGTCAAAAAATAGCCTTAAAATAATAAATTTAAAAAATAACAAACCTGTTTTCCATGGATTCGGCGGCAACTTTGTGGAAATGCATTTTTAACATAAAATTAATGTCAATAACTTTGTTATTCCGCTGGCGGTGGAATACTATAGAACGTAAATTGTTTATCAAATCATTGTTTACCTTAGAAATAGATAACCTTGCGATTTAGTGTGCTCAAGATGCTTATTAAAGAAGCAAAACACGTGTCAAATTTAGTAACACAGAGAGTGGAATAACAAAATTAACAACTTTAATTTTATATGAACTATTAACAAACCTGACTACTCTAAACTCGGTGCGTGAGTAAATTTCGATCGTGCATTATTTTATTACATAGTGAATTACTTTTGTTGTTACTCCTTCCACATTTTTTATAAAGATCTAAAAAAGACTATTATCAACCCAGCATTATCATCAATTGAAAGTGCTCGCTATGAGCGAAAATGATCCTGACTTTTATAAAAAATATAGAAGTAGTATAAAACAAATTGTGTGTGCGTTTTTTTTATACATCGTCTTTCCACCAAGAATTGACGGTTAATACATTAAAAGAGAATCGAGTGTATTACAAAATAACTGTAAGCCCGGTCCATCTCACCATAATATTTATAAGAGATAGATAAATGAATTTTTATATAAAATATCTCGTTCATAAAGGAGAAGAGAACTATTCGACGTCTTACGAACATACACAATAGAAAAATAGACAAAAACTAAATCAGAAATGTAAATGGAATATAAAGGGTTTTTAGATTGATTAAAATTGTTCAAATGATCCTCTTGAGCACGTTGCTAGTTTACTTTAAGTCACTTTATCCTGTATGGCGGCCATTTTTAATATACACCTGCCATAAGTCCCATAAGATATAAAAGTTATGCCATTTTTTCCACTCCCGGAGAAAGAAAAAATCACCGACACGTGCTGTTTGTTTTCGTATGAAAGTTGCATTTACGCTACAACATCAAACCGATTTACTACTTTCAAAAGAAACATATAACACTCGTTTAAAACACGGCGTCGGATACGCTCAGTGTGTCGCGAGCCTTACGGCTTATTGTTTATCGATAATCACTGTATATAATTTAACACATTCACTGCTGAACTAATCACCTAGATATTAGTGCCGTATCAATTACCACACCGTTGCTAATCACTGACAACAGGCGCCGTGTGAGCTTAGCACTGAATGTATTAAGTTACTATTTCTACTAAAATAAATATAAAGGCTACTTAAAATTCACGAAAGCTTAGAAAAAAGACGTCGTATTTCCAATATACATTCCCCTTAACATTTTAAACCCACCTCCATTGATAATTTTTTAGTATGGTAATTAATGCCATCACTAAATATTTTCTTTTCATGAAATAATAAATAGCTTTTTTTCTCTTCCTGTTTTCCAACAAACCCTAGACCAGAAATCATTATAGGTCATAACGTCATATCGTCGTTTCCATTGGAAACTTGTATACATATCTGCAAAATCAAATTTTCTGAAGAGAATAAAAATAGACTTGATAGAATAAAACAACTTGATGGAATTAAAACGATAATAAAAGACATGTTATTAACATTAGATATATATAATTATACTAATCACGTGTTTTTTATTTCAATTCTGCGATGGTATAAACGATATGATTACGAGAGGTTATTGTAATTAATCAATTATGTGCCACAAGCGCGATATCACGCTTTATATTTCCGAGCACGATAGACCGGCCATACAAAATGAATGTATAAGCTCGCTCTACTTTATGTATTTTTTAAATTCAATAATTGCTACGGAGTGATTCAGATAATATCGAATACTCAACCTACAGTTACATTCCGTGGAATGATGAAGAAATTAAAAAATATTATATATTACTAAGAATATTTAGAAGTAAGCGATTTAAATAAGAGCTTTCTTTGATGTTTACATGCATCGCTAAAAAAATGCGGCCTACTAATGGTTAATATGTATTTATTTTAATGTAAAACTATGAAAATGGAAGAAAAAACAAGCGATTAATTACTCTACATATTATGGACTATAAATAATTTAAAATACATTTTACGGAAATATTTTTAGAAATGTTATTTACCAAGACAGCTTTTTTACAATATTGACAGTATTAAACAATTGTTAAAAAAGCTCCAGCGGTTTAAAAGGTATATATATATAATATGTAGTGATAGAGAAGGGAATAAAATACGATAAAAGAACAAAGCTGCCATCCGATAGGAAATGCATATTTCTTCAAACTACGTGTCTACATCTATAAAAAACATGAAAATACTACATAGGAATAACAAAAGAAGCACAACATGTGAACACCAGTAAAATAGTTTATGAAGTGATTTCAACAAGTACATATATGTAATTCCTAATGCCATATACACATTGCGAACGGCAGCATGACGAGGCTTCCCCACGAGATCTACGCAATTTTTTGTGTAGATAATAGAAAATAATGTCAAAACGTTCAATATTATGTTTTAAATAACACTCTTTCAGGATATTGATCGTGAACAACCAATTTTTAAAAAAACAAGAAGATAAATAAATAAATAGTTTTTGATTTGGAAATTTGCACATATTTTAGTTATTTCTCGACATTTATTATTTGTAAATATTTTATCAATACATTGTTTAATTGTATGTGATAGGTAAACAAAATGTTCGAAGCCGATGTAAACAAAACTAGTTAGATATCGTATGTATCGACTTTTTCAGACACACGATATGTACAATTATTACTATTTATTTATAAAAATAAAACAGAATTTGTTTGTACTATTTCAACAATTTTATCAAACGATCATGACCAACTGCCATTTGACTGTTGGCCATAACATGAGCATTTTAAAATCAAAATCGTCACTTGAAAACGCTTGTTATGAACGAAGTCGATCATGATCATTTGATAGAATTGTGGAATTAAAGAAAACAAATATTGTATATTATTTTTATAAATGTAATGATTTTCCAAGAATTGAAATTGACGACATTAAAAACATTATTTGTGTGTGTGCAATAGCGCTCGTAGTATGTACATGGCATAATAAGTCAACACTCATTCATGTCACTAAAATATTGGTAATTCGACAAGCTGAAAATGTTACTTATTCATAGAAACCGTTTCCTACTATTTGTCCAGTACGCCTCCAACAACAGTGCTACCATTAGTACTGCGAGGCCGGGAAAAAATCAATTTTTATCCGGATAAAATCCCGGGAATGAACTAGCATGGGAAAATTGTGAAAAAATAACTATAATATCAATGATAATTTTTAGGATTCGGTAACACTTATTTTTAAGCGTGGTATTTTTGACGTATGCCAACATTGTATTAACAGATTTGAGATACGGTGAGTTGTTAGTTAGATGATATAGATAGAAGTAAGGAACTTTATTCAATATCGGATCGTCCTTGACATCTATGTATACTTGAAAACAACACAAAATATTTACAGGAACGTTGCTGTATTTATGTATGCTCGGTGAGACACACGTATTTATATGTGCACCTGGATTGAATATGTTGAAAAAACAATGAAAAAATCATTTATAATAACAGTTAATTCCCAATTTTCTCAAATTCCCGGGGTTTTTCTCCGCCATTTTAAATTCCCGGGTTGTTTGCAACACTAGCTACCATGCAATTAATACGATCCCAAATACCGTATTCCAAATATGTTACCTAATTCAGAATAACATCTAGGTCTGCCGTTTCTGACAGTGGTATTCGGTACCGGTCTTCCTTGTGGTGTGACGCACCAGCATCCGGCTTCTGATTTGCACTGCACAGCAGCATATTGGCCATCAGCTCTGCATCTTGGTACAAAACCAGCTGCCCTTCCTGCAGGCAGACCCAGTGCAAGTGCATACCGACGACTTGCTGTGCACGCTTGCCGATCTAAGAATTGTGTTTGTTTTTAACTCGATGCAATTTAATCTGGCAGTGTGTAGCATTAAATAAGCAGGTCTACAATTGCCGAAGGTTCTGCGTATAAAAATGTCTATAGTAAAGCATATAATATTTCTTAAAAGAGATGCTTTGATAATGTTATATATATATATATATATATATATATATATATATATATATATATATTTGGGCACAGTCATCTAGAACGCAACAAAAAAAAAATACGAATATACCTATTATAATCAAAAGAGTTTCATATTTTGTTTTATTAATTGCAGCTATTTCTTTGTTTTTATAACTGATTTTAAGCCTGCCGTACTTAAAATATAATTTTAATTGTAATAACTCTGCCTCACATATAAAGTAAGACTATATTTATATATGTGTCGCTTAGAATACTAGAGGTGTAACTCCAAAATTACGAAAGATGAGTTTATACCTCAAACACGTTCAAAAGAGTTATTCTATTAGTTTAATAATAGTGCACTTCAATATATACTCCTAATTTCTTTAAAAAACTGTTTTTGTTTTTATATTCCCATATTTAACTATATTTTTCAGAATAATAATGAAGTACCTGCAATATCAGAATAAGAGTCAAGTGTCCGGACAGACTTCACTACTACACTAACGTTTAAGTTCTTCAGTTGATTGACAAACATTTATTAATGGTTGTTATTTGATCCTAAGAACATTTTAGAAAACCTTGACTTTCTCAAAACTTCAAAACTGGAGTTACACCATTACTAATCTAAGTGAAATATATAAAAGTTACAATTGATTTTTTTATAAAGTAATGCAACAAAAAAAAAACAATAAAATAAATTGTTGTTAAAATTGTCTGTTCCTATCTATGGCTGTTACGAAATCTGAGAAGGAGGGCGACCATAATAAATATAATATATTAAGTATGTAGGTATTATAAAAAAGGATCTACATAAACAAATCGAGGTACGCGTCAGGAAATATTTAATTTAAAATACGATATTTTTTACATTCATTTATTTACTTAATGCTTACATCAAAAAATGATTTATTGTACGAAACTAATCTAGAAATGAGATTATAATCTTTTTTATTTTATAATAATTATTTGTCAGAGACCTTGCACCTTATCTGGATGGACGTAGAAATGTAACGAAAAGATTCCAGCCTAAAAGCTCAAATAAGTGCTGTATCTTTTCAGAACCACGAACAGACACTTCATTTATTGATTATTCAATCAATTATCCATCCGATTTTAAAACGGGGAGTAACAGTAACGATTAGTCAACTAATAGACCTCTCCTATCCGTATCCATCTATCTTCACACTACTTATAAAAGAGGCTGAGCGAATGAATAATAAACCAGTCCTTTAATTTAAGACATCGACTGATGGTGCTTGATGGAATGTCAATATCAAATTTGAATTGTTGAGATTTTGTACATTTTCATGTATTTTGTCACCAACGACCCGGGCTTCTTCAGGCATTTGAGCACACGAGTGAACTCGGACTGAGACAAGTAAACAGTTTATAACAATTATATACAAATAAAATACGACAAATCTTATCCCAGAGTCTAAGAAATTAGCATCTGGATTAGTCACAACATTACGGGTGAAAAGAGGGGGTTTTTAAATGCAATTTGAACAACTGCCTACACAATTTCAACTAATGGGCTCTATCAGGGTGACCATGGACCGATGTATTAATATGGGAAATTCATTATTTTGATTGTTAATTTATGATTAATTTTGATTGTTAATTCATGATCATTTTTTATTTTTACGGAATCATCACGTAAAGGGTACAATAGAGGGGAGGTTGGCAGATACATTTGTTCGTTCAAAATTGGTAAGGAATTTAACTTTTCCAAAATTTTTTGATAAAATAATTTATGATCTCCCATGTTTTGATGAAACATTTTAACCCCATCATCCGCATTGAAGGTATGTTTCTCGAGTCCAATTCGTGTGCTGGAATGCCTGAAGATGCCGAAAGGCGAAACCCGGGTCGTTAGTGACAAAATACATAGAACTGTACAAAATCTCAAAAATTCAAACAAGTTGGAAAGCTATAAAAGTACATCGGGTATTTATCAATGTATACGGTATTTTGTATTCTGAGGTCTTACCTTAAATGGTAAAAATCACTCAGAAACTAAATTGGAATTCAAAATTTTTAAAAATAATTCCCTAGTAAATACTTACTTTGTATTGGAATGCGATTCTTATTGTAGATAGGGTAAGAACTAGCTAGATATTGATGATAATTTATCAACGAAATTTTGAGGACGGTATCTGTTCAACTTTACATGGATAAAAGCTTGCACGCTGAACTCTTTTGGTAATACATACAATTTGGCTATTTTTACAGTACAAGTATTATACCCCATAATCTGTCAAACCAATTCAACAACCGATATACTTAGATTGTCTATAATTCAAACATAATGAAGCGACAATGGAGATGCATCCGCCATCTTGACAGTTAATTGTGTTACATATTTGATAAATATTACAATTACCTGAAGGGTTAAACAACGACACGTTTTAAGATTATTGTTATTTCAATCCAAAATGCTCGTGTTTTTAAAAATAGTGCAAATAAATTATAATCAGATATTCGCACATAATTCTCCGTCACATTGGACGTAAACAACATCGCGTAAATTACTCGCGTTTGTCGCGTCGGTTTTATTCGGAAAATGTTATGTAAAAAAGAACAGAACGCGTTTACGCGACGTCAGTATGACGTGGGGCGAAATATAATAGTGTCAACATAGGTACGAATATGAACAATGTTAAGATTCCATGTAGAAATGAATTTAACCAACGTAGATAAATGTGATTATAACATACAGCGACGCACAATACATTTTTTAGTTAGTTAGTAATTAAAGTAGTAAACTTTTGATTTCATAACGTTGTTTTGATTTGATTTATTTCGGTGGCTTCAGATGGTGTCAGGTACGTTCATGGTAAAGTAAGAAATATAAAGTTTTTTTCAACTTAACCATTAACAGAATATGTTTTAATTATAATTTTTTGAATCTCAAATGATTTGAAATGTAAACATTTATGGCCCATTAGCAGTTTGATTTTAAATCATTAATTCAACAACGATCGATTCTACTGAAAAAATCTTATTAAAAGCGGGAATTCTCCCTCTAGAAAATTCATAAGAGTGAAGTAACTTAATTTACCATATATGTATATGTTATCTAAGCCAGTGCTTCCCAACCTAAGGGTCACGGCCCCACTGGGGGCGGTAGGGCTTCTACGCGGACAGCAGAGCTACAAGTATTTACTTATGCATTTTTTCACTTTAAATTTGTACAAATGTTTCGTTGAGACGATTTAGAATGCATGTGTATGCATAAAATATTATAAATACATATAATGTCAAATAAAGCTTTTGATAACTGAATTCATTTAATTTTCTGGGTATGGGGCTGGGCTTGATTTATTTCAAATGTTGTGGGCCATGGAATGAAACAGTTTGGGAAGCACTGATATAAGTTATACAGAGTATCATGGCTGGCATCGGTCAAAATAAAATACTAGCGACCGTAACACACAGCATCATAAAGACGCGATAAATATTTGAGTAATGATTGCGCTCGTTGTTCGTTTTCGTAAGAACGAATTTTCACGCGATCATGTCTCACATGTTCGGCGTTGTTTGGCTCTGCCATTACATACGATTATATTGATTTTCGTTACTTTATTAGAGTAACTTCTTATGAATAACGGAAACGTTAACTCCCCACCACCCGCTACGGACTTACAATCGCTATACTAGACGCATCCGTAACAAAGCGGTGTTAAGCCCTTTCAAATGATAGCAACGAGAGTAAGAATTATGATAATAATAAATAAAAAAAAAATAATTTATTGTATACTATTCATTTTACCGGAACATACACCCTTGTGCTTTAGTGCAACTGTCTGCCCATCGCACTGCATCTTGAGAATATGACATTTAGATGGATATGTCTGATTATCATCTCCGCAAACTGGTCTTTTGGTGCCCTCGTTTGCTACACATGATGTCATCTTTGTCTGACAATCGGACTGAAAAAGAAAAAAACAAATAAATCGTTAAAATCACAAAAACCGTAAACGGTCAAAAAAGAAATAATATGAGCAGTTTTATTATGGTTACTAATTTGTTTCCAGCACTTAAAAACCTGGACAAAAGCGATTCCTGGATATGTAATATGTATTTTTTAGTATTTCATTTGGTGATCATATTTACGGTGAATACCACTTTAAAGTGTACCAAAAGTACACTTGGGCTTCGTATAACACGGTCGTAGAAGTCTCTTAAATAGGCGAAACGCATCACGTTAGTGATAAACCAAGTAAAATAACTAAGTAATCAATTTTAATTTTATATTAAAAATGAACTTTCACAAAATTACCGCCAAATCCATAGAAAATAAAGGATATTGACAAACTTCGATATATTTTAGGAACGCATACCCTAATTTTGTATGAACTTTAAACATATTATCAAATTTTTGATGGGTCCAGTGGTTGTAACATGGTATTCGTTTTGATTGATAATTTCTTATTCAATTGATTATAGGTATAACTAGGTGCGACAAGTGTTTCGCAGTTTGACAAGCATCGTCATGACGAAGGATTAATGTATCTGTAATATTTTTAGCAAACAGTAAATTTAAAAATATATACATATAAATATATATATAGTAAATTAATGTAGTTTGCACATGTTAATTGCATGGAATAATTACATAATCATAATGAGAAATTCGCCTTACGACTCAATTGACATTTAATTTAACGCTGGATTACTTTTGCTTACATATAGTAGTGTTTCTTAAAATGTGGTGCGAGAGATGTTTCTAACTGTCAGATTTGTAATATAAAATTTAAAACTTTCTAATGCTATATAAGTTTGACTTGGTTGAGCCACAATATCGTCGTTTCCGTTGCAAGATGAGTATAAAAATAATTCAAAAAAACTACTTTATCGAATTAAAACAAAAATAAAAAGGACGCAATTAATATCAAATAAATATAACTGTACTAATAACGTGTTTGTTTTATTCTAGTTTTAATTCAATAAAATTGCTTTTAAAACTGTATTTATGATATTCTCTCTCGTAAAATTTTGATTTTGCAGACATACAACTTTGCAATGGAAACTACGATATGCACTCTTGTAGCCAATGATTAACTGGCAAATGGTAAGTCGGTTTTCGTTACCCCCAATAGCATAGTACAATTTTTTGCACTCCACCTGTATAGGTTGTAGTTGCTTATTATTAACGAAGCAATGACAACCTAAACATTAAAATTGAGATATTTTTTTGTTTGTATGTGAAATTCTATGTATTTTTTTTCAACAAAGGTATACGTATGTATATATACATATATCTAGAGTATAATTGAATTGACAAGGCAACAGGATTTAAAAAAATAAAATACATTTTTATCAAACAATCACGACCGGTTTTGCGGATTTTCAATCATGAATCAGTTGAAAATGTTCGCGATGAGCGAAACCGTTCCTGATAATTTGATTAAATTTTGGAATTTGCACAAAATAGTTCTTTTTCTGTCAATCGCTCAACCTCTTTCGGATAGCGTAGAGCGGGGGTTTGCAAACTTTATATTACAACTCTTGGCGTTCCACGCAATTTTATAAATACAGTATAATTTTTAAATAGTAAAAAATCCATTCATACAAAGGTTGAAATAAAAACGTAATTTTAAAAATAATAACCAATTGACACGAGCGCTGCTAACGTCATTCTACTGCCACTGTAGCGGCAGTTTTACGATTCAAGCAGGCGTTTAAATTTCAGTATGTGGCAAATTTAATCCACAAAATAATTGAAAGTGTAAAATGCTACATTTTCGCGCTCCCCTATTTGGTGACCGCTGGCATAAATGGCTGGTGTTCGGAAAGGACAAGTAGTAATAATTTTTTTAATGCATTCGGTTACGAATCCGTACATCTGTAAAATTTAATATCAATATATGAAAAAGTTGGACGAATGTAAAAGTGCATTACTAGTCGGAATCGACAATACCAATGTCTAAATATCAGAATTATTTGTTTTCGAAAAACGTATAAATATTATGTTTAATCACAGCGTTTCTTTAAAAAACAAACTCAATTAATGTATTTGTATGTGTAATCTATTCATGCAAATGATGACATTTAATGACTAAACTTCTGCGTAAAATTATAATATAGAGTAATTGCAACGACGTTTTTCTGAGTATGCACTTAAAAATATGTTTAACCGGTTAAATGATAACAAGCAATTGACATTCTTTACTGCGCGTTTTATATTTTTCGTAATATCTTCTTTTCCAAGAAAGAAATATTGAATTTAATTAGCATTTGAATCACACAATCGCAAAGACTATCGTCTGTATTCAAAAAGGAAACAGAGCTCAATGGTAAATATAAATCCAGTCATCTGTCTAGTGCATATTACATAATCATTGCTCTTTGACATAAAAATGATGGTAAATATGCTTTACATTCTTGACAAAGTACTAATTATTTAAGAAATTCAATTACTAATAAGGAAATATCAAAAAAACAAACATTGGAATCAAGGAAACCGAAAATTTATGAGAACTACAAAATATTAGTCGCTGGTAGATTGTTCTCAGGACGAACCATTTCATATAATATGGCGACTTTTGCATACTGATATAATATTTGTATTAAGTCTGTTTTTCCTGGTTTCAATGTAGGATATTTAAACATTTTTCTATACGTTATTAAATTTCCTACAGAACTGCATTGCTAGTAGTGGCAGTTAGTTACACATTAAATTACACCAAATTATACAAATTATGTCATCCATAATTTCACGAATTCAACTATGTATTTCTTTACAATTCTTTGAAATTGTAAGGACAACGAATAATTTCTAAAGTTTGATGATATTATTATATAATTTAAGCCATCGATTGAGGGTGCTTGATGGAATTTCAATATCAAACTTGAATTGTTGAGATTTTGTACGTTTCCATGTATTTTGTCACTAACGACCTGGGTTTTGACCCTTTCAGCATCTTCAGGCATTCGAGCCTGAATGGTGCTCGAATGCCTGAAGATGCCGAAAGGCGAAACCCGGGTCGTTAGTGACAAAATACATGGAAGTGTACAAAATCTCAATAATACAAATTTAATATATATGGGTTATTTAGAGATGTTGATATTTTTAATGATAGGTATGCGAGATAAAACTATTTTCGGTCATCTTTGTAAGAGCTGTCAGTCAAATATGGAAAAGGTAAAGCAATGTCGATACATTGGATAGAATTTTTGAGCAAAGACAAACTATGCATGCATAGTAGCTGTATTAATAGACCAAATATAATTTACGATATAAATGGTTTTGTGGTCTTGGAAAAAAATGGTAACGAGTTTAGATCCACGAGAATTAATATTAAATATTGTTAATAGCTATTTCAGCATCATCCAGAATTATAATTAACCGGATTTTTAAGTGTTGAAGGCCTTGATTGAATTTATTAAATATTTGTTTTTCCTCTTCCATTTGAAGTTTATGTCGTAATTATGTTTGCCAAGCTTAAATAAATACAATCAGTGCTTGTAAATTGAAATTCCTGCGTCTGGCATGCTGACGCCACTGGTTTTATAATTAATTAAAAGTTTATTGATTTAATTTAAAAGATACGGTAAATTATTCCATTTAGGTACACGATATATAATGTCTTGAATGGCGAGGAATAGTCTACCTTAAACTCTCAGTACGATGGTATAATAATTATCATTATAACAATCTAAGCAGTATGTATAAGATTACACAGGTGGGTCTAACTGAATAAGTGATAAATTTTATTATATATCTCCTACGCTGTCTGTACTGGAATTAAGTTAAATACACTATACAATGAGGCAGTAATTTTCAAAACCTTATTTTGATTAAAATGTGTTTTTATTGTTAAATGATCAATGATTGAATCGGCATTATACTTGGACTCGTAATGGAGGTATCTCAATAGAAGTTGTTCTACAAGAATTTGTTACTCAGTTAATCAACCTCTATTTTTCGAAGAGAGTATGGATAGAAGAATAGGGTTAAGATAGGACTAGCGGTTAGCTTATCGCCTCGCTACACCCCGATTTTAGAATAGGGTGGAGGAAGGAATTATCGACATCACAAACATTCATACCTACGAACAGAAATTCTTAAATGGATTGAAAAATTAATTTATGAAACTGTCCGTGCCTGTTTTTGAAAACGAGACATCCGTGACCGAAGCCAACGACGTTGACCACTAGTGGTAAATAGTTAAGGGATTGGAATCATTACTTACGATGCTAATTATTAGTTACATAAAAAATTAAATTTATTTTCCATTATCAGCTGCCAATATAATCGTTTGCAGTCTCCAGCATTCAATTTAATTTGTACACTCTGTTTAAGCACAAAAATAAAAATGTATCGAATTTTTGAACGCCAATCATGTAATATTTTAAATAAACAAATGCATATCACGACAGCGGTGGCGGATTTTTTTTCTGAGTCTAGCTGCATTTTGCTAGGAAAACCTTGTGGAGCACTTAGGCGTGTAGAGTAGGGGATCCCAACCAGTGTGGAATTTTAGAGTTGCAATTGCTGCCGGTTATTAAAGATTTTAAATATTACACATAATATGCATATTTGGAAAATACCTTTTGAGTCAGTTAGTATATCTTGAGAAAGGGGGAATTATATTCTGAACATTGGTGACTGAAGCAAAAATGGTTGAGATCCAATGATGCAAAAATTAGTTAGATATAATTTAAGACATCGACTGAGGGTGCTTGATGGAATTTCAATATCAAATTTGAATTATTGAGATTTTGTACACTTCCATGTAATTTGTCACTAACGACCCGGGTTTCGCCTTTCGGCATCTTAAGACATTCGAGCACACGAATGGACTCGAATTGACGTCAATGTCAACGTTAGACACAGTTTACTGTCTGTCAGTTCGAGTCCATTCGTGTGCTCGAATGCCTGATGCCGAAAGGCGAAACCCGGGTCGTTAGTGACAAAATATATGGAAGTGTACAAAATCTCAATAATTCAAATTAGTTAGATATTGATTCAAGAGCATTGTTTCTTAACTGGGTGTTATTTTTTTAGCATTTGGGGGTGCCGCTGAAATTCATTTTATACTGGAATAAATGAATGATCTCTGTGAATCCTTGTGAGATGAGCTCGTGTATTTTCATGCGTAAGTATATCCGAGTTCTTCTGCATTCAAATCAGTCTTATATAAATTAAAAGACATATAAACAATAGTTAGAAAATTTCGTTTTTACTATAAAGGGTGGTTCATTGAATAATTATAGATCGGTAACGGGTGCGATGGCTTTAATAAGGTAAACAAACACCCCCGAATTCATACAAAATATACTTATATACATTTTCAGTGTTGTTGGCAACAATCTTCGTGAGAACCTAAATAAATCGAAAGTTTTGGTTTGTAATTTTTTAGTGTAACCAAATGTTTTAAGAATGTTGAGACAATTGCCGTATCCATTGGCGTCATGTAGATACCAGCATAGATTTAATTTTAATCCCGCATCTTATAACCTGGATGAACCGACTATGTGCGCCATACACTGAGAATCGGGAAATCGCAAAAAAGATATTTTCCTTTCTCAAGAATATTTTCTCTTTTCTCGAGAAATCGTTAAAGATTTTTTAGCTAGCTTTGTTGCAGCCATATTCAAAAAGATCGTGTTAAATCTTTTTTCGTAATTAAATCATTGTTCAAAATGATTTATATCTGGTTTCAGACTTTTACATGTGTAATTCAAATTCAAATCTGAATCGGACAACCACATTCATCAACAGTGTTACATGACCTAGGCTTAGTTCGTAGTAATCAACAGTAATGGCTGATGACATGTAGTGGGCGAGTAAACACTTACAAATCTTCATGATTTTGTTTCAAAAGTGGTCGAATCCTCAATTTCATATTAGAAATGGTCAAATTCAAAATTAAATCATTTATAATACAAAAATTACTTAATATTAATACATGTTACGTGTAAATAATAATTGCTTTACTTAAAGTGTTGAACTATACATACATAACACTTCATAAAAATAACGAAAGACACAAGTACTAGATTAATTAGATACAGGCGGCATTTTTACCGACATTTATAAATTATTATTGAGAAACTCTGGACGGACTATATCCATCAAGTGAACAAACAAGCAATGATTGTGTTAATGATAAATTCACGTAATTGTGAACTGCTCTTAACAATCTAGACAGTTGATTTTAGAAATAAGTATTTCAAGAATCATATAATATTCTTCTATAAGTTTTAGGTGTCAAAGGATCATTCTTTTAGTGACAATTACAAATTGTTTATTGATAGTTTTCGTAATAAAAGATGTACACAAACTAAAAATAGAATATATAAACATGTTTACTAATAATAACAGCTAAGTAGTTACGTTATACACGAATTATGATTGAAATTTCGGCAGCACGCCATCTTAAGAACCATTTTTTTTGAGTTTTTGTCCATCTGTTTTAAAGCTTGAAAGTTGTCACTAGGTTTGAAGGATACCGATTACTTTTTTGAATTCAATCAATTGGTTCCTAATTCTTTATAAATGTGACACGCTGAAATGTCCTAGACCTAACAGAGATGCTTGCGTGTATGGTTGGCCGTCTGATTCAGCACTTGCAGATTAGAACCGGTCAGACAAGGCCGGCCCACCCGTTGCTTTGTGCGAGCAAATAATATTCTACGAAATCGCCAAGTCCGTGCGAAACTTTATACGGGTCCAATACATCCACCTTTCAAAGCAGAAACGACAATTAAACTGCACGTCTAGGGTCTACGTAGGTATCGAATCTAAACTTACTAAGATAACGTCACCTCCTGTTTCAAGTTGGTTGACCCTCCATCACCCGCCAAACACTAGTATGGAGTAGAAAATTTAATGGCTGATGTCTATATAGCATTTGCGAGTATCTAAAATAATCACAACTCCTTCATTTTTTGTGATAAAGGGATTGGAATAAAAATGTACGATTAAAATATATAATTTACGCAACACAATGTTTTCAGAGTCATGTCAACGTCGTTGTCTTCCGTTTGGGGTCTCACGGCTTCAAATCCTAGTACGGAAAATTTTATAAATTGATTTTTCAATCGATCCATGGATTTCTGTTCGAAGGTTCTGTTTTAAATTTCCTTCCGCCTATCCAATCCTAAAGACAGGGCGTAAACGAGAGCGATTAGCGAACCATTAGTTCTATCCTAGTCTTGTCCTTTGTTGAGATACCTCTATTAGATGGCCATATGCTCCACATTGAAAGCGGACGTGGTTAAAAAGACGTCATCAGAAGATGTTTCTCCTCTCATGTTTCGTAGTGGAGAGCTCAGATATAAACTGTTTTTACCAACAATAAAAAACGTGTGAAACCAATGTAAATAGCCAAGGTGTTCTTATATGTGTACCTTTTCTAAAAAATCAATATTTCATTTAACACTGGGTTTCCAACGATTTCCGTTTCCCCACATTTAAAAAGAACACTTTTAAGATATGTAGCATTTCGAAGGTGTTAATAAAATCGTATGGCTGCTTTACTTACCCTAACTGCGTTTCTCAAAGCGCTAAGGCGCAATTATCATGACCTTTTTCAGTAAAATGATATTTCAATTTAAATCTCGTAACTGCCGCATTACGTAAAATATAAAATGCGTCATTTCCATCGCTATGAAGTCGTAAAATCAATATTGATTATTTTTTTTATAGAAAAATTACTACCCTAAAAAGTTAAAATCTAAATACAAATGACTCAAAGCATTAATGCAAAAAAAATGTGTTTTATTTTCATAAATTAATATCGATGGTGTTTTTGCCAATTGATTGTAACCCTCAAAAAACACGAAAATTTAGTTAATGATTGAATCTCATTTTAAAGACGACAGAGCAGGTCTCGGCTAAATGATGTAAATTAGAAAAATAAATTGACCTGGTCACTTGATGTAAGCCGTTATTATATCAACACTCCCTACGTATAGTCCCGTATCTTCAAACATGAGAATTTACAGGAGTGCATTTCAAAGATTCATAACGCAACTCACCATATAATGTTTTGGATAAAAACAGTTTTTACTCTTATAGTACTTTTATAGTACCTTTTTACCAAGAATTGACATTTAACACGTTAAAAGTGATTAGCTGTAGGTTGTAGCACAAAAAATTAAATAATTCAAAGTAACGCCGAAACAATATTATCATATCAGCTACGTTCATTTTTCAAGTCGATTCCGGCACCGGGATTGCAATACCGGTATAACAAAAATTTATAAAAAATGCGCAAAAATTATATCAATAATTACGAACAATTATTAGGATTGCAATACCACTCAAATACACAATAAAATAAAATGTTTAATAAAAGATAACCGATGAGCTCCCGTAACTTCTTATGTGAAATCAAAAATCATTTACATTTGCATTTCGATTAAGGTTAATGTTCTGTATCAAAATACCGGTATTTTGTAATATCGAAACCGGTGTTGAAAAGGAAAACCAAAATAACAGGATTAAGTTTTCTGTAATATCATTATTGGAAATCCCTAAGCTTGCCATCTTGATATTGAGTCTGAAACAGTATTTTATTCATATTCTTAGGTGGTCCGCGAACAAAAACGTTTGCGAAACACTGCTAGTCAATGAACTTTGCATGTCGATACAAAATGGTATTTGTTGAAATAGACCAGCCATGAGTAAATCCTCAAGCCATTAGACCAGTCTGAGTCTGGTCAAAGTCATACGTCTATTTGGCAGCTTAGCTGGTCAAGTTCAGTTCTAAATGGGTAGCGTGGAATGTGGATTGCTAGCTTTCTCGATGTTACTATGATTTATGGGTCAGCTATAAGATTGCTTGGGCGCCGATCAAAAATGACTAACTGGACTTGATATCAATTATCGTCATTAATGATCGTATTTATCTAGAAAATATATCTATCTACTGCTCTACAAAACGAAGATAAGCATATCAAACGAATATCTTAATAATCATATATAACAATCAGCTTATTAAAAAAATTCGTTACAAAATTTTTAAAATTTACAAGTACACAGGTTTGGAAAATAAAGTAAATTTTATCGTTGTTCTTACACTTTTTATTCTGTACTTTGCGAAGTAGCTAAGTGAAAATTGGTTTTTTTTTTTGCGGTCCACATACACCGAAAACTTTTTTATATTAGACTTTGAGTTTAACTGACTTGAGTTTATCTACTACATCAGTGATCGTCAATCTTTTTGTACCTACCGTCCATTTTTAAATATTTTTTTATAATAAAATTTCCTTACCACCCACAAACGAATATCCAGGAGCGTATATGTTTCTTCTGAGACGTGGATACACTAGTTTTACACAATTTATTTAATACGCGGTTTACTTTCCCAATTCTAAGTAGGTACTGTGTTTACAAACAAACAAGTCGAAAGTCGACCGCTTGGCCAGAACTGAACGAATATTTTGTTTTATTCGGATAGGTATGAGTGAGAAAAGTAGAGAAAAGAACAAAAAGACATAATTCGATTTCTATAGAAGCATCGTTTTAAATTTCCGACTTCGTCACTGAACAAAAGCTTAAAATTATCAGCCTAGATCAGCCATACGCAACCTTTTTTTTCTTCGGGCCGCAACATTACAGTGATATAACGAAAAAAATCATATAGGGAAAAACAGTATTGGTTGAAACCTGTTTGATTCAAGATTTTTGAATCATTTTTTTTTTCGTTATATCTGTATGCTTTACCTCAAAATACAGTAATGAAAAAAGTGAAACTCAAAACTAACGTTAATAAAAACGTTTATTTGAAAATTAGTGTGCTTTTTGATACTGAGATATTTTTTTTACTATTTAAGACAAATCGTGTTTATAATTGAAATTGCTACGTCACGCTACCCTCACTACGTAAACATGATGAGAATCGGTAAGTCGATTCCTGTATACATTTATCGCATATTTCATTTTGGTAAAAGATGATTCACTAAGATACGTTGATGCTGACAACGGAAGCATCAGGAAGACACATTTTTGTACAGTCTTGTATTTTCAGGGACTAATTTCCAAAAATCGATGTACTCCTTTCCCTCTCTCTTTTCATAAATTAATCAAATGTTTTGTATAATCAAATCCCAATGCAGTTAATTGTGTAATGTTACTGTTTCTAGATGCCAGGGATTTTCTATAAGCGACAAACAGTAAATCCTCAAATCTGTATCTCAAGATATTCAAAATTTATAATTCAACATTTTTTCGGACTCCACATAAATCTTGCTGGGCCGCCGGTTCAGTACGGCTGGTCTAGATTGTAAAGCTCATAATTTCACAAATTATAAAACAGCGATATGACTGAATTCAGTTGTCCTTGGTTTCCGATAAGAACTTCATCATACACATTATTGTTTTCATATTGCTGATTGTTACTCAGTTACTCTATTTTTTCGAATAGAAGGATAAAAGAATAGGTCTAGGACAGGAGTATTCGGTTACTAATCTCTCCCCTTACGCCCCGTTTTTAGTATCGGATGGGCGGGAGGGGAATTTCGGACATCACAGACATTCATACCTCCGAACGCTGTTGCTCCGAACTCAGCTAAAGCCCCGATAATGAATATGTCGATGGTCTAGTTCCATAGTGATACAACCATAAATTGGTAGTTTTAACATATGGCCGATCAAAGTGTTGACTCATCTAAACTGACTCGTTAAAAGTGATGGCTTATTATTTGTATTACTTTTTTATTCAGATATGTGGTCAATAGTTTTAGGATTAAAGGTTGTTTCTTTATACAACGCCACTATTCAAAAAAATATATTTCCACAATACAATATTTCGATATTTATGTATGTGGAACTGAGAAATTATTTAATTTTGCTGATTTCCATATACAAATATCTGCCCTTTGAGAGAAAACCTGTACATTATACAAGCTGTACTTTTCTGGAACTGTTTGGTAGAAGAACGGTGTTCGAATATAATGGCTAACTTAACTCAAAACATCAAATTTTTAACTTATCGTGCTAAGCAACTGGGCCATCGATATTACCAAGATCAAAGCAAGTATACATTACTTGCTGTCTTTTATTATCGTAAGCGTAAATGTCGAGTCTGTAAATGATGATTTAAATTTATTATAAATAATATTAAAATTCTAGTATGCCCGAAGCTGAATACGATAAATATTAAGATAGTATATAAACACGGCATTGCGTGACAATATTTCTCTTGCGAACGCTCCAAGAGGATAATAATAATTATTATTATCTGCAAACATTATCGCACGCAGTTAAAAACTGATGGGAAAATGTAAATCCATATACAGCAGTGAGTTTAATTTAACGGCTGCATTATGGATGTAGGCAGGCGTGGCTCGTCCATGCGCACTGCGGAACTGCAGCACCCCCATGCAAGTTGAGAAAAATGTAATATTATAATATAAATAAATTTATGTATATTATATGACAATATCACTATTATTTAAGCGTGTATTAAGCTCGCCCGCGCATCGATACATCCAATATTTATCATACACCGCGGTACTAATATCAGAAAGTGTGGCATCTTCATTATTATGTGCAGTATGGTTTTCGATGGAATATGCTCGAGTGGGCGACAGAGAGACTCGCGGTTAGAAGCTTTATGTGAACTGCGAATTTTACAGTATTTCGTGTTCTGTGTGCAGGTGCGTTTGCAGCGATTTGACCCCCCGCGCGACATTTTTGTCTAAATATAAGCGATGTTTTTCAAGGAAAAAAGACAAAATGAATTTTATAATGAAATAAAAATACATGTAATGTTTAATTTTTAATCAACCGCAGCACCCCCAGATATCTTATCCACGAGCCGCCACTGGCTGTAGGTATACATACCTGTCGTAGGGGACAGTTAGAAGGTAGACGAGAGATAACCTGAGGGATTCGAACACGCGATGGCAATCACTTGTCACACGATATTTACAACGTGTATTGTTTTTAAACACCGAGACAGATTACAGTGTAAGTAATACAAATTACGTTCCTCGTGGTTTTCCTTATATGGATCAACTTTCAGTCATCTGACAGTGGTCTCCAAATACAGTTCCATAGCTGTTCCCAGTTTGACTGAGATTAGAAAACACATATAAACTACTGTACAAAGGTGGTGCCCGTAATCCTGTAGGAGCAGTACCGGACATCAAGTATAAAGTTAACTATTCAAAAGACATTTTGTCCAAAAACTTTATTATATAAATAATTACGACAAAGTGAAAGCTCTTGTGACGGTTCATTTTTGCTAATTCGATAAAGACATTTCGTTTTCTGTGAGGTTCAAATTATTTTGATAAAAACGAGTTTTTTGTTAATTTACAATAATACTGATAAGCAACAAAAAAACTAGTTTGGTGTTTAAACAGGTTGATAAGTTCAAACGATTAAAAAGTATAAAATGATTTACATCAGTGCTAATGAAATACTGGCCCGTGGATCAATAACGAACGAAGTAAATACATAAAAAATAAAATATAAATTAAGAGTAATAATTAAAATCAATGTTGGTTTATCACGTTTCACCGCTCTTCCCGGTTACACGTGATAGTCTCTAAAATTGACAGTATAATTCACAGATCCGTGTGAACTTATGAACTCTCATTGTAAACTCTTTACCATTATTTGTATCACTATACCTAAGCAAGACCGGTTTCTCTACCACGAATATAATTAAGACAAAATATCGTAATAATATTGGTATAATATTATACTATCCATTGCATGCGATATCATAGATAAAACCACGACTGGATAAGTTATCTAGAAACAGTTAAGATCATAATAATATAATATTAAACATCGTATAAGTTTTTAGTGTAGGTATATCCAAAGAAAATGATGATTGATATATCGTCCAGCTCAGACAGACAACTCAAAAAAATGAAATTTGAGTAAAATATGCAGTCATATGTAAAATTCTGCGCTCTATCTTATTTACTACTCATATAACTCGAAACTGACACCAAAAAAATGCTAAGGCATATATTATTATTTTTCAATCAGCAAAATGATATGTCGAAATATCCTTCTACTAACATTACTCGGAAAGTACCTAATTGTTACACACATATTTATAAAATGTATAAAACTAGTGTACACATCAACACTATTTGATTTATGGTGACCATTTGAATATTGCTTTTCTCATTATCTGAATATATGTTATTTGAAGAGGTCTGGGTAATGAACTGGACGACAGATATATTTATATCCTCACGTATTGTATTTCACTAAAATCATTGACGTTGTATTTATTACCAATATATCATTTTTTTTGTTCACAAAATGATGCACTGAACAATATCTATCGGTCCGCTAGCCAAAAATGTTTGAGCAGCACTGTTTTAGACGGCCTTTGATAGTCTATGATACTAAACAAAATGTATGATTTGGTGATCGATGATTTATTGTAACGTAAACCGCTACTTAATAATGATCACCTTTCGAATTGGTCGAGAAATAGTTTTTACAAACCGATGTATCATTATTGAAATGGAAAACTTTGAGAATGAATCTTATTATGTGATTTAGGATATCGACTGAGAGTGCTTGGTGGAATTTCAATAACAAATTTTGTACTTTTCCATACGTTTTGTCACTAACGACCCGGATTTCGCCTTTCAAGGAGTTGCAAATATTTATATGACACGTTCATTCAAAAATTCGCTTTTTGATTGACGAGAGTAAAATTAAAATTATATCCAAAAATACCATATAGCTAACAACAAATTAACACTTAGTTATATATTACATATATGCAGATATCATGCTATATATTAAAATCGTAAAGGGTATTTCGTGGTACATATATATATATATATTTAACGTCACGCATGTTTTTTAATATTTTCTAGGTGTCCTTGGTGAGGTATTGGCTGTTTTAAATTTTAAATGATGGATAATTAGTTTCCCAGCTATCTTGTGAGTCGAGGAACATAATTATGACCGCAAAAATACTAACAAAATTTAAAATGAAATTTAATTGTTTTTAACATTTGTATGATAATATTTTTGGTTGCTTAGCATTTTAACTTTTTTCAGGAGGGAAGGGCAAAGTTGCCAGCCTGAAAATGTTTTGTTTCGTCTGTATTATGTGCAATTATGTGCAAGCCAGTGCAGCGAAGGATAAAAATATATTTAATTCAAATTTGAATTATTGAGATTTTTTACACTTCCATGTATTTTGTCACTAACGACCCGGATTTCGCCTATTGGCATTTTCAGGCATTCGAGCGCACGAATGGACTCGAACTGAAAAATATATTTATTCAAATTCAAAGGGCGACATAAAATATATATTCGAACATACAAATATTTTTTCATATATAATAATATCAGGTACGTGGTTGTTTGTGATGTCTAAAATTATCCCACACCCATCTAATTCTAAAATAAACGGGGCCTAGCGAGATCTATTAGCTAACCGATAGTCATGTCTTAGTTCTATCCGTTATCTTCATTAGAAGGCCATATGATCTACATTAGGAGAGGACGTAGTCAAAAATAGTTTTGATTTTTTAAAATTAAAAAATATTCGTAAATCATTGACATTCTTCTTCTTCTTTTATTTCCATATTCGCTCCATGAATCTCTGTCACCCGCCAATCGCTTTGCTTCCTACCATGACATGCCAGAGTCCCTCAGCTCCACCGAGTACATCCTATGGATAGTACCCGATGGTCTTCCAGGACGCCGGAATCCCACAGGTCGGAAGAAGAGGCAAGCAGGATTGAGGTTTTCCTGAGGCATCCGCAACACGTGACCCAGCCAGCTCCAACGTCTCTCCATAACCGCCGATGTGACAGATCGTTGCCCGGTCCGTTCCCTAATCTCCGAATTCCTCACGAAGTCAAACCACTTCACCCCCAATATCCGACGAAAGCATCTATTCTCGAAGCTCAGTATACTGTTTTTTTGAGACTTCGTCAGGTGTCATTTACATTATAAACACCTAATTATTACGTAACAGATTTCTATAACATTTTATTTTATAGTAATTACTTTTTTATGCTCTCCTGTAAAGTTTAAAAAGTTAACTAGTCTACGGATATGCTATTATAGCTTTGCACTCTAACTCTAGACTTGCGTTATATAGATCAATAAATTAGTTAAGACATCTTATTCTAGAGAAGTCAGCGTGATTTATTTGTTGTTATCGTAGATATATAACGAAGTAAAATTTAAGATTCATTCCTAGACATGTTTAAATTACACATCGGTACTATATGTTCGATACATATTTTTATATTGATTTATTTGTTATTCATATATTTTATTGATACTTCTGTTTTAATAATCAATAAAATCTTAAATTATTATATAATCGGAAGTAGTATTTTAACGTAAATACATTAAGAATTTGAATCCAGTGTAATATTTTTGACTATCATTCTTATGTGAAATGGTATACAAGATTTTGATTTACAACGATATATATATCGACTGTGGAAAGGGAAAAGGACGTAACCTACACCAAAAAATATTGTGTATAACTCACAAAAGACGTGCTAATACGGTATATTTATATATAAATATAATATATCAACTTTAGAAAGGTAAAAGAAATTATCCCTCCGTCTTTTAAAAATATTTTTTTTCAGTAATCACAATGTATACAATTCAATACACGTTTTGTTTGGGTTTTTCACAATATTTTTTGTGGGTTTGTGTGGGGGTTACGTCCTTTTTCCTTTCCACAGTCGATATACATATATTATCCCAGGAGATATCTCAGGAGAAGTTTTTCTACAAGAACTGCTTTAAAACTCAATTGCTAAACCCATCTTTTTCGAAGACAGTATAGGGATAGAAGAATAGGGCTAGGATGTCTGAGAGGGAGTTTTTAGACATCACAAAAAACCATGCTTTCGAAAAGATATCGATTGAAAAAATAATTTATGAAACTTTCCGTAGTGGGATTTGAACCCGAGCCATCAGTAACCTAAGTCAACGACGTTGACCACTACACCACAGACCCACAGCTTTTAAAAAATTATGATTTTAAAGGTTGACATGTTGTTAAGGTAATATAAAAAAAGTATGTCTTGAAGTATATTTTAAAGACAAAGAAAATCGATATATTATAATATATATTTCAAATATAATAGTTCTTATTGTTAAAGTTTTTTTTAAAAGTAATTTAATGGGTGATACAAATTTCGAATGTATGATTAGATTTTAAATTAGATATTTTTGTCGCTTGACACAAATGCATTTAGCATGACCTTAAAATACAATCGCTATAATGTATAATACAGGTTTCAATATTTATTATGATTGGCGAGATGTGAGATACAAAGGGAACTGCTAAGGGGCGTTGGCATTAAATCACGCTGATAACAGCAATCACGGATGACAGGGTTGCCAGATGACAGGACTTTAAAACTGTAATGCCGACTACACATTTTATGATTACCAATTGGCACATTTAATTTGAAAATCGAAATGAAAAAAAACGGTATCATTTAAGTGGGCAGCAGTGGCAAAGATTCAGAGAAATATAGCGTGCAAAATAAATGTAAAGTGAGAATATTTTAACTAAAAAACCGTGAATTCTCTTATTAACAAACCTATGAAGTATTTACGTAATATTTAAATTGAAAACTATTTGGATTGAATTGGTTAAATGTGTGCCATTAAAAAATCGTTGAATTAAAAAGTATAAATTAAATTTTGATACAATCCAATATCAAATTTGAATTATTGAGATTTTGTACACTTCCATGTATTTTGTCACTTACAACCCGGGTTTCGGCTTTCGGGATCTTCTGGCATACCCACATTCAAGCGCTCGAATGCCTGAAGATGCCGAAAGGCGAAACCCAGGTCCTTAGTGACAAAATACATGGAAGTGTACAAAATCTCAATAATTCAAATTTTATATTGAAATTTCATTAAGCACCCTCAGTCGATGTCTTAAATTATATCAATTCAATATCGTTTATGATGAAGGCATTTTATTGAAAGAAGTCCGAAAATTTAATCCCTATAATTTTTTAATAACGAAATTTTATGTTAATGAAAGTACAATATCACATCAATTCGCCAAATAGTTATCGAATGTATATGAAAATGATTATGCTATTTGATTCATTTTTGCGGAGCATATGGACACCTAATGGAGGTATCTTAACAGCAGTTCAAGTTTTTAGGATCGGATGCGTGGGAGGTAATTCTAGACATCACAAACATTCATGCCTACGAACAGAAATCCATAAATCGATTGAAAAATCAATTTATGAAACTGTCGGTACCGGTATTTGAGCCTGAGACAACCGTAACCGAAGCCAACAACGTTAACCATTTCGCCAGTCAACCTACATTGGTATATTAGTACGTAATATAAAAAATCTCAATAAAGTGTACAACCCTGATTAATGACGAGTCGTAGTGAAATAACGTAAATGTCTGAGACTATTGTTTTGTATATAGATGAAAATATGATTTTAATTGTAAAATTTAAAAAAAAATTATTATCTAAACCAGTGAATGACAACCATGGTGTGGAGACTTGTAGTATACTTATGACTCATGAGCATTATATATTTATGTTACTGGATGAGGGAATTGGGAGCTTAGAGTATCTTATTTAATAAAGATACACTAAAATACATGGTATAAAACACAGTCCAAAATGTGACGCTTGGCACTGCAGACTATTAACTCATAAGTGTCGGTCACTTAAAATAACCATCAAAGCGCCCGCGAGCCACAGGTGGTCGACCACTCATCTAAACCAAACCATTTTTTTATTATGGTTATAAGGAATGCATCCATAATAGTCATACAAAAAGCTATTTTTACTACCAAACTCCTGACAACGATCTCGCTGCTAACTGCCGTTCCAAGCTTCAACTAAATGATTTATTTTCTAGTTTTAGTAGCGCACAATGTTTTCGTTCATCATGAATCGCTGAAGTCGCGAAACACTTCGGCCATATTGGATATAGAACTTCATATACAGTGGAACCCCAATTCTTCGTTTTTCAATGGATCCTTAAACCAACGATAAATGCGGGAAAGTCTGGTACTATTGTCAGTCTCTCGCCTCGAGTCCTGGCGTTGTTCTAGTAACGTATTTTAGTTGTAGGTAGAATAATTCACGATATGAGGCAAAGATGAGCGACTTGTCGAGATGACTGAACATTCTTACACACGTGCTCAGTAGGTGAGTCATGAGAGGAAACATTATGAGTTGACATCATAACAACAAGACGACGCTTTCAGACTTGCAGTCTTGATGGAGCCGCATGTGCTTTTGAGCGGAATGACAAAAACGATCAATCTAGGAAAACGAAAAATCGGGGAACGATAATTGCGGAATAATTTAATATTGATCTTATGGATGTTTGGGACTGTAAAAAATTAACGTTACGTGCGGGTAAACGATGGATGCGAGAACGATATATCAGGGTTCACTGTATATATTATGCACAATTGACAAAGGAGTTTTCAAGCTACAATAATATTCCTCGAATCACCCAATCCAATGTACGAATATTATAAAATATTTAATAATTTGACCAGGATATAAATTAATCAACATTATACTTTATCTTTAAAGGGTCGGGAAACCTATATCTACATTCATATAATGACATTACAATCATCTTTTATAGATAATCAACAATTGTCTCTACATAGAACAGCCTTTGTTGAGATAAGCTCCATTAAGTGTACATATTTTAGATTGGGAGCGAACATGGTTAGAATGAAATAGAAATTTCCAGACTCAATAAAAAAAAAACGTTTTTTTTTGTTATACAAGAACTATACAACGAACTCATTATTCTCACGATGGCGTGGAGTCGAAATATTTAGCCACCAACCATTTCATATAACAAAGAACTAAAGCTTTGATATTTTTACCATAATATAGTGGATTTCTACCAACTATAATTATTCAAGGATCAGGAGCATGAAATGATAATGATTTTTTTCTTATCGAAGTACTATTTACAGTAAATCCTTGATGGATTACCAGAATGATAGTCCATTTTAAAATCAAAAATATTTTTTGCGGAAATACTACATAATAAACATTATAAACTTAAACCTTAAATGCATGATGTTGCAATTTTTTACTTTATTTCCATAAAAAAATAATATACGATTTATTTAACCTATATTAATTTATTCTGCCAACTAAACGATTTCTTATCAAATTTTTACCTGCTTTGCGGTCAATAGAATTTGAAAATTATTATAGTCATAAAATTTTTGTTGTTAATAAATATGATAAAGAATTTAATGCTAACATGATAAAAATGAGTTAATGCTGATCAGACATGGTCATCTCAAATGAATATCAATTTGATATAACCAACATCGATCCTATTTTGAGATTGATTAGTGCCTGGACACTAACAGTGTCCGGTGAATAAAGCTTTATACCTCAACATGTACATGTTTATTAGTGTGTTACTAAAAATATCCATGGTATATTTTTAGAATATCTCAGGTAACTCAACAGAATATTTCTACAAGAATTGCTTGTTATTCAGTTGCTCAGCTCTCTTTTTCCGAAGAGATTATGGATAGTAGGATAGGGCTAGTACAGGACTAGTGGTAAGCTAATCGCTCTCGCTAAGCCCCGTTCTTTATGACCGGATGGGTGGGACTGAATTTTAGACAAACATTCATGACTACGAACAGAATTTCATAAATCGATTGAAAAATCAATTTATGAAACTGTCCGTACCGAGACTTGAGGACGAGATATCCATAACCGTAGCCAACAACGTTGACGACTGCACCACGGATCTGAGTATTTTTGTTGTACACACTTGAAATTAATTGATCAAAATCATTACCCAAATATCTTATATATAATAGCCCAGACCGCTCTGTAGAGGTTTTATTATTACACATATCACGTGTAGGTATAAAATTTTCTCATGACCTACGCGTTCGTACTAGATACTTTAGACATTCAGTATTTTAATTTCAATACCGTCATCCATGACGGGTACGGTTATACTAGTTTAAGAATAAAACCGCATAAGTCATGAGCACACATGGAGATGGGAGGTTTTGCAATATATATATAGCAAAATTCGATATTATAAAGAAAGAGTAGCATTTCATTTTTTTGATTACAGTAATATCAACAAAAATTACTTTCTATGCATAACGACTTTTTTTTAAATTTCTTCATGGCAATAGACGTGTTTCATCTACATCAAGTAATATTGTTGAAACTGGCTTAATAGATTTTAAAAAAATACTATGAATAAAATAATGTACATGGTATATCTTAATAATTAATCTCATTTTAATTAATATAAAGACATAAAGGGGACAACGGACTTCATTGGTGTGTGTTTTTTGCAACACGCTTATGTCTATTTCTATTCGCGAATTCCCTATATGGAATCGTGCTTTACAAGGTAATGCAATCATGCCATATACAGCTATTTCCAATTAAAGTGCGAGCTATAAAATTTTCGTGAGACAAACTCAATTAAGCCGGCATCTAAATAGATTAAAATTAAAGTATCAGCACTTATTTGATCGATTTAGTCTGTTCTTTGTTGTAGTGGACGTATCTCAGTTTAATAATTACGGAATTGCGACATATTTTTAATTATTATGTGCAAGTGCAATCGCCGGCGTAATGGTATAAATGGACTACGTAGAAATTAATGTTTTGTTTCATCCACATGTGATTAAAATTAATAACGCTTTCATAAATGCATAAGTTTTACAAAGATAACTGAATCATTTATATGTTAATAATCATCTATACAAAGTAACTTATCTGTCAACAAGAAGGACGGTAAAAATGATAGCACACGCTCATGATCGACATTGGAATGCTTTAGTCTAAAACAGAGACGTGAAACATAACAATCTCAGAGATATCTGTGGTGAATCACAGCCGTATTCATAATTCCAATTTTTAAATGAAAAAGTTCTTAATCAAAGACGGCAACGAAAAAACATAGAAACATAGGTCAACGACTTGTATGTAATTATTAAATTTAATACTTGTTACCTTGAACTGTCCAAGGCATTGATTGAGTGGTGCATTTAAATTTATTGATAGAATTGGCATTTACTTCAGTTCTACAAAATTTTATCAGTTTGTTAATAGATTTTCCGAAACTATCTTCTTAGCTTTTAAGGTGTTGACTGTCAATTCTTGGTGGAAAGACATTATATTTTTTAAATAAAACACATCTTGTTTTGTACTACTTTTGCCGATTTCGTCAGTTGATAATGCTAGCGATGAGCGAATCTGGTCCTGATTATTATAAAAGTGCGGAAGTAGTCCAAAATAAATTGTGTTTTATTTTTAAAATACTATTGATTGAGTTGGCATTTACTTGGTAGAACTCCATTATAATAGGATAAAATATCAATGTATTCATTTCTACAAAAAATTATTATGAGATGACATAATATTGTCTATCTCTTATAAACAGTATACATAGGTAGGCTAAAATAAGTTTAAGTATAGTTCTGACGATGGCATCAAGCCGAAATAGCTATCAACTACCCTATAAAACTTTGTAGAACTAAATACCTTGATATTTAATCCCATTTAAAATACTAGCTTCGCTATTTAGAGCTGAATACTTTGTTTTTTTTTATCCTATGGTATATTGTAAGTCCGGTCCGTGGTCAACATCGTTGGCTTCCTTCACGGGTCTCATGGGCTAGAATCTCAGTACGGGCAGTTTCATAAATTGATTTTTTTAACCGATCTATGACTTTCTGTTTGAAGACATGGATGTTTATGATATCTTAAATTCCTTTCCACCCATCCGATCCTAAAAACTTTAAGGCTTAGAAAGAGCGACTAGCTTAAGACTTGTCCTGGCCTACCCCATTCTTCAACCTCTACTCTCTCGAAAAAAATAAAGGTTTAGCAACTGAATAAAAAGCAGTATTTGTAGAAAATGTCTGTTAAGATACCTCTATTAGTTTGAGATACTTAAAAATACTAAATACCCTAAAGATTAAAAAAAGATACTTCGACATTTGCAAATCACTTGTTATTGGAGAACCATACGTTGAATGCGGATGATGGGGTTAAATTGCTGCATCAAAACATGGGGATCATGAACTATTTTATCAAGAAATTTTGGAAATCGAGCCCAGTTAAATTCCTTGCCAATTCTGAACGAACAGCTGAACCCTAATTCTCCGTTATT
The DNA here is from genome assembly GCA_022494535.1 of Himalopsyche phryganea. Taxonomy (NCBI): domain Eukaryota; kingdom Metazoa; phylum Arthropoda; class Insecta; order Trichoptera; family Rhyacophilidae; genus Himalopsyche; species Himalopsyche phryganea. The sequence goes on along the minus strand of JAGVSL010000176.1, from coordinate 748,953 downwards.
GTATCCTATACGTTGAAACACCTAACAGATGTCACTAAATGTGGAATGATTGTATATATTTACCCTTTCGTCGAATTGCATCCCGTCGAAACCCACAATGCTATTATAATTGTAAAATCACTGGTAATTCTAATATTAGTTGGAAAGCGGCAATTCGCCACTCTGTTAATGCGTTGTTCACAAAATAAGGATTAAGGCGATTCTCGAAATTTTAACTCAGGTATCAGTGTGGACCCTAGACTTATAATATTTTATCACGTAAATAATATTTGTCATATTTGTATCTTTTATATAAACTTTAGACACTGTTTACTGTCTGTCAGTTCGAGTCCATTCGTGCGCTTGAATGCCTGAAGATGCCGAAAGGCGAAACCCGGGTCTTTAGTGACAAAAGACGTGGAAGTGTACAAAATCTCAATAATTCAAACTTGATATTGAAATTCCATCAAGCACCCTCAGTCGATGTCTTAAATTATACTCTTTCTTTGAGTGGCATTGCAACGCATGCCGGATACTCGCAAGTTACAAATAAATTTCAATTCAAATGTGTTTGGTTTGCTATTGAAACTTCTAATTGTGAATTGATTGATGTTAGTATCTATTAGTGTTCATGTAATGAAATTATTAATTGATTTTGACCACTGTGTCATTGTTATTGAAAAGATTTTAATAATCTTATCAAACCCATATTAATCAACACAATTTTCATATAAAATATTATCAACTCAATGAAATCCCTATTTGTCATTCATGATTCATTTAAAACCTTCCGAGAAAATTGGCAACAAAACCATTTTATCCTCAAAATAAACAATAATTTCATTATCATAAAATATCGATCAAAAAGTTTGTTTATTTTTTATTTCACATGACGTCATAAACTTACCAGATCGTGATTGAAAACGAAATTGACTATAAATTACTATTTTGTCTGTCTGCCGTTGATGGGTATAAAAAAATATTTCATATAGACATCCAAGTCTTGAAAATTCCTGAATAATTAATTATATTTTTTTTACTTCAAAGCTCCAATGCTCACACGGAGGGCCTGAGGGTCCTCCAAAATATAATCGTTCGGTTTTCCTTTTGTTTTACAGTTAGTCATTCGCAGCGGAAATGCGACCCACTGAAAAGTTCGTGTGGGGCGATATTAACATACCTTTTATTTGAATATAGAATCATATTTAACTACTAAATAAACGATATAACCAACAAAATCTGTTGTCAGAAATTGTGATTCATTGAATCTAATTTAAGTGACCATAATAATTAAAGATTGATTTCTTGGATAGAAAATTCCATCTCTGTATTATTGGACAAAACTGACAATTCGAGTTCACCAGTGCACTGAAATGTCTAAAGATGCCAAAAAGTAAATCACGGATCGCTAGTGACGAAAGTTATATAATCCTGAAATTCTCATGACTATTAACTTACATACTCCCAATTTTTATCTATGAGGTCGAAACCATAACCGAGCAATTTTTATTCTTATAACTTGTTCTTCGCGTCGGTCATTCGAGTCACCAGTTGCAAGAGCCGTTCGGCTGATCAATGCATTGCCTAGAGAGCTGGATATTTTCAGTACTAAAGTCCGAATTGTTTACTAAATGTTTGTTCCTTGTAAATTAATAATGTCTTGTTCTTTTTGTATTTTATAATTTAAAAAAATGTTTTTATTATTGTTTTCACTATTATTATTGTTATTGTTGTAATGTTGAGTGAATGCGTAAATGCATGGTGCATTGACGTCAGCTGTAATGCCATGCATTCTAATTTTTTAAATTTACAATAAATAAATAAATAAGTGAATGATTCAATTTTGATATTGAATGTCCATAAATCACCGTCAGTCGATATCATAAATTACTTAATAACAAAGTGTCATTAATTTATAAAATTAAGGTTTGTTAGAAACGGCCGTATTTTTTTCTATAAGCCTTATTTTTACTAGACAAGGTGTGATTTGATAATAGATTGATTTTTCAATGTTCAATTTTATAATGAATAAAAATGCTATTAATATTTGACTCAATTCGTATCAGTAAACAGATTACATTTTTCAATACATCATGGCAACATTTATGTAACTATTTTTCATTGTTGAATTTTTACGTTCGTTTGCACCAAATCAATTATACACTTATAATAGTTCTTGGCTTGTGACATTTCGCAAAATAATAACAACACAACAAAATAAAACAATATATTATGCATTAATCACAATCACTTTGTAATAAATCATAGATAATATAATAAATTACCCTTACGAATAACATTAGCGTTATCAACTGTCATAGTGACCGTTCGTTCGTATTCGCACGTCGGATAAATTCCGCTGGATACAACTATACTTCATTTAAAATATATTACTCTTATTGAAATCCAAAAACAATACATAACAAAGATATTCAAAATGAGAAACGTAGCGTTGTACGGAAAGTTCAAGCGGGAAATACACCAGGCACGCCAACAAAAAAAAAATAGAAAGATAGGAAACTGTAAGGTAGAAAAAATGTGGCACACATAATTAAGTTAGTGTATATAGTCATTAAATTGAGGAGTACGTCGATGGATAACTCTAAAGTAAACAAATCAATATCCGGTGCTACAAATCCAAGAAATACAACGATTCCTGAAGGCCGTGTAAATTTCAACTGGATTGAATTAGTGATATATGGAAAAGAACAACTGCAAACCAAAAGTAACGTCAGATGGAAGAAGCATAAGATCGAAGATTGCTGATGTATATTACTCAAACTAAAATATCTTATCTCTATTATGCGCACAGATTTTTTTATTCGGGACTTATTAATAATAAAGGCGCCACGGAAATCGACACAATTATACTTATACATATCATTGTCATAGACTATAATAAATTCTCATTGTCAAATGCATTTGCATCCGACATTTAATTTCCTCGTCATCGACTTTGGAATATCATCTGATGAGATATATAATTATTTGGCCATGTAATTAAGTCATCACTAGAAACCCACTTCACCTTTCAATCATTAACGTATATTCATTTTTACGACAGTTAAATTTTCTTTGTTGAGTTAGTAGCAAAGCGTAGAGCACAGATGTGATATGTCCTAAAATGGAATTATTGGTAAACACCAATAAATGTTTTATATTAGTGATGAAGTAAAACCAATTAATTTATAAGGTCGTCGATTTGTTGGTTATTTAATTTGATTTATTACACATTATTGTTTTAAACTTCATATTGCGAAAATTTGTGTTAAACTGCATACTATTTTTCGGCCTGGAAAAATGTATGGACATACAAAGCTATTTGACAATTACTTACAACATATACAACATATCGATGGGTCAGTTCCATAGAGCTACAACTAAAAGTTGGTAGTTTTGAGATATGGCTGACTAAAGTTTTGACTCATCTAAACTTGACTTGTAAAAAAGTGATGGCTAACTACTGTTTTTTATACCATGTCCGCTCCCAACGTGGAGCATATTGCCTCATAATGGAGGTATCTCAAGAGAAGTTTTCTATGAGAACTACTTGTTACTCAGTTGGTCGACCTCTCTTTTTTCGAAGAGAGTAGGGATAGAAGGATAGGGCTAGAACAGGACTGGTGGTTAGCTAATCGCTCTCGATACGCCCCGTTTTTGAGGATCAGATTTGCGGCAGGGAGTTTTTAGACATTACAAACATTCGTGACTACGAACAGAAATCCATAAATCGATTGAAAGATCAATTTATGAAACTGTCCGCATCGGGACTTTTAGTGAAATATGCGGTCAGCAGTTTATAGTTTTAGGAGTAAAGTTTTTCATGCAAATTATCATAAAAAGTAACAATTTGGAGCAATACTGCGATATAACTCTCTATGAAACTGGCAAGTTTGTATGGATACGAATTATAATTAGACATACCGTTTTATGAAACTGACAACATAACAATATTCAGTCAACAGAATGTCAATTATTGGTCAAAACATTTGAGTATTTTTATAAGCCAAATATTCTACATATGACAATCGTTGTTACGCATGCGTGGGTGGGCCATTTGATATTTGAAGAACTATCTTTTCCCGCTGATTCTCTTAATTTTGTTGAATACCGCAACGTTCATAATTAGATATTATTAATCGGTGGATGTTGTATGGGTGTACATGCAAGCGGTCGTCTTTATTGCATTGAAATTTTAAAACCCTATAATTTGGCTAAAGAGCGGTATGAGTTATAGCGATTTATTAATGCACATCTGACAGACAAGAAAAATCTCGCCGCTGGGCCTGTGCGAAAGAAACTTTAAATATTTTAACTGGCGGGATGGCGAACCACATCAAAACGAAGGGATATAAATTATCACCGGTGACTTCAATCCGCGCAGGTGTAGGTAGGTATTTATTTAATAAAACATTGCCTTTTTCGATAACAGGATCTGAACCAAAAGAATGCAGACTGTAACGACCTGTGCATTCCCAATTGATCCTTGCAAAAGATATCTCGGAGAAAACACCTTAGCACACTTTATATTATTATTTCAACCAGTCAGTGGCTTACAAAAACGACAATTCTACTGCTGTATAAAAAATAGTTATCGTATCACTAAAAAAACAACCTCGTTCTTCTGATATTCCGTGGCACTTTGATATAATATTATCCAACTGGGATCTCGTACAAGAAATTCCAGGACGTCTCTGATCAATCCGGGATGGTTCACATACATACCGTGACCACTGTTTTGATAAGTGTATTTTTTTAACCATGACCGATCCCAATAAGGAGTATTAGATTTCTAATGGAGCATCTAACTAAAAGATGTTCTATGATAACTGCATGTTATTCAGTCACTCAATCTCGCTTTCCTTCGAGAGAGTAATGATATACCAGGGGTAGTAGTTAGTTAATAGTCGTAACGCCCTGTTTTTAGGATCGTTAGTGGGAGGAAAGTTTACAGACACCTAAACCTTTGAACAAATTTATAAATTGATTGAAAAAATAATTTATGAAATTCGAAGCAGGACGTCTTTGACTTTGGGCTACAGGGTCAACAGAGTGGTTAATTTCTTAATTTTTATTTGTGTTTTCGATTCAATTAAATGAAATTTTCGTGTAGAACACATTAAAAATGTTAGTTTATTTATTTTATTATTTGTCGGCGTCCGTGGCGCAGTTTATAACGTCGTTGGCTACCTTTACGGATGTCTCGAGTTTCCCGGTGCGGACAGTTTCATAAATTGATCTTTCAACCGATTTATGGATTTCTGTTCGTAGTCATGAATGTTTGGGATGTCTAAAACTCCTTTCCACCCATCCGATCCTCAAAGACGAGACGTAGCGAAAGCAGTTAGCTAACCATTAGTCCTGTCCTAGCCCTATCCTTCTATCCCTACTCTCTCCTAAAAAATAGAGGTTGAGCAACTGAGTAACAAGCAGTTCTTATAGGAAACTATTGTTCAGATACCTCTATTAGGAGGCCATATATGCTCCTCGTTGGGAGCGGAGATAGGTAAAAAAAACAATTTTGCAGTGCGACAATGTATACATAAACTCCCGAAAAGTTCCTACAAAACATATTTTAAAAGTTAGAAAACAGTATTGGTTTGAACTCATATGTGTCTTTGCGGAATATATTGTCATCCGAAACGAAATCGTTGAACGTTCAAGCTCTTAGTGGCTCGACTATCGACAATAAGGTAGTACACTTTAGGCAAAGGAAAATACTTTTAGCCTTTTTATATGAAATCATACAGAACATGGAGGTTCATAAGACCCTCAACGATCAACAAATGTATTATTCAGTGTTTCAACCCCGTTACAAATTGTATTATCTAGTCGATTCAGAATTAATAAGCATCTAAATTTAAAAATGATATCACCAATGGTTTCGTCATCTCTTGTAATTAATATAAATATAGCACGATATTTTCTCAGAAAATCAGTATTAACGATAATTGAGATCTAATTATATTTACATTTTATTGCCGTTAATATAAAACTAATTGGAATTTAACAAACGGCGATAGAATAATGAAGGTGTCATTAGACATTAGATTCGGTGACAAGAGAGCGTACATATCATTTTGAAAAGAGAATCTCAATAAAAGTAGTTGTCTATTGTCTATGGCAAAATCTATGTTGACGCATAAGCATATTATTCTACCAAAAATAATTTTGAAATTCGAATCATGTCTGCCGTTTCTTCTGTCTAATAACCTGTCAATTTTTGATGGAAAGAAATTATATTTAAAAAAATTAAAAACACACATTTTAAATAAATGAACTATGAAAATAATTGACAGATTAACAAACAAACTATAGAGAAATTAAATTTATTTATTTTCAATTAATAATACTGTAAATTATCTTATATTCTATGCATGTTCAGCAATAGAAAATTGCATTTATTGACTGTTATATTCATACTGCAATCATAAAAAAAAACACCTAGGTGAAGACAGCCCAATCTCAGGATATGATTTTCGTCATTAATTGCATTTTTGCTTAAAACAAGCAACTGTTTTAGGTTAACAGTATTTAGTAGTAGCCTAGTGTGTATATTATTGACTTTGTCAATATGTGCATTCATAGATGCTTTAACACATAAATACAATAGGGTTATAGGGCAGGGGTTCATCTCCCTTTCATCAATATTCATAATACATTTCCCCTCTTCCCAAGATAGTCTATCTCTAACTCGAAAAGTGCATTAAAAATATGCATATTATGGAATATTGTCAAACTTTAATAAATGGCAGCAATTTCCTTGGAACTCTAAAATTCATTCCCATGGGTAAATTTTCCACTAGTTGGGACCCCCTGGTCTATGGCGTCTATGCCTGTCTTTAGGTTCTAATATTTTTTGCAATAGGAGAAGTATCTTCGATGTCACAAACACAATAGATTTCTTTTCGAAGGCATGTGATATCTAAAATTCCTTTCTACTAACTGATCCAAAAAACGGTACGTAGAGAGAGCGATTAGTGAACCACTAGTTCTGTCCTAGCCCCATCCTTATATCCCTACTCCCTACAAAAAAGAGAGATTGAGCAACTCAGGGGATAAACACCATTATAAGTGAATATATTGTCAAAGTCGGAAGCGGACATAGTTTAAAAAAAGTACCAAAAATATGGTCATGATAGGTTTGTGAACCATACCGGATTAATCAGGTAAGTCCTGAAATTTCTCGTTCGAGATCCTCGTTAGATAATATCATATCAAAATACCCCGTAATTAAAGAAAAACCACCTACCAATAGATATCACTCCACTCTTTAAACGAGTTCTTTCTTTTGCAAACAACTCTTCACAAAGCTAAAACAAATATTTACTAAAAGTCTAACTCGGCGTATGCCAAATAGCATTCCGCGAATAAGTTGAAAAAAAAAATATAATAGACATATTTAAAACATGATAGTATTGAAAGTGCTTAACATGCATATAGAGGCGTGTTAGACATGATAATAACTATGGGATCGAAGAAGATTTGCAAATTACAAGAGTTTACGGCTGTACTTATTTCATCATTTTCTGCCGGGGTCGATCCACTGCTGGACGAAGGCCTCTCCCAGGTCCCTCCACTCATCTCGGATATTAGCTTTACGCTGCCACGTACTTCCACCGAACCTGACAAGTTCGTTAATCCAGCGGGTTTTGGGACGCCCCTGAGGCCGTTTAATGTCCCTCGGGTACCACTGAATGATTGCATTTGTCCGTTCGCCGTGCGACATCTCCTTATTTATCGGAGAAGAAATAGTATTTGACAAAACCTTCCCTTAAACAAATGTACCTAACATTTCAAGTTTTTTGTTGTACGTCATATAAAAGAAAAATAACCCTCAGTCGATGTCTTAAATTATATCATATAAAAGAGTTCAGCAGCAAAATAAAATTGGAAAACGCTGGTCTAAGCAATGCAAATATTTCATCGCAAATGAATAGTACGTCACTATACAGAAAAATATAAGGGTAAGGAATTCAAATTTAATAAAAATATTTCGTATTATGTTCGGGTCATGAGCCAGCCATAAGGCAATAGTTTTCATAATTTATTTCACATGTGCTATGAATATCATTGGAAATATGGAAACAGTAACTCGTATTGTTTGAAAAGTATAAATGAATTACTATATTAAAAAATAAGTCGCGCTTTTTTTGGGATGAGAAAAATAAATCTGGGCTTCGGGTCGGGTTCGGGTAACAAGTGTGATATTGAGACCGGGCTCGGGCCGGGCAGGGCCAAAAGATGTCGGGCTCGGACCGGTAAATTTTATGAAATTTCAGCACGTGCAGAGAATTAAAACACAAACCCTTTCTTTCTCTGAGTGGTATTGCAACGCATGCCGGGTACTCACTAGTTAACGATAAAATTAAATCTGATTGATAACATTAAAAAAGACTCTAATGTTGAGTGTTTTTTTATGCTTAATTGATTAGATTTGAATGCTTGGTGAATTATCATATTTTAAACGGTGCTAAAAAAACATTACATTTTAGTATCATTCATAATTAACAAAATTAAAAAAGTATGAGAGAAGTTTTATAGAAAATTTATAATACCAATAAAATACATTAGTATTTAAATTATTTTTCATCATTTTATCCCGCTCAATTATTTATAAATCGAATACAGAACACATAAATTTTGTTTTTTATGTAATTCATTATTGTAAAACAGAAAAGTCGGTTTCTATAAAATATCTGCAGATAAATTTATCTAACATTGAATAATATTCACATAATTTTAAGATGATTACGTTAAATGTTAACTCTAATACAAGAGATTCTGTGCGCATAAAATACACAGGCTGAGCATGCCAAACCAACAAATGCGCGGGATAATTTAAGCCCTTTTGTGAACAACATTATACCATATTTTTTATGATGTGTTTCTAAATCATAAAAAAACGGAGTATAGTGAGCGCGATAAGCTAACCACTAGTCGCGTCGTAACTCACTATCTTATTAACTTTAAAAAAGAGAGGTTGAGCGACTGAGAAATATCCAGTTCTCGTAGAATAAAACTTCTGTTTAGATAACTCCATTAGGAGGCCATGTTCAGTCAGCTGGAAGTAGACATGGTGAAAAATGAATATATGTTTCTTCAAAAACGAATGTTTTGTATGGATCCGAGATGAGTGCGCGGGGGTTCTACAACTGCTGCACGCATCTTAGAGCGAACACTGATGACGCTTAATCTGAAAACGAATCCGATTCTGATATTTCGTAATACACTGAAATTGTCATTGTTCGTAGGACTAACAGTAAACAATGATAATTGTGTTAACTATGTATATATTTAGTCAGAAGTACACAGAGCATATCCATACTACAAAAATAGTTGATAATGCTCGCGATAAACTAAGCCGGTCCTGATCATTATAAAAATTTGGAATACAAAAAAAATTGCTTTTCCACCAAAAATTGACAGTGTTTAAAAATGATATGAATAAAACTTTAGAGATTCACTTTTCGTTTTTCAATTCGTGACGACTAAACTATTTCTCAAGTAGATACATCTGGTCGAGGGATAAAAATAATATGTATAATCAAATGAATAATAACGAAAAACGTTTTAACGGTAAAGCATACATCTATGTTAAATATTATATGATTTAATACATTACGATAACTACCTACCATAGATACACGCAGAATTGGTCCCAATAGAACGTTTATGTTTTGACTAAGGTTAAATGCAATTTTTGTGTTTTATAAAATGTTTTTAATAAATATTAACTTAACCTCCGGACCGATTATATATCGATTTAAAATCGGTCAGTTGATGACACTTTGATGACTCTTTAATTGATTTTGAATTTTAAAAATAATGAATAACAAACATTATCAATTATCTACCATTAGTATTAGGGTCAAAATAAGTAGGTATTCAGTTATATAAGTATTTTATCAGTTTGTTGACTTATATGTAGGTAATTAAGCTTAAGCATAGCTCTGACAATGGCGTGAAGCCAAAATAGCTATCAACAAACTGATAAAATTCTTTTAGATATGAATACTTTGTTATTTGTACCATATTTTAATGGAGTTATACCAAATAAATGCAAATTCAATTAATAAACTGCCATTAGAATCAGCACTATGCGATTTCATAATAAACAATATTTCGTCGTTGTTCTGGACGAAAACACTAGATCAAAAAAAATACATAAATGAAAAAGGTATATAGCATTTTAAACATTTGAAAAACTTCAAAGTCCAATTACTCAAAATTAGTATTTTTTAGTCAATGTCTTCCTCCAGAACAACGGCGATTTGTTACTATACATAAAATATTTGAAACAAATCATAACAATATACAAATACCAGATTTTGTGCGTTTTTTTTGTATATTTCATCAATAATAAATTAATCCTTACATCCGAATAATTTAAAAAAATAATATAATCCTCATTCTTAGTAGACAAACAAAAATTATTTTCAAACAAACTTTTAAGTTTAGTGATAAAAGTTTAATTTCTATAATAAATTGTACAAGTTAAATTAAGCCAGTAGAAATATACAAGTTATTTTACATGTTACTTATAATTACTTTTATTTGATTTAAATGTTTTTATTTTAGTGATTTTGAACAATAAATTGTTGGGAACAACTGAGCGAGCCTTAATGCCGGGTTTTGAATTAAAATTAGTTTGTTGTAAATACAATAATTTAGGGATAATAATTATCAACATACCTGTGCGCCTGGATTTGCTATAATCTCTCCGGTGAAGCAGCATATCAGTAAAATCTGCAGCAAAACATTGTTGGCAACAGCCCCTAATTCCTTCCGCAACATTTTTATAACGCTTAAAAAATCGTTATTTATAATATTGTCATGACGTCTTATAGACTATAAATCACTCAATCACATTATATTATTGTACAAAATCCATATTATTTGTTCAAAACAAATTCGAATGCGAGTCTATTTGTTTTGCTAAATAAATATGTAAAATTACTAGTACATCACATGGCGTATGCTTTATAATATAATAGTAAGTGGCCACTGTTTATTATAATTAATTTAGTAGTAGAATTCAAATCACTGATATCATTTTTAATCAAAACAGTTGAGGGGATTTTCAATTGGTGTGATTTACTTTAATAGCTATTGGTTGGAGAACGGTTTATTTTTTACCCGCCGACGATGAAGTACGTTTCGTATTATTGAGATTAAATCAAATGGATAAAGCGTAGCGAAGTTTTTTTCTATGGTATAATTGAGAATAATTGGGTGTTAAACTCTGTGGTGATTTAAAGGTGTGACGTGTTCGTGGTCGACTATGGAAATAATACACAAGCCGTGCCGCGCCGTAGGCACACTCCGTCCACTGCTCGAGAGAGCTTTATACTGGAGTGAAGTGATCACTGGATCTGATCACAGTTTCACATGACTGCTTGGTTGTGGCTCAACACAACAATTGCCACAGCTCAAATATCGAACTAAGTTTTACCGATACTATTATCGCCGACATCCTGCGAAAAGTCACTAACGCTCAAGTGTGATACACTCGTGTATTCAATTTGATATTATTCAATTATAAATCAAAATTTTTAAATATATATATTATGATTGTGAGAAATAAATTTATGACAAAAGTAAAAATTTACTTATCTCTACAAACAGAGTTGTTTTGTAATTAGTGTGTTTTTCAGCAGGCTGACAAAACATCGTACATTATTTATGAGAATGTACTTCAAAAAATCATATTTTTAACTAATTCTTACAATGTAAAATTTTTATTTTGAATTCAAAACGATTAATTTATGTTTTCAACACGTAGCAACACAAAACATAGAACAACCAGTATCCATCAAAACAAATTATTCAGTATACTAATGTATGATTAAAATTAAATACCAGACCAGTTCCGCTAAATAAATATAGCTAATTATGAAATACATCCTGAGTTTTAAATTCTATATTAGCTTTATTTTTCAACCTGCATTACATTGCATTAGTCATGCTTTAAACGGTAGTCCTGTATAATGCACTTCATAATGTAATTTTAAACCAGATATTAAAAATTTGGAGTAATGAAGAAAGTCTGAATTAAAAAAGACGTGACTGAAATTTTGAAAATACTTTTGTGGAGTTCATATTCTCCATTTTTATTTAAACAAAAGAACCGATTTTTCTCCGATAGTGTATTATATTATTAGGTTTTCTCAAAGAAACGGTTAGACAGCACAAAATAAAAACAATGATCACTAGACAATGTTTAAGTATGCGCATTGAATATTATAAAATCTTTCCACCATGAAAGAATAAATAGTAAACAATATTTAAAAAGGTTGGATGTTTGTATAATGTTTCTTGTTTACACGATTGACGTCTTGGTTTGGTCATTTAAAATTATAAATATTGTACCAAAACAACGTTTTACTAATCACTTTATACAAAGTAACCTTGTTTTCAATATATATATATATATTATACCAGTAAATATTACAAGTTCACTAGTTATTTAGCTAGCATTACTATTTAACTTTTTGATTACGCTTATATGAAACATTTTTGAGTTGCTTCACGATGTGTTGTAAATAAAGGCGGGTTTTTTTTATTTTTATTTGTCGAAATACTGTTTAATATGAAAAAACCGGTAAAATACTAACACTGATTTAATAATACACTTTTTTAAGATTCCCTTTAATGGTGTGAATATAAATTTAGTAAGTTCACTTTTTTCTTTTGTAAACCAATATGGTGATGGCACAACTAAAATATTTCTCATAACTCCTATACAATAGCATTCTTAGTATCGCTGTCAGGTGCAATTTTCGTAGAATAGAATTCTGTTGATACCTAAGAGGTTTTGTATATTTAAAAAAAAAGTGGTGTGCTTCCAAAACATTTTTGTATAAAACAAATTTTGCTTTTTACATTTCTTTCCGAATATAAGTATACGCATATATTAATATTCATAAAGCTTATCTACAGCAGAGTATTTATCTAGCAACTTTAGATTAAATAGTTATGCTTAAAAGTATTTTTTTCGCGAATATTCCTATGCTAAATGTAAATTGAAATTGAAGTTATTGCAATAATATGTTAAACAGCAAATCGCGCCCAAGTCGACACTCCCTCTACCTACTTATGGCAAAGCACATTTCTTATAATTATGGTAACTCAAGTTACTATTGCAGGTGTTGTAAACCTTTTTATGCGGGTGTTTTGAAAGTAAGTTATTTATAATAAGTATGAAGTAATGAAATTAATTTATTCAGACACACAGTTAATTAAACATTAAACCAAGATATCGCTGATGTTTTGGCCTATTGATGTCACCCTCATACAAAAATGAGTTAATGATCGAATCTCATTTTAAAGACCGCAGAACAGGTCTCGGCCAAATGATGTAAATTATAAAAATAAATTTACCACTTTTTGGAAGGCAAACATTATTTTCATTGGTTTTATATCTAAATATTCTGACCCGGCCATTTGATGTAAGTCACTACTATATCGACAATCCCTAGGCTTAATCCCGTATCTGCAAACATGAGAATTTACAAGACTGCATTTCAAAGATTCATAACGCAACTCACCATATAATGTTTTCGATAAAAACAGTTTTTACTCACTCCTGAACTATTTCAATTTTGAGGGATACATCAATTGATCAAAACGCTGTCGATATTATGGATTACTGTAATGAACGATTTTATGGATCAAACAAGTTGTCTATAAATTTAATGGGAATATTTATTTGGTAACTAATTAAGACATATTATATAAATTTTATGATATCTAATAATTGAAATTAAATAGGTTTGATTATATGTACTACAATATATCATACATATTTTTTTTTCCATGTCCACTCCCAATGTGGAGCATATGGTCTCCTAATGGAAGTATCTTGACAGAATTTTTTCTACGAGAACTGCTTGTCACTCAGTTGCTCAACCTCTCTTTTCTTTTTCGAAGAGAGTAGGGATAGAAGGATAGGGCTATGACAGGACTAGTGGTTAGCTAATCGCTCTCGTTACGCCCCGTGAGGATGAGATGGGTGGGAGGGAGGACTCGGACTACGAACAGAAATCCATAAATCGATTGAAAGATCAATCTATGAAAACCGTCCGCACCGGGAATTGAACCCGAGACATCCGTAACCGTAGCCAGCGATGAAACCAACTGCGCCACGGACGCCGACATCATACATATTAATGGGTTATAAATAATTGCACTTTGTGTTAAATAGTATTCACTTGATACGCTTGAACTTTTATTTCGATAGTTTGCATTTTCGATTAGATATTATTCACTTTCTAGACTTGAACTTCTATTTCGATAATTTGTACTTAGTATTAACTTAGTACACTGACACATTGATCTTAATAGTTTCCACTTAGTCATGGATTCTTTCAACAAAGTGAGTTAAGTTGTAGTAGGCTATGTTAGGGTTGGTCCGGTTTGGTTTGTGTAATGTATTCTAATGCGTGAAGCAACGACAATATAACAGGCCTAATATAGGCTAGAGGGATAAGTGACATTTCGTTACAGCTTCGTGCAACTATCGATTTCAAAGTGTGAGTATTTGTATTGAGTGAAAACTATTTTATGTATATGAAAATATTTTGTTCGTAAGTGTGATATATTTCTTCAATGTTGAAATATATTTTATTATGTGGGATCACTTTATTTTTAATGAAAGAATTTGTTTTGTGTGAAATGTATTTGTTATAAGTGAAAACTATTTTTATGATAGTGAATATGGTCTAAACAAAAGTGTATTCAATTGTAAGCCAATATTAATTATGTTTGGTTACTTGCTCTTTGCTAACACTCTGGGTTTCCGTACAGATCTCTGGAATATGAGCTGGACATATGTAAATGATTGTCTATTTAACAATTAACATCGGAACTATTATCCAAGTGTATATGTATTCATTTAAGACATCGACTGAGGGTGCTTGATGGAATTTCAATATCAAATTTGGATTATTGAGATTTTGTACACTTCCATGAATTTTGTCACTAACGACCCGGGTTTCGCCTTTCGGCATCTTCAGGCATTCGAGCACACGAATGGACTCGAGTCCGTTCGAGTCCATTCGTATGCTCGAATGCCTGAAGATGCCGAAAGGCGAAACCCGGGTCGTTAGTGACAAAATACATGGAAGTGTACAAAATCTCAATAATCCAAATTTGTATATGTATTCGTTACAATATTTTCTTATGATGGTGAGTGATGAAATTTCAATATCACATTTGAACCTTTGAAATTTAGATCGCTTCCAGTTTTTAATAAAACGTCTTTGGTAAATAAATGATATCAAGTCACTTGAAGATACCAAAAGGCGACACTGCATATTAGTGATAACATATATGACCATATTTCTTTTCTACTAATCAATTGTTTTCAGTTATTAATACTGAATAGTGGCTGGCTAAAAATTTAAAAGTCCCCTTACATTTGTTATCTAAATATTAGTAGAACTCTGACTTATCACTAGTCCTCGAAAAATGTTCAATGTATAAATAATTTATTAGAAGTACATATCCTACAAACTTGAAGAAAACATGGCTTAAGATAATATTTAATCCTACATAAATCAACCGAGTGTGGTTAACTATAGCTGCAATAAACAGCTGCAATACCACAATCCATGCATTTTTCTCAGGCATGGTACGGAAATCGCCGATTGCGAACCGCTATCATTGTGAACAGGTGGTTCGGTGCACCTCTAATAAAATTTAAGTAATCACGAAGATTGTCGATAAATAATAAATTTAATAGATAGATAGCTGTTTTAATATGCATACTTACAATTGATTATAATGATTGACGACGACAAATATTTTTCTCTCAGATATTTAGACATTATCACAGTTAGTTTATAATACGTTGTTGCTTAGAAGGAATCTCGCTAACAGTTTTTGAAAAATCTACTTCTACGATAGATAGACAGTTATTTTTTTTGTAACGCTGATCAGTATAGTTTATAAAGCTCAAGTAACGCATCGGGTAAACTAAACGACTCACAAAAGTATTACTATGCACTAAATATCGAAATTATGCGAGTATGTCATAAACACAAGTTCTCAGATAATCGCATTTAAAGCATTTTTTTCAAAGTACTCTCTCTTAAGTACAATTATTTTTTGTTTTTTTAAATAAAATCGTATTTGGCATATAAATCATAATATTTGGTATCGATGAGATATAGTTATATTATACCTATTGCCAGAATAAAAAAATCACAATATGACTTAATACTGCTTTTTTTCAAAGCCAAAATCATGACATGCGTTTTACCAGTACGTATATCGTTAAATTGCATACATTTCGACATTTGAATCAGAAAATTATCAAAAACTGACCTAATGAATTCTGTCACATAACCTCGATATTGCATTGAATTAAGTATTACAATTTACTAAGAATCCGTTTCATTTGTATGTAGAAAATAGGGACAAACATTCAGTAAATCCAATTCATCTATAAATTAACAGCTCTTAATCTGACCCATATATTATTATCAAAAAACTGAAATAACTTTACCTCCACATTCATTTTATATCCAATAATATTTTTTGACAAAAGTGTTAACATCTCATATAATTCATAGCGATTGCCTTTCTCATTCTTATTTAATATATACGTATAATAATACAGTATAAAACCAATCGCATTTAACATTTTCTCTTAAAATATTGTCAACAGGGTAAAAAGCTTTGGTTGATTGGTAAAAATAATTGCGCCTCTGACTAATAAACATATTGAAAGTGTACAATTGTTTACGTGTTGAAACAGTTAAAATATATTTCAAAATAGTTCATTGTGTAATTTATTGATTAATTTAGGGCAGAACTATTTGACAATCCCTGTTTGACCCTATTCAGGCGGTAACAAATCCATGGAATCACTCGCGACTCTGGACATAGCTTAGGTACTTCTCGAATAATAGTAAAAAAAAATGACTGTGACCACTGCGCTGAGCTTGCCAGACATTCTGTCTATCTGAGGCTATGCTGTCTGTTCCAAGCAACTACCCGTGTAGCATGTTTATTCATCTATCCACTAGGGCATCCAATCCCCTTTTTTGTTCACGGGATTGACTTTTTTTCATACCGGGATCCCGGAATTGAAAAAAAGCCAGGATTTTGTGTTTGAAATTGTAAAATATTTTTTTTTGTAGATAATATGTACCACGATAAACCGTGTAAATGCAACCACGGAAAAAAATATATAAAAATGCCTATACAAAAAAAATTAAACACAATGAAAAGAGATTTTCAGTTCATATAAAATAGGAGGATAGGTAGGTATGTTTTAAAAACGCATAAAAGAACATAATATTCAGGTATCCGATGATTTTATTAATTTATCAGAATATAAAATAATACAACATAATAATAATTATGAACACGTGCAATCACATAAAAAATGTTTGTAAAATATGTATCTTCATAATCATGCAAAAAATATTTCCAAGCAGAATATTCGTTTAAATTTGAATTGTTGATATTTTGATGTTTCGAGTTCGAGTTTTCTCGTGTTCTCGAATGCCTGAAGATACTGAAAGGCGAAACCCGGGTCGTTAGTGACAAAATACATGGAAATGTACAAAATCTCAACAATTCAAATTTGATATTGAAATTCCATCAAGCACCCTCAGTCGACGTCGTAAGTTATATTACAGGTATTTAATTGCGCGTTTATTTTATTTAGTAAATATTTTAAGAAATAAAACACAATTCAATTGTAGTACTTTCACATGTTTATAATGATTAGGACCGGTTTCGCTCATGAGCATTATCAATTTATGATAATGTTATCAAGTGATGATAATTCAGTTGATAATGCTCGTGATGTGCTAAACCGGTCCTGATCATTATAAACATGTGGTATTAGTACAGATGAATTGTGTTTTATTTTAAAAATATAATGCCTTTCCACCAAGAATTAGAATTGAGAGTTAACACCTTAAAAGTAAAGACAGTTAAATGACAAAAGCTTTACACGTGCACATCTAAAAATAGAATAGTAGTTTTTGTATAAATATAATGATGCAAAAAAACAATAAATTGTCTCCCGTTCTACAACACACACGAAATATGAGTTAGAGAGAGAGAGCACTATATATTTATTATTATAATATAATATATGAATCGAAAATAGTTACGTACTCGGCCGCTGGAAACGGTTCGTATAGTTTATAGGATGATAATTTGCATTTTATATTTTATAGTTCATCGGATAAGAATTTGCATTATAATATAAATTATTTTTTACTATTTATAGCGAATCCCGAAATCCCGGTATTGGTATTAAGTCAATCCTGGGATTACGGGATTGACTAATTGCTCGGGATCCCGGGATTGGAAACCCTACTATTCAACGACGTATTCTTACCACAATAACCAGAGGAAAAATTCAGTAAAGATCTTTTCAAGGAACAAAAGAATAGCAAGCCGTCAATTTCATTTTAATTATCAGAGTTATTACAATTAAAGCAAACTTTACACGATCATTCGGAACGAAAATATTGTTAAAAAATGACATTTAGACTGATAGTGTACGATAGCGCTTGAAGAAATGACGGACGTAACTGACGGATTTCTAGATATTTTGAAATCCGTGAGTACATTTTAATATTTTCAAATTTCGAACAATTGCAAGCGTTTGTCATTTCACATCCAAGATGAACATGTCGTCGATGAGGCGAAATTCAATAATTGCGAAGTGTTCGATTTTAATATACAATTCACGGAGAATTGGTCGTAATGAAAAATGTAATCCAGACAATTTATCGCAGCAACGATTCATCGCGTTGACAATTTAACAGGTAATTATACTAACATATTGAAAGTGATTTGACAGTTTTCAAGGGGAAATCAATTTGTTGTTCTACACAAAATACTCCGATATTTTTTTGAAAAGTTATAAATGTATCTTTTAATAAAACATATTTATTTATTTAAAATATACATTACAAATAAATTCTGTTACATGAGTGAAAAAATATCAAAATTGAAGTTGTTGCGATCCGCCATTTTGTTGTACCTTTATAAATATTCATAGAACGGACTGTCGCTTAAGCAAAACTTATAAAAAAATTATACGACAGACGACCAAAACTTGATTTTACGGTTAATTTTTGGTGCAATTAAATTAATTATTTGTAATGAAAATTCGCTTAGTACAAATATTAAAAATTACGAGTCAAACACTACCCTGTATAATTAATCAATAAATCGTGGATAAAAAAACTAAGTATTAAGATCTATAAAAAAATTATTGGGTAGTTGATAGGTATATAATAGCGTTATACCAAGTAAATGCCTATTCAATCAATAATCAATTAACGTTATCAATGTAGCGAAACCAGCGCTGTCATCAACATTTCATCACATCTATCCACTGCGAGATATAGCTGCTGTAGCCATTGTTATTATTCCTTATTTTCATCCACAGACATTTTGTGATCGTTTGCTTATAATCGATGACGTTCTTGCAACCTTCTAGTGAATCTTGGTCTCATTTTAATAAAATCTTGGGGTTATCCCAAGCCAATTTCTATTTCATGTTAGTAATCCGATACCATATATATAATTTTGATACACAAAGCTTTGGATGCGAATGGTTGTATCAAAATTGGCTAGGCTACAGCAGAATCTATATCTTACTGTTATCATTACACTGTCATTTATTTCAGAAAAAATGGTCTTCTTTTGCATCACGCACTCTTCTTTACGATATTGTGATCCATCTGGCCGCATACTTCCTGATATCCTCGCACCAGCTTGTAAACGGACAGTCTGAAGGTTTCTTTAGCATCTGGTCCACTGATCCCTCTGCAAGTGGGTGAAATGGTCCACCCACGTCCATTACAATCATCTCAACATGTATATAGCACGTACGTAATCCATCGGAAGATATAAAACGTATTTCATTTCATTAATATTATTTACTAACGGATGTTTGTCTAATTATATGAGTACCGGGCGCGTGAAGTGAATTTTTCTCTTTCTCGCTCAATCACATGTAAAGTGGAGGGCCCAATTGAGATATAAGGACATGCAGACGTTTACTCATTTATACTATTTGCTTATACACAAGTAACGTTATGCGATAGAGATAGAGATACATCCACCGCATGCCGATAATAGGCACCATTTTATAAATACGAATAATTCCTGACATCGATTTTTTTACGAACACGCCTACATGTTAACCCAATAGTAAGACTTAAGTGCGAATTCGGAATCCAAACCAACGTAAAGTGATTACTGTTTCTGTTCCAATATCAAAATTGAAATTATATAATCGCGAAAAAATGCGTGATGAAAAATCATTGTGATTTCTAAGAAATCGATCCTTTCGGGCTAGGTTTATTGCAAGTTAATGGTCGATAATACCTTGTACGCTGCTCTTGTAAACCTTCTATTCCATAAAAGGCAATAAGTTAAGGACAAGAACAGAAAAACTGTAAGTCGGAGAACACGTGTGCAAAGGGCGCAGTGATTTATAGTACCTAACACTGGTCGGCTAGTCGTTCACGATGGTACGAATCGTTTCGAATGAAAAAAGATTCATCAAGTCACTGTTACAATAATAAATATATTCATCCAGTATATTTTCCGAATACTACATCGATATCGACTAATATTCATTTTACTCATAAATGAATATTCAATTTATGTTATCTATAATTTACGAAATCGATGTCGACTCTTTAAAACCATACAAAGTAAGTCCTGTGAAAAGAACATGAGAATCAAGGTATTTATTACAAATATGCATTACGTAAATTTCGTTCAATTTTAATTATTAACAAAACAATATTAATTTATTTTTAAATACACCTATGTCAGAAAACATGCAGATGTCTCAAGTTAAATCAAACATAGTTATTGATACACCAACATGCAACACCGTTGTAAGCAAAACTAATATTTTCGACATGATTAGGTAAATAGGTACGTATTTTGTTTTCGACTAAGTACACAATACATCAGAGATTGTCTAATAATAAGCCTTTAAAAAATGTGTACAAAAGGCGTGACAATTTTGAATTTAAATAACTACTTTCCCCGGTGATTTTAAAATTGTAAAATTCCTTCATTTGTTTTCGCAAAAAAAAAAGTTAATTTATATTTATAAATTTGTAAATCACCGGATGACAGTGATGGCTGCCAAAATTCTTGGATGTGATTTAATTCCCATCACAAATACTTTTGATTTAAGTCACATTTAGATTTATTTATCAATCAATAATCAAATTTGATTTGACAGATGATATCGTCGTCCCAAAACCAAAAGTGGACTTGTGACGTTTTAGCGGTTCGGAGTTATGAATGTAGATTTTTTGGTATTTTTTTCTTTTCGTGATAGACAAAAGGACATTTGCGAAGTAAAACATGAAAGCCCGCCCAATTGATAAAAGAAAAAAGGTAATTTGTGTATTTGTAATGTAATCTTCAATTTATGTGTGGAAAAACATATTTATTTAAACTTAAAAATTATTAC
Organism: Himalopsyche phryganea; assembly: GCA_022494535.1. NCBI lineage: Eukaryota > Metazoa > Arthropoda > Insecta > Trichoptera > Rhyacophilidae > Himalopsyche > Himalopsyche phryganea. The sequence continues at coordinate 727,493 of JAGVSL010000176.1, read as the reverse complement.
CTTGAAGTAAACCTAAATACCAATCAAAGTATATTTAATTTGATTTTCACGTAATAAACCTTAGTACGAGAACGTAGAAATTATGTGAATTGTTGAATATGCCACTCAAAATATCTTAAAAATCCAAAATTGAAAGATTATAAAAAATATTCAAAATTTCATTTCAAAATAAGAGAAGTTTTCAACAGGATTTTGTTCACCCTAAAAGCACTTAAAATACCTTTTCCTCAAAATTATTTTTTTACACAAGTGACCTTTTATTTTTGGGGCGACAATATACTGCTAGCTTGTTTATAATAGATTTTTCATTGGTTAACACTTTTACACTCAGAATATTGTAAAACCCTAAAAGTAAACTGAATAAAAATGACAAAATATTCATATTTCACGGTTTTATACAGAATTTATTATACATAAATGAAAACAATTGTATATTGTAATTTATTATTCATAATACGCATAAAAACTGTTTTTCAAACTGTGTCAATGTAAATTTGAGAATCCCTTCAAATTAAATAATTATAAAACCTATTGTAGATTAAATAATATCTTAGTATCTCCCAAGTGGTTCCTTAGTCCTTCCCATATCCGCCCATCTCTTATTTGTAGGCGACTGTCAGACAGCGTGGCGTGGTGTGAACACTCCGGCAACGCTAACGTGGGCCTGGAAGGGTGTTACAGGGGACAGACGGAAAAATACCAGGTATCGGAGCATTCCCAATTTTTAACAATCACAGATGTTCAGTTTACGGTCGGTGAGTGATATAAAACATTAACTTTATAATATTCAACCTACACAAAAAAAGAATATTGTACATTCGGCAGTAAGAAATTTATACGGCACATTATTTGTGAAAATATGATATAAAAAATGAAATATATATTAAGTTTTCAAATAAAAATACAGACGTACAAAATACATTTGTCTCATATTTATATTGGTCACGGATGTCACAGATATTCCCTTGCGTACATTGAGTCGAAAGCTACAAAATTCAGTCATGTGATACGGCGTTCGAGTCCACAGCTGCAGAATTGCATGTTATACGATATGCGATGCGTATCAATATTTTGATTAGTAAGGTAAAACATAATAATGTGTTTGGTACCACAAGAGTTATGTAATATTGTCGAAAGCTATTTCGGCATCACACTATCGTCAGAACTATGCATATCGATCGTCCAGATTATTAGTCAGACAACTCCAAAATAATTAAATTTTGATTAAATGTACAGCTATATGTCACCAAAAATGCCACCAAAAAATACTAAGGCAGATAAAGAATTAAACAAAATGTTGATATTTCTGAGTCAGTAAAAGGATATTTCTAAATATAATTCTACTGACTATACTCGAAAAGTACCTAATTGTTAAACACCTGTTTATAAAATGTATAAAACTGTGGTACAAATCAAAAATATTCGATTTACGCTGACCATTCGAATATTGATATTCCCATTATTTCAATATGGATTATTTGAAGATGTCTGAGACGGACTCCGAAACTGGACGACCGATATACTGAGTTTAGTTTTTAAAAATCGGCTTCAATTAATTTCAGCCATACTTCATTTACGCATAGGTACACGATGGCGCTATGTTGAATTTTTTTCCATATCTGCTCCCAATGTGGAGCATATGGTCTTCTAATGGAGGTATCTTAACAGAATTTTTCTACGAGAACTGCTTGTTACTCAGTTGCTCAACCACTCTTTTTTCGGAGAGAGTAGGGGTAGAAGGATAGGGCTAGGACAGGACTAGTGGTTAGCGAACCGCTCTCGCTACGCCCCGTTGGGATAGGATGGGTGGGAGGTAGGACTCGAACAGAAATTCATAAATCGATTAAAAGGTCAATCTATGAAAACCGTCCGCACCAGGAATTGAACCAGAAGACATCCGTAGCCGTAGCCAGCGACGCTATCAACTGCGCCACGGACGCCGACATGTTGAAATGGCTAGCAAAAATATCTTCAACCTAACTTCATTGCTACAATGGAGTTCTACTAAGTAAAGTTCAACTACGACAAAGGAGCACATGTTTCAAAACAAGGCGTAAGCCTAAATTCTTGATAACTAAACAGGGAGTTATCATTTGTTGAAATACTCCATAGAGAGACCATGACTCTTCAAATTGGATGCGATTACCCGGTAGCTAAATGTAAATAATACATTTGATATTTGATACAAACATTTTACATACGCCCACATATTTATATAGGACAAAGAGTGTTTAGGATAGGGCTGTGAAGCCGTTAAATAAACGGGACCCGACATTGGCCCACAATCCGTGTCCAATTTAAAAAATATTGATTGAATTTTTCCCCTACAATTTTCTACAATTTTTGGTATTAAAATCTAAGGTATACTATTAAATATATCGACGTTGTTTAGGCAAAAGGCAGTTAGCCTCAGTTCTTTTAAAAGTGCTTTTATTTGAAAAATAAAATTTACATAACTAAATACACGTTATGTCAAAAGGAATTAAGCCGCAAACACCAAATCATCTTTAATAACTTGTCTAATTATTATCAGATCAGAAAAATAAGACGAAAAATTACTGGTCATCACTACATTTAAAGTTTGGGTAAAGTTACGTTTACTTTAGCTCAAAATCGTTTTTCGTGCCTCCTGTAACGTTTGTTCTGCGAGGTTTACTCCCTTTTGCCTAAACAGAGTCGATATGTGTTGAAAGATGGAAAAGTTTCCATTGATAGGCGTAAATGGAAATTTAAAAATGTATAAGTCATTACTCGGAGTCGCAGTTACGAGTTCGTACTTAGTCTCTTAAACGACGCCGCGACTCCCTGGCCGACAGTCCTTCATCATTTTCATTGACATCAGAATTTTGATTGACGACAAAGATACCATAAAAACATCAGTATTCGTTGTTAGGCAAGCAGGCATATTGCACAAAAAAACTGGGATTTCAATAAATACAATACTTACAAATAGCTTTTCATGATATAAAATGAAAATTGATAACTTAATTATTCCACCAGCTGTGTTACTAAATGTGACGCGTGTTTCGCTTCTTAAATAAGCATCCTACAATTAACTATATCGCAATGCTATTTATTTCTAAGTAAATAATGATTCTATACAATGATTTCTCAACTTAAGCCAGTAGAATAACTAAACAATGAATTTTAATTTTACATTAAAAATGAATTTCCACAAAGTTACCGCAAATTCATCGAAAATAATTTTTGACGAATTAAATTTGATAACATTGTTATTGCTCTGGTTTTTTTATTTTCTAAGTAGGCTTGGTACGTGTTTCACCTCTTTAAGAATCATCTTCAGACTGTTTGCTTCAAAGATGCTGTGGAATAATCAGGTTGTCAATTCTAATTTGATGCTAAAAATTAATTTTTAGCATCAAATTAGAAAAGTTTATTCAAAGATTTAACTCTTTTTGCTCTGGGCTAGCGTTTCTCAATTATATTTAGTTGCGGGACTCAGCAAGATTTGCGGTTTTGGATAACCACACAACGTTCGTCAGACAATTGAAATTTGTGATCCAGTAAAAATGTCAGCAAGTCCTACCGTAAATCAAACATTCCAACGGTGACTCCACCTTATGATAGTCCCTGGACATACGAATGCAAAAGCAGGAACCAGTGATGGTTACTAGCATGTTTGTACAGCATTATCGGTAAACGTGACTGCCATGATCAAGGTTTAATAAAAACAACATTCTGGATCGCTTCGTGAAGCATGGTTTTGATTGTGATAGAAATAAGTTTAATCAGAGTGGTTTTTGTTATTTTATTTGATCCAGGGTACTCAATGTTGTCCCCGCCGTCATCCGCTATGGTTTCACACTCTTCTTACAGCGCATATTCCGCAGCACAACAACGTTACGTATGTTTCAAATTTTTGCCAGAAGTGTCGTAGGAGAAATTCTTAAGAGCTTGGTTGCATGCACTCTAGTGTGCAGGAAGTTAAATAATAAAAAAAGAGTTTTTAGGAATTGCGTTCCAATTGCTTTCCATAGGACGCCATGTGAATTCTTTGTAATTGATACAATTAAAAATATTCTCTTTTTTACAATTTTCAATTTCTTTGCAGAACCCATTCGAAAAATATTGTATTGCGGACGTAGCCATGTAGCAAAACACATATCAGTTGGTAAAAGACTCCTAAGGAAACAAATGAATTGATCCTCCAGACGTTTTTTTCGAACCATTTACTTCTATTTTGTTAACTATCAATTATTTGTGGAAATTTTTATATTAATATATAAAAAGAATTTTTTGTATTACTTCATTAATTTAAATTCTTCCACCGGCGGTTTCGTTCATTGCGAGCATTTCCTATTGATGGAGTAATTTGCCCCAGTTTATTCATGTCACATAATTATTTTAAAATATCTCAATGTGACTATTTGACAATTTTCAGCATTTATGATTACGAAATATACTTGTGAAGAAGAAAATATAATACACTATTATCGGTCGCTAGTGTTGAAAGAAATATCTAATTTAAAATCATAAAAGGTTACAACCTCCCTTTCCCACGTCCAGTAGAATGGAATAAAACCCACCCCACCCTTTATTTTTAATGTAAGAATTAAAGTCACTCTACCTTAGAAATAAATAACCTTGCAATATGGTAAGTCTGAAGATGCTCCTTTAAGAGGCGAAACACGTCATATTAGTGGTAAACCAAATGGAGTAACTAAGTTATCAACTTTATTCTTATATTGGTTACAACCTAAATTCTATCAGAAAAACCAAACCCTCGCTATTTTGTCATTGACTATAAAAAGTATCGCAAATTTGTATTAGTTTTAAATGAGTGCGACAGTGAAGAAGATATATTAAAATCGATAAGTCATTAAAATATCAACTCCAGGCCTGCACAAACATGCAGCCAGATGCGAATTTTTGTCATCAAATTGTTGGCTATTAGCAAATCTATCATTTTTAATATTGAAATTACTTTTTCATAATAGTTTATATAATTCGACGGTGTTTTGGCCAATTAATGTAACCCTCAAAAAATACCAAAATTAGTTAATGATTGGATCTCATTTTAAAGACAACAGAGCAGGTCTCGGCCAAATGATGTAAATTAGAAAAATAAATTGGCCACTTTTTGGAAGGGAAACATTTTACATTGGTTTTGTGTTTAAAAATTCTGACCCGGCCACTTGATGTAAGCCAGTATTATATCGACACTCCCTACGTATAATCCTGTATCTGCAAAGACGAAAATTTACAGGAGTGTATTTCAAAGAATCATAACGCACATATAATGTTTTCGATAAAAACAGTTATCACTCTCTCCTGGACAATTTCAATTTTAAGGGATACATCAATTGGCCTAAACACCGTCGAGATTATCTAAAAACTATTATGTTACTTGCCTTTGATTTCTGATTCCCAATGTGGTCTACAGTCAAAAAGTTTGCACAGGCCTGGTTTCATTAAGTCGCTTAAATATAATATTTGATCCAAGCTTTTTTCAAATGATAGTTGGATGCTTTGCAATGACATTCCCAGATTCCTGACTGCTACAAATTTTGTATTTAAAAATCTCTTATGCCATCTTTATGATAGTTATTTATTTTTTATTTAATGAACTCAGTTTTGTCACATAATAGATTTGTTGGTGTTAAAATCATAGTATCTTCAAAATTTATTAAGTCTTCATGAACCTATGAATAGTTATAAAAATATTTTCAACTCTATTTTTACTAAATCCTTTCTCAGTAGATTTGGGTCAAGTGGCTTTTTTTCTTATCATCAATCTATGTATGGTGTTAACTGTTAATTCTTGGTGGAAAGGTTTAGTATTCATAAAGATTATCTAGTCATTTGAAATTTTAAAATATCTGGTCAGTTCACAAGTTGCAGTACTTGGTGTCACATATTTTTATCTTTAAAATCCCAAAAATTATTTGGCCATGAAACACAGATCTAATATGTCCAAAAAAAGATTTGCACAGCCAATATGAAGAAAAAAATTGACCCAGATTATTATCTTAGCATTGCCTAAAATACATATCACATCTGTGCTTTAACCTTCAGGATTCAAGCCGATAAATATGATTATTCTAATCTAACATTTTTGTGCTTATGTCACCTTCTCACCAATTGCCCGAAACATTATTGTAAAAAAAACACATTCGACAGGTAAGTATATTTCTTTATTGTTTTCTATTAGACATAGTGAAAAATAAAAAATGGAGTGGTATCCTATTATCTCTTATAATATTTTTAAAGATAAAACGTGATGTTCTATAATATTATTTATTGGTGGTATTTTAAGGATAATTAGAATCACTGGCTGCATACTGTAATACTGAACACACTTGTTTGAAAAACTATATAACCCATTGAGCCCAAGCATTTGGTTTTCAAAGTCGGCCATTTCTTTAATTTTTTTGTAAAAAATCACCAAAACATATGTTAATTGAATATCTCAACAATCATACTTAAAGCAGAGATTTTTAAATTGATGAAAAAATTGACAGTCATTTATTTCAACAGAAGAAAACGACAGAGGGATGTGGTTACGAGATTTATTGTTCTCTCAATACCACACGTTCTTAGATAAAATTCCACAATTTAATTTAAAAAATAAATATATGAAAGTTTATTCAGTGATTTCAGGCCAAACGAGTTATCGTTACGGCGACCGATAAGTCTCATAAGAATTTAACTAAGACAGAACGGGGTGAAAATATTTTTCCAAATTAACTGAGGGCTCAGTGGGTCAATTATATTAATTGGTATATTAATATTATGTTACTTTAGGTACATTTACAAAATTATCAAAATATCAATTACTATATAGTAGAGGCAGATAATTAATGATATAAATTATATACAATATAAGTTATTTTTACTTTATAAGGATTAAAAATTGACGAATAATTAAGAAAAAATATTAGTTGATCACTATATAATTACGACACTTTAATGATAATTTTAGTCAACAATCAGTCAACACTTTAAAATATATTTAAGTATGCAGACCTGCCCAATAGAAATGAAATCATTATAAATAGCTTGAGCAGGCTTGCACTCACAAGAGCAATCTGTAACATACAATTAAGCCTTTCATGAAAGCACTTGCACATGTTGCTTTATCTACGCATCCTGACACACAACGCAATGTCACTTTTGCATTGAGATAACAACAATGTTGCAAACAAAACACCATACGAATCATTATATCGTCAGCCAATGTTTACAAACAGAAAAAAGATGACCATACCAATATAAACTTTGTACAGGAAGATGAGAATACTTACACTATGAACTGTTGAGTGAATCATATTACTGTGCTCATTTTGTAATCTCTTAATATCGACAATCCTTATGTATAATCCTGTAACTGTAAACACGAGATTTTACAGGAGAGCATTTCAAAGATTTACAACGCAATTGCAAATTAATTACTGCATGTATCTTCCTCAAAACTGGGACAGTGCGACTATCTCATTTTCTCTGTTGTTTGATGCTTACCCATAGAACTGAGTGCATAAACAATGAAAATGCAAAATACATATAATCACATATTTCACACTTACATGATTATACGTAAGGAATGTCGATATAACCACATCAAAATTTAATTGCTTTAAGTCAACCATTAACTGTGATTTTTGAAATTAGTAAAATGACGATTCTTTCAGACGCATTCAGTATTGATTTTGCGTTGTGTGTGTGACATAAGCAGGTTTGATTCTGCTATGCGGATCTTAAAAAGTGAACACATTTTTCAAATCGCAATTGCTGTGTGCGTCCAGCTTATAATTCAATAAGAACCAGTGCTTTATTGTTACTATGCATATTCCAGTGCCTCATTTGTCAATATCATGTGTGCAGAATCAGTTGGGTTGCCATAAATTTATTTAGTGTCCGCTAGCTACACCTGTCAATAATTTATTTTCAAATGTCAAACAAAATTGTAGTCATAACAATGATTTAATTCAGGGGTCTCCAGCTACGGTTTGCGAGCACCATCAGGCGCATGTAGACATGCCCAGTATCCGACCAGCCATAGTTTATTTTGATTACATTGTAAAATTAACAATGAGCAAAGTCCACTCCTGTGCCATGTGCCATTGATATTTCACTCGCCGGTTAGTCCCAATAAGAAAATTTGCGCATAATTCAAAACTACAATATGTTGGTATAACGAGCTAGGTAGTAGGCCTTGGCCCTTGGGACTAAGTGGAGGAGTCAGTTTAGAGACCCCTAATTTAACTCATTGAATCATCCTATGAATCAATTTTAATGCCTAGCTACCTACAGCTAAAACGCTTAGGATGGAAATAAGAGGAATTAATTCTACCTTATTCATTAAATTTGGTTTTTTTTAAATTTAGTATTTAAATTATACAGAATGAAAACTGTCAACATTTTTTTGGTTCATTTTCTCAAGATGTGCACAGCAATCAATGCTTGAAGTATATGGCAACCCCAAGAATCAGCACCATTTTGTAAAGTACAAAAAATCTACTTTATGATTATTAATTTATTCATATTACCAGTTTATACATATTCTCAATTCATTATTATAATATACAATATTGTCCAATCATAGATTAGCCAGTTCACCATATTTTTTAATGAATACACACGCAGGTGATTACTATTGCCGAGGACTTGATAAATCCATCAACAAAACAACTGTCAACTTGCGCTGCGTATTCTGTAGTCAAGTGAAGATTATTTTCACAATTTAATTTGGTGGTCACACCAACTACTCATTCTCAACAAAAATAACTTCAGCCTTTTAGTTTCTGAAAAATCAGCCATAGATGTCATAGAATAAACCCAAGAATATATTTCATATCACTAAAATTAGTGGCATTATCGGAGGCAAGATTTTTTGATATATAGTACATCATCGATGTTCTGATGACTTTTTTATTTGGCTTTTTGATAAATCAAAATAACGATAAAATTTATTTATGACACGAGAATTTACCTGTATTACCCACTGATCCCTAAAAGCATCCAAATCAATGGGTCTAACAAATAATGCTATATTACGTATTAAATATCATTAGTTTTACATCTCAATTTAAAAATATGTTCACTGAATTTCAATAAGCAAGCTAAAATTACATAGATCATTTTTTTGATTTTATAAATAAGATTTTTAATGAAAATAATATTGTTAGCTGAATGCAGAACTTCGTCACCTGAAATTTCGTAAATTGTGTAGGAGAGCCATTAAAAGATTTAACTTTTCATTACATATTGCCTTATTTAAAAAAAAACTTTGGTTCTAGAGTGAAAATGAAATGGAATATTAAAAATATAGCAAAATACTTTTGAAATATCGACAGTGTTTTGGCCAATTGATGTAGCCCTCAAAGCTGAAATTGATCAGGGGAGCGTAAAAACGGTTTTCATCGAAAACATTATATGGAGAGTTGCATTATGTATCTTTGACAGGCATTCCTGTAAATTCTCATGTTTTCAGATACGGGATTATATATGAGAAGTATCGATATAATAATGGCTTACATTAGCTGGGGGAAGGGGGGATGAGAGTTTTTAAACCTAAAACCAATGTAAAATGATGTTTTCCTTACAAAAAGTGGCCAATTTATTTTTCTAATTTACATTATTTGGCTGAGACCCGCTCTGTAGTCTTCGAAGTGAGATCGTTAAGTCAATTTCGTATCTTTTCAGGGTTACATCAATTGGCCAAAACACGGTCGATATTATAATTTAACTAGCTCTGCATCTAACTAACGATATTTCAAATATAATTAAGGCTCAGTGGGTTAAGGGGCACTTAATTAAACATTAATACAACTTGCACAAGAATTAGTTAGACTAAACCTTTTATAGAAAATGAGTAGCAATTCCTTAACATACAAAAAAGCACTGTCGTCTTTGACCATGTTGAGAGCAAGAAATCACCAATTACCGATTTTGTTTTCTTTTAAGCAGGTCTTACCATTTTAATCACTTACATTATGAGAAATACTAAATCTTTAATCAATGTCAAATTATACACTTAAGTCAGTCACAGAAAATTTTAGATAATACAAACTAATCTACTAAATAATAAATTCATGTAAGTAATCAAATCACTAACATTTGCATCGTTCATTATAGCTACGGCGACATTTTGATTGTCTGCAGTACATGAATTTCTATACCATAAATCAGAAATCACATAATATGATATGATGGATAGAGTTTTTTTTCAATGTATACACAGTGAATGTAGACGGTTTTTTGTGATACTGATATTCATAATATATAACGGTGTCTTTAAACATGTTTTAAAATATATGCCTTAACTTGGTTTTCACATATAACATGTAAGTTGGTTCGTCAAATATGGACAGTAAAAGTATGCGGCAATTTACATTGTTATTATTAAATATATACGATGTTATCTATAGACATTTATTATTTTTTTAATATAAGACATCAAGTACGGGTCCAATAATTAGTTTCACTATAATGGTTATAAAATGACTCTAAATTAAAAACTTCAACATAAATAATAAGTTATAATAAAAAACAACGAAAGGCAGAATGCACCAAGAAATAGAAGTAATAAATAATAAAAGAAATGAGGCCAAATTGTCATTGATAGTTTTACCAAGCAATTCTAATCGGCCTATGATTTAAGTTTAATTTAAAAATGTGAAAACATTTTTTTTAGATTAGTGAGATGTAACGGTTTCATAAAAATTAAGAAAATATATAGAATGACAGTAGTAGACCCAAAAATTGGTCATTCAAGTCAGTCCGGCAACTGTATCGCGATTTGAGTATGCACAAAATGTACCAAATACATGATTTTTTATTTCAATTTCCATGATCGTAACTCGGCATCAGCAGTGGAAGGCAAAACATAATTTTTGTCCTTGAATGCAAAGCTGATAATTACCAAAATAAAACAAAAATTAATCTGAGAGGGTCAATTTTTCAATGACGAAATGCAATGGAATACGGTTTTCAGGTTTTAAATAATCCTAAAAATCACAAAAATAAATTTTCAGCACACATTTGTGCTGATTAAATATGTCCAATTTTTGCTTATGCTATAAAGTAGCCCAGTAATCTATTATTATGAATACATATTATTTTTGAATTTTTTTAACCAAGGAAGTTGTATAATATTATATTTTAGAGACACAAACTTCGCATTCAAGGACGATAATATATTTTGTTACAAACTAACTTAACCTCACATAAAAAAATATTTCAATATTTAAGAATTTTACAAATTCACTTCCTGAATAAACGAGGATTTATATGTACAGACAGCCTACACTCCCTCACTCGGGTTGTGTGGGCGTGATATAGCATGTCACATTTAAGACATGTCTGTAGATGTGAATTCTCATTTATGTAATTGGAATAATTATTGATAAAAATAGTCTAAATTCGTTCCCTCATTTATGAAGGTGTGCGTATATCAATAAATTATACACGTCATTTCTACGCAAGTGACAGTAAATCGCCACTACAAAATTTACATATAAATACTAAGGTTGTGTGATACGAAAATTCCAATTTACTGACGATCATAAATAATAAAAACTGGTACACAATACTTAATCACTAATTATAGCAAACATAACAATAATGAGAAATTTATCAGTAATTTTTTAGATATTGATTGGTTTATAAGAAATTACTAAGTTACAAAAATGCAACAGAAAATTAGATTTAGAGAGAAAACTGTGATAAAGAAAAATTAAGAATTTTCATTATATTAATACAATACTGAAGATTCACTATTATTTAATAACGGTAAACAATTGATTATAGTGGTCATTCTTATTGGTTATTGGATTTTATGAGCTAATTCTTAATAATTCAATATAGAAGTAAGTATAATGAGATATTTAGGATTATTTTATTAACAATATTTCAAATAGCCTTTCTTTACTACTTGACATATTTTGGTTTGTAATTCTCATGTAATCAAGTGAGTTGATTTGAAGACTGAGTCCTCAAAAACAAAGAAGTAGTTCATTGACTCATTCACTTTGATTCGACAACAAAATGATATCTGAAATGCTATCATTATATAAATTCAGATGTAGTGGAACCTAGAAAAATCGTTTTTAAACCTATTATATATTATCATTTCTGGAAATAGTCTACACCCTATAATATTAGAATGAAATTAACAATATGACATAGTCTAAAGGACTGAAGAATAGTAGCGGCAATGTGTTTAATAAATGAATCATTTAAAGCTGGGTCGGGGGACTGGGGTAAAAATTCAAATCTTAGGGGTAATGTAGAAACATTTGAATTACTTGCAATCACACCTGTTTTGCAAGCCGCGGAATTCCTTTGACGTGAAATTCATACGCCTTTCAAAATACAAAGACTGAATAGCAACTCCAGAGGTATATTTGGTTGACATTCAGCATCAAAGGGGTCAGAAGTTGTAGAAATTGCAGACAAACAATATTTCTTCAGGAAAAAGATCAAAGGAGTTGTATCATTGTGAACACATATAGTTTGGGGTTATATATTAAGTGCCCCCCCGATATATGTTTCGGGGTAGTTTTCAAGTCAATAAAAATTCAATTGATAAAAAAATAGTTAATCTAAAACTAAAATCAAGCAAATTTCAGCAAATTTGAGCATGGTGGGTCATCAAGAAAGAGAGATTACTTCATATTAAAAATACATGTGCATTTTATAGAAAAATTTCTTTAGATGGGATTTCTTGGATCAAAAACAATATATATTGAGGTTCCACAATACTTGTATCGACGCTCACAATGAATAAAGCAGAAACACAATTATGGTCATTTTGCAGGCGAGCATAATTCAACTAATTTTATTTTCAATCGAGAATTTTTCAAGCTTTCATTATCCTCTCTTGCAAGAATTACTGTTTTATTTGTTGTGGGTGTCGATATTTTATACAATATATGTCATTTTAATAATAGACTTAGGGAAAATTTGATTGAATGTAATTTAAGAGCTAATTTGATTTGTATTTCGTTTTTTAATAATAATTATGGCAAAATTTATTCTTAAATTAAAACATGTATAAATTATAAATCTTCTACGTCTGATAAAAATTCATTGTTTTCCAACGCATCGATTCATTGTTGCTAAATAAATAAATAGTAATAAAAGAGTGCATAATAAATTTGATCACAATTGAAAAATTAAAAAAGATTCTAATGATAATATTTTATCGAAATGTATGTCACTGATTAAATTGATTTATAAATAGTTAGGAATAGAAAATTGAAGTTAGTTGCACTGCTCATAGCAGAATTGGCTTATTTTTTACTTGCATTATTAAATAAACAGGAATTTACAAAATAGTTAATATTAGAACATTCACATCAATTGTTTGTCATACAAAATATTATCTCATCAAAAAGTTACACGTCTCTGGCTTCTATAAACAGATATGGATGGTTTATGTGGTAGAATGAATAATCTATACTTCGCTATGGTGTATTTTCTAACAATAAAAAAATAACTATTCTTAAAAATAATAATTCATCGATATTTTTTTTTGTCGTAAGAATAATTACCATTTTTGGTCGAATACTTAATCGAAGCATGTAAATAAATAAAAAAATCACGTGAGAGCAAATACACCCAAGAAAATTTAGGTACAGTTAAAGATGCGGCGGCATTCACCTGGTATCGTTTTAAGCATGATATAATCAGAAAGAGAAATAATTCATCAGTGTGAACTTAATATATAGATAATCGATATTGCATCACTTAATAAAATTACATACACTAACTATAAAAAAATAGTAAGTAGGTATTTAACAATTAATGAGATACAGGATTATTTAAATATACACATAAACCGATAACTATTTATGAAAAAAATAGATATGTATCACTAACTCTAAAATAAAAGTTCATCAATGCCATTGTACAGCATGGCGTACAGCCACTTCAGGCCAGAATGTATGTACAGGTATTCAATATATAAATAACTAAAGTGACATATTAATACAAATAAAAATGACTAATGACATGAAATTATGCATGTCATGCAATTGTTACGCAAGACTCCAGTGACATAATTTTTTTCATAATGCACTGTAAATACTGCGACCAACATAAAAAGGATTACAAAATTCATTAAGGTACTCTTTATATAATGGTCAAGTATTCATCTTATTTCTTGCAATTGATTTGTTTTCGATTTTTTTTAAATTTTTTGACTACAATCAGTGGTATTAGTGAGAAATGCTTGTCGGCGTAAAAAAAATTCCAAAATCTGTCAAAGGTAAAGTATCAAGATTGTGGAGGATTTACACGATAGTATTTTTTCATTTACAGGAAATATTTTAATGTGTAGTCATTAGAGGTCTGCGCAGACCAGGGTTTAGCCTGCGAGCAAAAGCAATTTTAATTCAGGTTCGGGCTGGGCTGGGCCCAGGTAAGGAATTTAGTATTTAAAAAAATATTTTGGACCATCGTCAGGTCATGAGTCAGCCATAAAGCAATACTATTCAAAACGTAAATCACTTTACTTCACATGTCTTATGAATATCGTTGGAAACATTAACATATATTGTTTGAAAGGTATAAATGAATTTCTATATTGAAAAAAATCGGGTGTTTTTCAGGATGAGAAAAATAAATCTGGACTTCAGGTCGGATTTGGGTAACATGTGTGATATTGAGGGTCAGACTAGGACCGGGTAATTTTACAAAATTTCGGCTCGTGCAGACCTCTAGTAGCCATTCAAATTCCAATGAATACAAAAAAAAAAAAAAACCTAACGAGTATACAAAGATTAAGCCAATCAAAATTTATTGCATCTGTAATTAACAGCTAATGTGAATGTCCAAAAACAGAAGGAAGGAAAAACAGTGTCGAACTTACAAATTGTTGAAAATTATTGCAGCTATACTATTGATTATATAAAAGGTTATAGCTCATAACATTACTTACTTAAACACCCTGTATAGTTTTGTAATTCCTAGGTGTGTAAAAACTATAATGTAAAGATAAAATATATATTTTTCAACAATTCTTGACAGGGTTTTAAAAGATTGGTCCCGTGTAGCTTTACCTTTGACAAATTTCACTTGATACAGATAAAATTTATCTACGAATAATTATATCGCAGTAAGGATTCTCACAAATTTCATGGTTGTACTCATTACATAAAATAAATGTAGTATGAATTAAGTTGTATGAAAAAATATCATAAATATTACAACTATCTAAAAAAACATTGTATTAATTTGTAATTTGCGCCAATTCCATCATTGCACATACTGCCTTATTTCCATCAGCCATATGCTGCTTTATAATAATTGCCTGTTGCTTTAAAGGATTTCTTTTATGCATCGTAACAGAACAATGAGAATTCATAAGCCCACTTACATTAATTGAGTGCCGAGCTTCAAATAGCTCCATCTGTAGAGACTCTTTTCCTTCAGTTGGGTCTCCATAACCCTTAACACTGCGAGACGCTAAAATCTGCATTGGGTTACTGGACTCGTCGTACCCTGAATCTGAAGAATTGTCGCTGAACAATTTCCCCAAAGGCATGTCAGCGTCCTTAGTAGACACAGTCACAGGTGTTTGATGCACTTCACAAGGCTTAAAGAATCTTGCATTCACAAGAATTTCAGAATTGGGCCCTTTCCAAATAATACCGCAGCACACAGTTTCCCTGCAAATCATAAAAAATACATCAATTCAGCGAGAAACCGAGTCTGAGAAATGCAACGTGCCAATTTAACTACTTCTATAATAAATATTGATTAAGAGATTATTCACCTTAGATATTGAATAGTTTATAGTATAAGATTAGATAAATATCAGACTAATATAAAATGTTCAATTATGAAAATCACAACTTCCTCTTAACAACAATCAACAGTCTACTTAATCTGAATTTCATAAAATCCTTATGAGCATATTTTTAAGTTGTTCTGTAAAATAAATATTATATATTTCTAAAATAATTGAATTAATGGTTCAGTTGCGAAACCAAACTCGGCAGTCGTCATCCTAAATCATTATCGATCTACTGACAAGTGGCCAGTGAAATTTTTAAATTTCAAGTTGTATAAATCTTGTTATGGTGTCACATACATTTTACAGTGTTCCATAGCGTAATGGCTTTGTGCATGTTTCAATTGGATGCCAAAAATGACTCGGAACAATAATGGTTCATTCACATTTAAAATTTTACAACGTCTAGGTTATTGGTCAAATCTTTATTTCGGAAAAATTCAAACTTTAAGATCAATTGGATAACTACAGAGAAAACAATTATCATGTTCATATATTCTGAATCTTCGTAATTTTAATAAGTAAATATTTAATGGTATTAAAACAATATCGTAGTTAAAAACCATTTTGATCATAAACAGGATGAACATAACTAAGTGTAGTTGGCGATTTAGAAACAAAATAACATTGATTTTGTAGACAATCTATTGCTTTTGGCGATGGTTGGGATTGTAAATAAAAGTGATACGACAGGGAAGATACGAAAGGCCGTGATAGAAATTTAACATTGATTAAAACTGGTCTCATAAAATACCAATACAAAAATTTGTACATAATATAATAAAAACAAATTTCAAATATATATTCACAAACAGTTTCGCTTAGCAATAAGTATTTTCAACTGACTATATCGACGTTGTTTTGGCCAATTGATGAAACCCTTAAAATTTAAATTGTTCAGGAGAGTAAAAAAAAACTGTTTTTATCGAAAACATTATATGGTGAGTTGCGTTATTAATCTTTCAAATGCACTCCTGTAAATCCTCGTGTTTGCAGATACGGGATTATACGTAGGGAGTGGCGATATAATAGTGCCTTACATCAAGCGTGGGGCTCAAAATTTTTAAACCAAAAACCAATGTAAAATGATGTTTCCCTTCCAAAAACTGGTCAACTTATTTTTCTAATTTACTTCATCTGGTTGTGACCTACTCTGCCGTCTTTAAAATGAGTACTTTTTCATTTCATTAATTCATTTTCATATTTTTTGAGGGTTACATCAATTTGCCAAAACACCGTCAATATAATGAAAACAAATTTAAAATACATATTCATAAACAGTTTCGCTTAGCAATTAAGTATTTTCAACTGAATATATTATATCACTAGACATAATTTGTAAACAATATAATTCAAAAGGCAAACCTCTTCCAATAAGAAGAATCTAGAAAGCCTGCAAGATCCATTGAATGAGAGTTGCACTTCATTGGTAGGTAACCCTTTCGCTGCATTCGGGAAGCTGTTTGATGAAGTATCGGTGGGGGGCTGCATTCCTCATCGCTTACAATGCACTCTTCTTCACTCCCCCAAGATTCTTCAGAAAGGCCTGAACTGCTTTCCCGGTCAAATTTCATATCTTGATCGCTCGGGCTGCATATCTTCTTAATAACAGCGCATGTTTCAAAACTGTCTTTTGATTTTCCTCGTTTTTCAATGAGCCCCGATGCACTTAGTAATTCGTCTCGTTTTTTCTTAAATTTACTCATACATTTCATTCCAGGTCCTGCGCGAGCATCCACAACCTTAAAATTACATTTCATCAATAATTGATGACTGGATATTTATGCACTGGTACAATGGCGAAAGGTGATGGATTAATTTTTAGACTATACATACAACTCTCCTTGTTGCACATTGTATATTATAGATAATAATAGACAATGTGCAACGCAGTTTCAGATCTTCAGTGCATTGATTGAATTGGCATATACTTGGTAACGTATATATTATACAGTAAAAAATATATAAGGTGGAACACATGTCAGACAACTGTGTATGAAAACTAATTGATACTGATCCACTAATTATAATTTGTTCCCGAAGAAAAGTTCCTGAAATATATAATTATACAATTCTGTCTCAACTAATAGAAAAACATTTTATGCAATGCTTAAGTATATTTTTTGCATGTAATGAAACGAGCCAACATTAATATTTTCATTTAACTTATGTCTATGAGAAAAGTTGAGAACCAGCACAATTTTAACGCTTTGCACTCGAGTGTCGCCATACGTCGCATCACGTCGTGAGTAATTTCAACATGTGTTTTTATCTAAATCTTTCGGTGCAAGCGATATTTTTTTGTCGCATAGTGTAATAAATCTTATTTATTGAATGCGCCAGTGACTGGAGGGTGAACAGTGTTATGCATGATCTGAAGTGTTGATTTCTCAAATTATTACTGGCTTTTATTTGTTTAAAAATCAACGGCGTCTCGCATAGTTTACAGTTTATTATTTGAATAGATTGTCTTTATTGACAATACTTAATAGTAAGTTATACCGATTCAGTACCTTACAAATCTAACGAGTCTTAAGAAAATTAGTACGTATCAATTTATTATTTACATTTGAAGTTTGTGAAACTATTGGTTGACCAATTAGTAGGAGATTTTTGGCAAGGTGGATTTCAATGGCGCACTTCAACTGTTCCTACAGAAGGCTGACTTGCGGATAAGATACATGTCCTGCTTTCCGGGACTAAGAAAGACTGTGTAGTACGTTCAAATAGAAAAATCCCAGGTGGTAGATCAGAAGCACGACTATTTTGCGAGTCCTGCATCAATAAGCCAGGATAACACATAGGAGATTGCTATTTGAAATACCACACAATGAAGAATTATAAATAATATTAAAATAAGTGCAGTATATTCATTATAAATTTATGTTACAGAAATAATAACAAAACATTTTTTTGTTTACATGTTTTTCATCAATTGATTTTTTGTATTGAAAATATGCTTTTCATCGAAAAGCGTCTCGAGTAGGCGGTAGGCATACAAAAAAAGGCTTAAGTGGTAAAGGTTCAATAGCTGTAAATAAAATAAATACTGAGCATTTATGATTTAAACTGATATTAGGATTTTTGACATCAGCATATTAAAGTATGTGAAGTGACTGAACTTTCTACTTTTTTTAATCATATCCACTCCCTACTTGGAGCATATGACCATCATCCGGTTCCTCCAAGCTTCTCTGTCCCCCGCCAGTCGTTTCCCTTCCTCCCAGGTCATCCCAGTCCCGTAGCTTTGCGGAATACATCCGATGGATAATCATCAGGGGCCTTCTAGGGTGATGGAATCCATCCGGTTGGTAGAAAAGAGACAGGATTAAGGCTCCCCTGGGACATCCGCAGCAAAAGCCAGATCCATCGTCGCTTTTTTTATTTTGGACGTAATAAGAAGCCTACTTTTATTATCTATAATATTATTTTGAACTCCTTACATGTCCCCAGTGTCGCTCAGATCCAGCAGGAAGCCGTTTGAAACGTTTCACCAACAAGACGCAAGCATTGCATATCTCCCCTTGTCGTGGACTTGACAATTGAAAACAATCTTGGAAGTCATTCTCATACTTGCGCGAGTCAGTGAATCTTGAGCTAAAAATCACGAAAAGTAATTTCAATACACAAAAAACAAATATAAAAAAAAATAAAGTTATAAAACCTCTAGCTATGTGCAAATAACATTCACAACAAAATTCAATTCAACCAATTGATGATCATAAAGACATGTACGCATTTTGCAAAAGTTTTTAGTAATAGAGCGAAACAATAGCAGTGATTGTCAGGGAAGAACTTTGGAGAGGTAACAGGACTAAAGTTGCAACGTTCCAATTATTGTTATATTAACGAATCATTTTTTATATTTTGTCACTTTTAATTAATAATGTTCTCAATACAAAACGCTTGCGCTATAAATCCATAAGCAAATTATGCTGAAGCCTCATTCAATAACATGCCGCAGCTATAGTTTTAACATACAGTCATGTACTTGTTTATTTTCTTTAGATTAGAACTGAAGTCACTGTCAGTATTTAGAATTAGTAGCTTCATTGTTATTTATGATATGGTATGTATGGGGTACATTTCTACACTGATAATATTCAATAAAGCTAACAATTGCCTTTCTACAATACCAAAATTCATAAATATGTAATGAAAGTTTATAATAAAAAGGAATGTAAACGTGTTAGGTGACAGCATAGCATACAATGCCGAATGCCGACATATCAACCTCCTTCAAATCCATGAAATCCACTGCCAATGTCTAGATATTATATCATGTTTCATAAGTGTAACCGTATAATTTTTCATGGAATTCAACTGCACTTCAGAAGTATTTGCATTAAGAAATTGCTTTGACAATATCATAGGAGAGTCAGAATATGTTGATTCAGCTAGCAATTTAAAAATGTCAATTAAGCACAAACAAATTACGCATAATTCTTCTGTCACATCATAAATAAATCATCGCACACACATTTACAAAAAAAACAATGAATGCATTTTAACACAAAACTGTCAACATATACAATACACATGATGAATCAGCTTCACTCTGTGATCATTACAAAAAAATTTAACATTCAATAAAAAAAAAAAAACAATATTCTTTTAGATTGGATCTTCAGTTGTTTCATCAAAGTAGTCGACTTCAGTGAATGATTGAAAAATCTTCATTTTAAGAATAGGCAAATCACAACTATTTTATTGTTTAGATCAGAAACATGTATAACACAACAAAAGTTAAATACATTTGAAGACTATATATTACTTAATTACCTGCTAGATTTTGCTTTGCAAATGCAGCATCCTGTCAAAGAACGATACACTCTGGGTTTATGAAATGAGAACATGATGAACCCCCTGAAAAGATAAAAAAAAAAAAAAAAGTTACTTTAAAGTTATTATCCAGGATTCAACTGGAAATTTATTACTGTGCCGAAAGGAAACCATACAAGCAATAATCTCTTTCAGATAATGCTATGCAATAAGTGAGCAAAATACTTATGAGAACTGTCATATCAACACTGCACACAAAGACAATAATGGACGTAAGTACAAATAAGCACAATAATAAAATAGCACAACTTGCACCAGACAAGTATTGAAAAAATCGTGACATCGATAAGTGATCTAATAACATATTCAGTGCGATCAGTAGTAAACAAATGAAAATACAGATATTTAAAAATATTTGACTTGAATCGTGTCTAATGATTCGAATGTTCCGAACGCACCGTCTACACAAGGGTGTGTAAAAAAACTTCAAAATAAAAGCCAAATATTGAAATATGAATGAATATATTTCTTTAGCAGATTAGATTCAAAATCGTTCACTAACCGACACCGTAATATCGCCCAATAATTACAAATTCATTGGGCTTAATAACCAATCGGGTCCACGGATGCTTTGAGAACGTTTTCGGAATGTAGAAAATTCTAAATAACTCGGGAATCAAAACTTCCCATGGTGTAGCGCATATTATGAGAGTTTATTCTAACAATGTAACACGTCCCGACAAATCGTAATAATAGTCAAATCATACAAAATTTACAACTCTAGCTTTGGACAAGCACCAGACAGACTAGACGCCTTTACAAAACGATGTATTAAAATCTCTACGAACATAATTATTAAGTGACAGCACTTTTAATGACACAAATATTAAATTGACTATTGAATTTAATACATTTATTGTCATAATTTTGTGTATAATTATGATATATTGGTTAATAAAGAAGCCGAGGACCTACCGTTTTAGCGAAGGTGACGGCCGAATTTTGGATCGCAGGATATGAGTTATGTTATGAGGTTTGAGCATCTACACTGCGCAAGCTTCTGTCAAATCGAATCAGTATTTATAAAATTGTATCTGTTAAGCTAATAGTTTTGGATTTAAAAGTAGAAAGATTAATTTTTATTTGTAATATCTATGTTTTTATCAATATAAACATTGTTAATAGTTCACACATAGAAAAGTTTTTAATAGAAAGAAGTAGTTCTGACTATGGACATCCGGTAACAGGTAGACACAAATACAGAATAATTGGAAATGTATAATATACTATACATGAATACTAAGCTCAAAATTAATAAAATAATGATAATTTCACAAAACATTCTTACAGTCAGCAGTTCTTGTATTTCATGCAATATTTTTTCGAAATAATTTTTGAAAATTCATGCCAATTGATAAGTATTTTTCATTAATTTTTCAATTGATAAATATTTTTTATTAATGTTTTGCCGACTAAAACGCTATAGGTAGTATACTTATATACAAACAAATTAATAAATTTAATATTGTCGAATTTATTGGAAAGGATTCAAGTTCTTGTGGGGATAATAAACTGTATTTAGTTTAATTTTAAACAACAATTTTGCCAACATCACCTCTCCATAGTATTAAAAAATGACTATTAGACAAAACTTATTACAGTGTCACATAAAATTATAAATTTACGCTAAACTGGGCTAATGTACGCTAATCAGGCAGAAAAAAAATATTGCCCGAAAAATTCACCAACTAAACCATTAATAATAATGACTGGTGGAGGAAAATAAAAGTTAACAAGGCATGCATAGGAAAAATATAAAACAGACAAAAATGTTTCGATATCATCTTAAATGAAACAAATACGAATTTGGACTAAGTTCAAGTGTGTCTCGTCGAAAAAACGTTTTCTGGAGACGAAAATTCTTCGGGGGCGAAATAGCTCTAATTTAGCAGAAAAGAAATTATACTTTTAACAATTGCCATTTTTTTAAAAGCGAGCATAAAGTACAATCTTTATAAATTGATAAATATTCAGGATTGCATACATTATCACTCAAAAATCAAGATATCTGCTGGAACACAAAAGTCTTGCCACAACAAGTTTATTGTGGTAAATGATGGTTTATTCTAACCTGAAATCTCGCTTTTTGTTTCGAGAGTAACGTATAAAATTGAAAATAACTGCTTAATGTTTTAAAATGACTATTGTTATAGCATTTTTTTAAGCTACCTTTAGTATTTTATGAAATTTTAGTGGTTGTGGTCCAGGGAAAAAAGATTGCACGACTAATGTATACAAAAGCGTGAAAGCTTTTGGATTTACCTACATACTTTCGTACAAAATATTTTACTTTTAATCGTTTAGAACTGACGATAAGCGGTTTTATACTTTTGTAAATCGTGTATCAGTCAATCTGAAGCCTTAATTTACTGTTTTTTTTTATACAAAACATGTAGGTTATTACCTTCAATGGTTTTCTGTGTTATTAATCTTGGTATATTTACCTAACTATTTAATATTTCGACTACATATTCCTGCACTAGTTCATCAATACCTATCTTGAATATTCAGTTCAATTTCATCCATAGTGATTGGTCAAATTATGCATTTGGTATTTTTATTTAAAATTATTATTTCTAAAATCATGTTATATTGGCATGATATACGTTACCTACAATAATTCATCAACCCTGCTGCGTCATAGGAGTACCTAGTGCAAAAAATGATACATGTTACTAGCTGCTCACATAAACTAATAAACTTTGCTGCCGATTTTCACCTATTTGTTATAATTATGTTTTCACCCATCTCAAATAAACGGATAATAATTGATGTTGCATCGAGCGAACAAACAGTGTTTAGCAACCTTTTCTCTTCCACGGTACATCCCACGTATAACATAATGTATAGTATAAAGGTTACACAATTAAATTACAATTATAAGTATACATCTATTTCTATAAATATGTAGGTGGGTATTTGTATCTTACATAGATTATAATATAATAGGAAGCTATAATACATAATATTATTATGTATTATAACTTCCAAGAACTGACAGTTATTACTTATGGTTAAAAAATATGGCAGCATTACTATATTATCTATGATGGTAATACTAATCTGACTGTCGAGTTGTCCTGTCCCGTCATTTTTGCATTATTTGTGTTTAAATTATATTTTTTTCATTCTCGTGTCTAATTGCGTGCTGAAATTAAATATATCTTGGGCAAATCATGCTTGACGTGTCTTTTATGTTCTCTGTACTTTTTCATATCGTAGACAAGTTTGTGTAGTGTAGAAATATTACATTTTTACCTCTGCATTTTTTGCAAATAACACAAGTAGCCTTTGCGTTTTGCGTATACTCAGGAGGATCCATTTTGGCATTTTAGATGATAAATAAAGAATTTGAGAAGATAGGTGTACGCTTTTTTTGTTAAAATGTCTACGTCTAATACCCTTGGTAATTTCAACTTTAAAATTGTGTTACTGGGAGAAGGCTGTGTAGGAAAAACATCACTACTTCTTAGATATATAGAAGATAAATTTCATGATCTACACAAATCCACGATACAGGTTAGTTTATTTTTATCCTATTCTCTTTCGTCGTATTTGTCATGACCGAGGATTGAGACCCTATTGAACACTAAAAATCTGGATCAGCGGTCTTCAGTTAAATCTGTCTTATTTTATTTCTTAATGCATATAATAATAACGTAAGAATATTAGTACTCATAATATTCAATGCAAATATAAGAATATATTATGAGATAAAGAATGGGTAAATAACAGTTATACTGAACGGGACTTCAAAATGCTATTTTGACATGTCATCTTTATTCAATTATTCCTAAGTTACCTTTTGTCATTCACGAATATCTGCCACACATTTTGCTTCGTGAAATATTGGTCTAATATAAAACATTTGGATATTTTTCGTTGTAAAAATAGCATTTTAGGCCACGTTCGGTATAAGTGTTTTAACCAAAAAAGGAATTAAAGTCATTGACTATGAAATGGTTTCCTTATTATTTTGGATTGTGCTTAGTTACAATAGTTATTGTCTGGGACACACTATCAAAATTAAATGCCCGTTGTTCAACGCTTGCATTCTACCAGTGTTTCTATACGATAGCGAATCATGGCACCTAATAAATACTTGAAAAAAACTGTATTCTGAGCATCAAGAATAGATGCTTGTGTTGGATATTGGTGGTGAGGCGGTTTAATTCCGTGAGAAACTAGGACATTAGTGAACGTAGCAAGCAGCACGCAGTTACGTCAGTGATCATGTATAGAACCAGCTGGGTCACTTGCTATGGATATCTCTGGGGAACCTCAGTCCTGTTTGCTTCCTACTGGTGGGATTCCGGCATCCTGGAAGACCGTTGGGTACTATCCACAGGATGTACTCGGCGGAACCGAAGGTTGCTGGCATGTCATGGGAGAAAGCAAAGTAATTGGTAGGTAACAGGAAATCATGGAGGCATCACTCACTATACATGAAGTTCCATTGTTAAACATACACTAGGAAAGATTTTGGATTAATTGAAGATATTCAAAAGCATTTCATTCAACATCTGAATTGGATAATAAATAGTTAGGTTAAGTGCAAGACTAGAAATTTAATTAACCTTCTTACTGTCCACATCACGTGGCAGCACTTCTTTGAGTTTGTGCGAAATAACCCATGATGCACAATCACACTTAATCGATAATATTACAATTATTCCTCTTCGATTGTTATTTCCTTCTTTTGATAATAACAGCCGCACTAGTTTATGAAGAGGCTGTTTTCATAAAATGATAACTTATTTGTGTCATTCAACATTTTCTTTGATTATTTATTATTTTGAAGAGATAATATTGATTTATTGATTATTCTTCAAATCTGCTGTCATAATGCTTTCACTGATTGAACCTACAAATGCCAAGATGAACATATGCATATACTTTAACTATGTATTGAAATCCTTGGATGTCTGATAAATATGTAGAATATTCGTTCTTTATTATAATCTTATAAGTGTGTATTAGCTACTGACTTATAAATCTTTAAATACTCTGTTGAATTATTCAATAATAAAAAAAGATTGAAGAAGGTATAGATGTTTATTACAGAAGAATTCATGACAATAGTAACCATGTTTTTAAAATGCAAATTGATAATTGGCTAATCATCTTTAATGTATTTTAGGCATCATTCTTGAATAAGAAATTGAATATTTATGGAAAACGAGTGAATTTGTCAATATGGGATACGGCAGGACAAGAACGTTTTCATGCACTGGGTCCTATATATTACAGATCGTCTAACGGAGCTATACTGGTTTATGACATCACGGATGAAGATTCATTTCAAAAGGTATGGAAAATAAGAGACTTTAGGATTGCTAAAATCAAATTATTAATTATTATAGTAAAATATGGTTATAATATAAAAATATAACCAATAGAGTAAAAGAAGTTAGGTATAAAATGTGTTGGAGGCGAGCTGATGTTTGTCAGAATGTAGTGCCGGCAAAATAGAACAATATAAATGTCCAAATAATAACCTCAGTCGAAAATATTCAGTGATTACTTGAAGTGGATTAGTGTTGATTGCTCCATTCGAGGTATGCTATGGTAGTTACTGCCACAATTTATATAAAACTTTAATAAAAATTAACTAATATTAATTGATATTCTAGTTGGATTCCAATATGAATAACAATATGAATTTATTTGTCGTCCGGCCCCATTTTTTTGGTCCAAGATAGGTGACCACTTTTGACCAGAGGAATGGTCAAATTTATCTTACTTTGAAAAAAATTCAAAATCTTCCGAAAAGAGTTCGAACTAGGAAAACAAAATATTGAAGAATGATTGATCAAGATTCAAAGTGTATTATAATAATGAAATACTATATTCTTTTTTCATTGCAACAGGTCAAAAGCTGGGTCAAGGAATTGAAAAAAGTTCTCGGATCAGATATTTGCCTTATGATAGCTGGCAATAAAATTGATTTAGAGAAGGATCGTAATGTCTCAGTTGAAGATGCCGAAAGGTTTGTTTGATTTTCTTAAGTGTGATGTTTTAGAAAATTAAGTTAGATTACCGACTATTTCTACTACAAAGTACTATTGTGCAGATGGTGTTTATTATAATTTCAATTTATTAGTGGTCCACTTTTAATAAATATAAGTTTCGGAAATATTATAATTACTATTTAAGTATTTAAATATTTAAGATATCGACTTAGGGTGCTTGATGGAACTTTAATATCAAATTTGAATTTTTAACAATTCAAATTATAAGTACTCATTTTATAATTTGAAATATAAGTCTCGGTGAATAATTCAACAGTGTTTTAGCCGATTGATGTAACCCTCCAAATTGAAATTGTTCAGGGTAGAGTAGAAATTGTTTTAAAAGAAATTTTTAGAAAATTATAGACAACAATATTTAGACAGTTGGTCCGTGGTGCAGTGGTCAACGTCGTTGGCTTCAGTTACGGATGTTTCGGGTTCAAATAGCAGTATGGAAGGTTTCAAAAATTGATTTTTAAATCGATTTTGTTCGTAGGTATGGATGTTTAAGATGTCTAGAATTATTTCCTACTCATCCGATCTTAAAAACCTAACTAACTGCTAGTTCTTTCCTAGCCCTATCTCTTTCACTCTCCTGTCACCACTGTCTTCGAAAAAGAGAGGTTGAACAATTGAGTAACAGGCAGTTCTTGTAGATGTGATATTGAGGTATCTTCATTAAGAGTCCATATGCGTTCGGAGCGGGCATGGTAAAATAATATATTTATATTTATGAAAATGATTTATTTATTTTTATGACTGATCACTATATTCTACTATACATCGACAGTGTTTTAGCCGATTGATGTAACCCTCCAAATTGAAATTGTTCAGGGTAGAGTAGAAATTGTTTTTATCGAAAACATTAAATGGTGAGCTGCGTTATGAATCTTTGAAATGCACTCCTGTAAATTCTCATGTTTGCAAACAGGGGATTATACGTAGGGAGGGATAAAGTGGCCGGGTCAGAATTTTTAAACCCAAAACCAATGTAAAATGATGTTTCCCTTCCAAAAAGTGGTCAATTTATTTTTCTAATTTACATTATTTGGCCGAGACTTGCTCTGCCATCTTAAAATGAGATCCAATCATTATTCATTTGAGTATTTTTTGAGGGTTACATTGATTGGCCAAAACGCTGTCGATATGTTCTTTTAGAATCTTTTAATAAGAATATCGAACTTATTAATGATACTCTATTATATAAATAATACTATTCATTATTTATTAATTTATAATAGTAGAATATTTTACTGTTCATTTTATATACTCACCAACCTTAACCTGAAGCCTAATAAATTATGTGATACATTGTTTTTACTTTCTTTCTAGTTATGCGTCATCTGTGGGGGCACTCCACTTCCAAACGTCTGCCAAATTAAATGAAGGCATAGAAGAGTTATTCGTTGAACTTACGAAACAGATGATCGAAAGAGTGGAGAGTTCAGAGCGGAAAGATAATCCTAGGCGAAGTAGAGTAGTTATTGTTGACGACGATGTAACAACACAAGGTGGCTGCTGTAGTTCATCTTCTCAGCATTCTTAATAATGGTAAATCATAACTACATTGAAAGGCTTAAGAGGGTGAACACGTTTTATTGTAAACATAAGGCGGAGTTGACATTTTTAGACAATTTAAATTTGGCTCTGCTATCAATTTCTGTTACTTATATTGAATATGGTAGACTGACCCCGTACATAAACTCTTGAAATTGTTGGCGATTATCAATGTAACTTTCTGGGTGGACGGTCCACCACTGACCAAATACACTCGTTGAGACAGATCCTAGAAAAAACTATAAAATATAAAATTTGAATTATTGAGATTTTGTACACTTCCATGTATGTTGTCACTAACGACCCGGGTTTCGCCTTTCGGCATCTTCAGGCATCTTCAGGTTAGTGACAAAATACATGGAAGTGTACAAAATCTCAATAATTCAAATTTGATATTGAAACTCCATCAAGCACCCTCAGTCGATTTCTTAAATTATGTAAAACATAATGTTGACACGTTTCAAATGTTTTTTTTTGATTTCAAGGCAGCCTATGATAGCGTCTACAAAATGTAAACTGTATGAAGCTAAGGCGGAATTTAGTATTCCAAATAAGCTGTAAAGTCTTACCAAGCTTACAATGAAATGTGTTGAATGTAAAGTCTTGACTATGGTCCAGAATGAGTTATGTTTATGGATTACTGTATTTAATGTTGACAAACTAGCAAATTGTCAACAAATTTTAAACTACCTCTTGCAAAATATAGACGCAACTCAGTGATTCCTGAATCATTCAATAATGAATGATGCTGCTTAATGGCGAGGTTAATGTTGACTGACGTATTGCCAAATTTAAATTGTTTCGGACCACCGTTCACATGAGCTTTTATTGTGTTTTGGGATAACTAATTTAATTTATTTAAAGTCAGTATGATTAATTCTCATAGAAAGTGTCATCATTGCAATATCTTATTTTTCGATTTATAACATTACTATAAACTTGCGCTGATTTTTTATAATTGATTTATTATTTTTGTTTCTTGCATACATATTTTATATAAAATTTCTTTGCTATGATTTCGTTAATATGTGAAAATAGTTTAATTCGAATTATCTGTAAACGGATTGTTACTAAACTCAACAACGAAAAATAAAAATTTGAACTCATTGCTTTCCGTGTCATTATTTGAAAACAACATCATCTTCAGATATTATTGTATTAAATATATCTGTAATAAGTTTGAAAATACTAATGATCAATGATTTCATCAATTAATCATATTATAGTTATTTCAATATTAATACCAAAATGAGTTTCAAATGTTCAAAGATAACGCCAAATATCAAAAGTAATAGTAAAGTTAATGATTTTTTTTAACAATATTTTTGCATGCTTTAGAAGTTACCTTCAGTAAACTTAATACAGTCGGTGTCCTGCTCGAGTTCATTTATCTGCATCCAAAAGCTTGTGTGCAAATTTATGACACAAAAAAATTTTCTGTTCTACTTGATTATCCTACCCAGTAAATAAATTTATACAGAATTTGTGTTATAACAACAGAAAAGAGATTTTTACTGAGTTTGAGTCATTTAATTAAAATTTATTGTAAAACATTCCTATTACTTACTTATTTATGTGCTTTTTCAAGCGGTTACTATATTTGCATAAAAATTATTATTAAGTGTATGCGCAGCGTGTGGTAGAGCTTGATTGACCATTGTGGAGTTTATTAACTTACCGAATTATATGTGGTGCCTTATCAAGGTTCGAATTGCGATATGGAACGTAGACCAGAATTATATTTTTTATAGGGTTGTATCAAACCTAACTACACTTGCGTTATATCTTGCTATGGTATATTATTCGTTCTTATATGATTGTAATAATTTACTGCTCTAGATTTTATAAATATTGTATGTATGTACATAACATTGTTACA
This sequence comes from Himalopsyche phryganea, assembly GCA_022494535.1. Lineage (NCBI taxonomy): Eukaryota > Metazoa > Arthropoda > Insecta > Trichoptera > Rhyacophilidae > Himalopsyche > Himalopsyche phryganea. The sequence goes on along the minus strand of JAGVSL010000176.1, from coordinate 697,447 downwards.
TTCTATTGTTACACGTTTTCGCTCTTAATCTTTGACCGAACAAATTTAAAAATACAAAGATGTAACTATTTTCAATCACCAGAGTCCTTCACCAAAGTGATAATTTATTAAAATATAAGCTAAGGTTTGATATCATCTCAAGATTTTAAGCACACTGTCTGATGTTTCAAGTTATATTTCGCTTCTGTATCTGAGAATCTAAACTTATATTATATCAGTTATCAAATAACGTAACTTGATCACAAGGATATTTTAAAATATGAGATTACAATGGCATCTAGGTTACTAAATATTTATCAGGGTGGATGATTATGAATCCCTTAACCTTGTCCCCAAAAGTGTATATTTTAAACTATACAATTAAAAGCAAAAACTCGAGTGTTGGTTTTGTGACTCAACTGACGAAATATTAGTTAGAAAATTTAGATAACATTTGCATTTGAATGAAATTTTTATCTTTATTTCTCTTATCTTAATTTCATATTACAAAACTAAATATGGAGAATTATAAAATATTTATCCGCTAACGGAAGGTTTCAAGTTTGTCATTTTCTACGGAAAGTTTTAAATTTTGGCAATATATGGAATATGGTTGCTGAAGTTAGTTCTAAAACTTGGCATGTTTACTAAATGCTTTATAGCATTCTTAGTACTATGTATTATTCTGATCCAAACAATGATTCTCTTCATTTATAACCTTTGAATAATTCAGATATTTTTAGTGATTACATGTAAGTGGAGAATATTTTATTTTATTATTGGATAAATTATTTTTAAATGTGAATTTTCCATTCATGTAATTGACTGAAAGAGAACAACATTTTTTTTTGCAAAATGTTTAGTATGTAAATACCTACTAACCAGTTTTAATAGGTATTTAGATAATACGATTGCCAAGAACGAAGCATGCTTTTGTCACAAGATAGATACATACTATTACTATCAACTTTTTAAATTTGCTCACTGAAAAATATTATGAATAGCATGTAAATTTAAAAAAAATCATTAGTTTTGTGATAAAGAGTCATGTTCTGATTGCTTATAATAAACTATTAGATTACTAAAAATTACAATGAAAAATTTACTCCAAAAAATCACTATTATTTAGTAATATTTTTTTGTCCTGACTGATATTATTATTGTTTTATTGCAAGAAGTGAATCATTTATAATGGTATATATGCCTCGTTATTTATTTTTTATGATGTATTTCAAAAGTCATCTATCAGATAATGATAGCCCAAGTAACAGAAATAATATTAAAATTATATTCCGTTTTGGTATGTAAAAATATCAGGCGTAAATAAACTAAACTGGGTCAAGTGTTTTCCGTTTGTTTCTGCATTTCAGTCATGCAGATTTTTATAAAGGAAAAGGTTGTTTAACTTATTATTTTTTAAAATTAAAATTATTGTTTATTGACTTTTTGGTAGGTTAAAATCAAATTCAAATTAAATATGAAAATCTTGGACTGCTTGTTATTTTATACACGCATATATCAAGAAGTGAGATCTAAAATTGGAACTTGTAACTTAGATCTGTGAAACCTAATATGAAGCATCCATTTGCCAACTGTTTTGTATCTTTTCATGCGAATGATATTGCTTTTGCAGAATTGCTATTTCGTTTGGAGGTCTCCCATTTCTAAATCATTTTCCATGTGAAGAAGTGTTTTTTTGTTTTTAATAATTATATAATTTTTAGACACGATAAAATGTTCAACAAACATTTTTTTTTGTATTTTTGTTGTCAGTTATGAATTGAAATCAATTTGTGTTATGGATAAATATTTACATTTCATAGTTCATTACGAAGGTTTCTGCACTATTATAATGGCTGCGTATATAATTTTTCTTTGATATATAATAATTGTTGTCCTAATGTGGACAAATATTGAGATCTTTTTTGCACATTTGGAAAAAAATCTCTGGCTACCTTAAAACTCTGTTCCGGTGTAGAATATTTTGTACAACTTTGTAACTTTTGTTCTCCATCCCTATTATTTGGGTGTGTGCGATTTTAGAAATCCTTTTTTTGCTTTTGAGTTTTCCAACATTATATTTTCGATTATTGCTTGTATAGTTTATATTTCACAGTAGCTTTGGCTGTTTGCGTGGCATACTGAGATTTATCGTAATGTTAATATATAAACAGAACACTTTGAATACGTTTGGAGATGATTTTCAATCAGTCCTTAATTATGCAAGTATTGAAATTTTTCAATGTTGTATTCAGCTGAAAATAAAAAGCTTTTAAAGTCATATTTGAAGCAGATTAAGCAGCAACAAGTTTTATATTTCACAATCTGAAGTACTATTTTTCAGTTCTGTTTGTTTGAGTCCATTTAATTTTTTTATGTTCATTGACATCTGTTTAAAGATTCTTAAATATTTTTATTTTATTACGTTTCCGTGATATAACTTCTAATTAGGATTAATAAAATTATTTAAATAATGCATCCAGTATACTCCTGATTATCCAGACTAATAATGATGGGGATGTGTCGCACGGATAATCAAAACTATTTTTTTTTGTTTTAAATACTATTATAACAGTCTAAAGTAGGCCATTATTTTTGCCATGTTCAATACTTATTATTTATTAAAAATCATCTGTGATTTCGGTTGGTTTACATGAATCTTTAAAAGATTTTCTAATATCAATTTGAATTTTCCTAAGAGTTATATAATTATATTCGAATATACATTGGTCGATTTACTCCAATAAAGTTTCTTCAGAATAAGTGTTGTGTTGTGACTAATGCGATTGATAATTTATTATCGTGCATCCTTATTCCCTTTCTTGTCTGGTTGAAATATTCTTTAAAATCAATGCGAAATTAATCGGCGGCTTCACTCAGAAGTTCTCTTTGGAAGGACCTGCATCAACTACACCTCTTGTAAACTCCTCCAACTTTATTTTTTGTTTAACTGTATTGCGAATAGTTTGGCTGCAAACTCTACATTCATCGGAGGTTCGATGTAGATTCATCTTTTTCAATTAACGTAAGTTTTTGTTTTATAGTAAGTACAACTTTCATGTCATTATTAGGCATTTTCATGGATATAAATCTCAAGTGTTTATCAAATTTGGATTATTGAGATTTTGTACGTCTGTCAGTTCGAGTCCATTCGTGTGCTCGAATGCCTGAAGATGCCGAAAGGCGAAACCCGGGTCGTTAGTGACAAAATACATGGAAGTGTACAAAAACTCAATAATCCAAATTTGATATTGAAATTCCATCACGCACCCTCAGTCGATGTCTTAAATTATATCAAGTGTTTATAATGCCATGTCATAATTTTGCACTAAAAGTAATAAGATATTTGTACAAACATCTGTTACAATTTGGTAGAAATCAATCAATGCTTCAAGTTAATTGTGTATATTTTTAAGAATGTGTTAAATTTATTCATGGATAATCGGGAGTTTATTGTATAGGTTGGATTTGGGGGGGCTTTATCACCATTCAAAGGCTTTATATTCCTAAATCTGAATTAGTAAGTCAATATCCAAAAATTGGAATAGTTTTTTTCAATATCAAACAAAGAATTGGAATTGAAAGAGTAAAAATATGACACCAATAAATTTATGCACAAATCACTAAACTTATTTATTTTCCTACTGTAGAAAATATTAAACGATTTTGCAAATGTTGCATTCTTAGGGTTAGCATTCCAGAATATTCTCATCGCCGAAGAGATATACATGTATTGGTGGCATGCACTGACATTTCTTGTTAAAATGTTTTTTGACTTGTGATATTTAATTTAGCGTAAGAATAGCATTATATTAAATGATTTAGTCAATTTATGTGATTCCCCCATTTAGAGGAAACAAAATATTATTTTGTATTGCCTTATTGAAGGTGGTAATGAAAATGTATTTCATGTTTACAATGTAATTATTTTATTGTCTTTTGAGAGATAATCATTATAAATAAAAACATTTTTGAGATTAAAAATTACCTTATTAATTTTTTACGTCCCATTCCTATCGCTTTCCTTAACTAACGAGCTTATTGAAATATGCCGTAAAATATGACCAAGTTTGCTAAAATTATTGAGTGAAACAAATGCACAAATATTGATTGATTGGTATATTATTCGAAGGTACAAATGATTGTGAAGTTTTCATACTTTCCCACCCACAATATACCTCCCTAAAAACATTACATGAATGTGCAATTAGCTAAGTATTACGCTTTTTTAATATCATCCTTCCATTCCTATCTATCTTGACGACTAGTCGAGTACAACCGGTTCATGTAAAACAACTGCCAAAATACTGTGTAAGAATTTATATTACACATTGTCGCAGACTTGGTAAAAAAGGATAAGTTTTGGACAACAGTTTCAATAATTTACAGATTCTTTTGTTGATTAGGTAGTTTGTTAAAAATAAAACAATGTTTTCAAACTTTACACAATAACTTTATTGAACATAAACCTTAATTTACAAGATCCTTATAACCAAAGCTACATATTATGCCTACTTTACTTACTTGTACAGTACCCTCAGTAAAATAAAGGGAATAAAGGACTTGAATTCAATGCAAATATACATCATGAAAAACAAGGAAAATATTTTGGTACAATTCTGTTCGATATATATAATATATATAGACATTTTAGCCTAGAGACCCAGGAATCAAGTACATAAATAAGGGTTACATCGATAGACTGGCATACTGATTATGAGTAGCACTGAAACACTAAATAAAATGAATTTAAAAATATTATGCAGAATGTTTCATTTGAAAATAAAATATTAATAATACTGGAATAATTAGAATATTGCCCAATAATATTATGCTATTGAAAAAAAAAGCATTTCACAACTATACAGTCAAAATTATGAGGTATTTACATCGATACCCAAAGGAAAATATAATTACATGTGGTATTCGTCTTTACTTTCATTTTCAATCATCGAGAAGTTTGGCTAATTTTTAGAAATATATTTAGCTAATATTTGTTTCAATGCTTCTCATACAACAACAGCTATAAACTAACAAAAAACAATTTGATGTTTTAACGTATGAACATTTACTTAAGATGAAAATAAATATATTTTAAAACACAAAAGGATGACACTTATCTAAGTATCTATTGTTAATACTATATTTTTTTTTACAAAAATGATTGATTACATTACAAAATAAGGCACTTATACCAACTTATTACATGTGAAATATGAAAATGACTATGAGCAGTTTTGTAGATAATTAGCGTTATAAACAATGTAATAAATTTGTATTCGAACAGTAAATGACATAAATATATGTACAAAAATCAATTTACACACAACATTAAATAATTTATTACATTTCAGTTTCTATCTACATACTAACTATCATGTATTAACAAAACACATCAAATTAGAGAGACAATCTTAGAACATGACAGATCTGATCGGTGCCATCTTAAGATATTTTAAGGCATTCTTCACATGTATAGCTGCTCGCTGACTAATGCCAAAGCCGGCAATAATTTACCAAAGTATGCTTTGACGCAAGTATCTTAGAGAGCAATAATTGTAAATCTAGTACAGTTTATATACTGGATAAAAATGATAGGACTGGGAGAATTTAAATATTCACTGCTTTCCGTGGAATGTACCTGTGAGAGAAACTGCTCAAGGTATTCGGCACTCAATCCAATGCAAATAAATTAAGCAGACGTACGGTTACTGTCATTGTATTATACAATATTGTAAAACACTTTTGTTTAAAAGTGATTTAATATTAATTATTATTGAATACTACTTGGTCAAAATTAAGATTAAGATTCTTTGTTCAAAGTATAATGATAGATACATAATACTGATTAATTCTATTCGCCATTTATCCTCTTGCGTTGGTTACAAATGAAAATTATGAAAATATGATTTTAAGAAAAAAAATAAGGAACTAATTTGTAAAACAGTCACCAAACTGACTGATAATGGGAATGAATAATGAGCTTTGGTAATTGTTCGAGAATGCCTTTATTTTCAATGGGTTTAAAGGTCTTCACATCTAAGATAGCGCCGAATCTGATACAGGTGAATGAACAATATGAATTTTGTTTTAATTTACGCTTGAACTGATAATATTAAACATTGACTTATAAAATGCATTTTTGGCAATTTTGGTTCTTATATTACTTAGGTTGTAAGAAAGAATATTTTAGAAGAGTTACAACAAAAATGACATGCTCAATGCAACAATGTCAAAAACAGCAAGATTTTTGAACCGGAATATCAACAATAATTGAAATTATATGTTACTTATTAATTGCCATGCTTGGAGATATCACGTTTGTATTTTAAGTAAAGAAATAATGAAAACTGAACACAAACATTTGCCATATAGAGTTGATATTAAAAATTCATTGTCAATGAGATAGTTAACACAAAACTTTAATAAATAATGGAATTAAATTTTCAACTAACTCTAAATCCAAATATTTCAAATAAAAACGGAAGCAAAACCAGTTGTTTGGTTGTACAGATTCTTCATTATTTGTAAAAAATAGTTAAATAATATAAACATCAATTTCATTAAAACATCTTAGGAAACCTGCTTATAAGATGTTTCACTTAGAGAGCTTGCTAATCACCCGGATAAGAGCACCATTCTCATCCTTTAACCGTTGATTCTCAGCTTGCAACGACTGCTGTAACTGTAAAAGAGACAAAGTTATATTAGTCCACGTTGACCATGGTAACATACACATGTTTTGCAAGCTATGTTCAGTATGGAGCAAGAAATACAACTAGGATGAAGACTTAATGAGAACACCCAACTGACGAGCATGAAATCCCGCAGAAAGAATAGTATAGTCGGCCAATGTATGGCCATTTGAATGTTATGTATGTATAATATGTAATCTTTGTGTTAGGTAATTATGTGTAAAAACCATTACTAAAATCTAAAAAGCAACACACATATTTAAAGGGATTTGTTTTTCTTATACAATTCAAGCATTTCTCATGATTTTTATTTAATAATGGTTTCATGAAATATGTAAACATACAACGCAACTATCACGATAATTGAAAATTTCGACAACCAAGTCATTGAAATAACATCAATTTTATTATGATAGTCTTTGAATAATGCAATATTTTACTAAAAAAAAATGAATTACACACAATTAAAGCTTGTCAATTGCTACAATACTAATTGCAATCAATAAAATCGTACTACGTATACAAGACACATAAGTTAAATTTATTTATAAATCAATCACACATATTATTGGTATCATGTATGTACAAAGATATAAAATATACTAAAATGTTGAATACATTTTCACCAAACGTTGGATGTTTATAAAAGGGATGAGTTAAAAAGATCTTCAATATAAATTCGATTTTTCTTTAATATATTCATTACAGGTAAATTTGCCGTTTCTTTCAGCGGTCCTATTCTCACATTTATTAGTGGACAGTAGCAGTGCCCAGTCATTAAGGCACAGCACCTTTGGGCCAAATTTAACGATTTTTGTATTTGCTCTTTACATGTTTATTAGGTTGGTACTGAACACAGACATAATACAGGAAGGAAGTCAGTGATAATAACTTTTCATTACAAGAGCTAAATGAGTAAAACATTTTTTTCTGCAAAATGTACATATTGAGTTTACAGGAGTGCATTTCAAAGATTAGTAATGTTTTCGTTAAAAACAGTTTCTACTCTCTCCTGAACAATTTCAATTTTGAGGGTTACATTAATTGGCGAAAACACCGTTGATTAATTTGCTTTCCACAATTGAAAATTAATGAATCATTATAGTATCATTCGGCGTAGTCAAGCCTGAATGACTGGGCACTGTTAGTGTTCAGACACTAATAAATTTGAGAATAAGATCGAAGTAATCATTTATTATCTAAGGCGGTTTATTTTGATAATTTCATTGAAGCATTTTGGTAAACAGATAATAAATGTTATCTTTTGACGTAAACATAACAGTTATAGATAAATAATTCAAATACTATAATGACAGAACAGTTTTAAGATATCAAATGCCAAGGGATATTTTACGCTGATATTTGACCGCCACGCTAAGGGTGTGTAATTGCATGAAATTTATTTGTCGTACTCAATATATTTGAAACATTATTTTATTCTAATTAATCTTGTAGTCACATTGATCAATGCATAGTAAAAAAATAAAGGAGTAATAAAATATGTATATTTTTTTCATGCCAAGCGCTATGGGTAAAAAAAATCAAAACATAAAATGAAAAATGTCTCATCATATTAGATTACCAAGCAAGATGTAATTTCATAAAACAGCAAATGAATATTGAAGACTATTTATTGAATTACTTTGTTTAAAATTGATTGAAAATAATGTTTTGAATAAAGTATCAAAACTATCAAGAAAGAATAATTGTATTTACCAAAATGGTTGTAGAAATTTAATGTGTTGTTATGTACTTAAAAAATAGCCAAAAGAAACCTATTGTTAATTTATTTTAGAGTATGCCAATTACATAATTTTACTACTTCTAGAGAAAACTCATGTGTCCCAAGTTTTTCCTTTCTTGTTGTAAACTACCTAAACTAAAACTTAGAGTAACATTTATTTATAAATAAATAGTATTTTAAATGTAATAAAGAATGTATGTCAAAGTAATATGACAGAAAAGTAAAATGGGATATAAAAACACACACACACACATGAATAAAATTGGTGGACTAGGCAAAAAAATGTTTCCATACAATTTAAACACAGTAAAAATTAAAAAAACTTTTTCTATTTTAAATTACACAAAATTTGAAGAATTTATGTATGAAGTATTTATAAGATTTTCTATTTGTTTGAAGCAGATGGAGAACATTTTATTTGATTGATACTTGTGGGAGAATTCACGAAAAACCTCTCATTTACTTGATAAAAAAGTAATTTATATATTGAAATATCAATATAATGCAGTAGAATCAATACTTACATTCTTAGCTTAATTATTTATACATTTTGAAATCACAAAATTCATAACTCAATGGCAAATCGTTTTTTTTTGTTTAAATAAAGGTAAAATTAGCATTTATTGACATGAAAATTTTCATTTTGAAATGTGGTTAAAATTGCTTTATTGCATATTATTTTGTTGAGATATTCATCTGTAGAGGTGTTCAAAATTTTGAAAGGTCATTTTTTAATCCACACGTGAAGTTTGAAAAAAATATATAGAATTCATCCATCTCATTTATTTGGATGATTTCTGTTTTCGTTAATCTATCTTACTGGTATACAATTCCAATTGTTGTCAATAAACTTTTGAAACTTATCGATTGATGGTTCAATAGAGAATTAACAATTCTTCAATTGACAGAAATCATCCAAGTGATGAAACATATCTTAACTAAAAATTAAATAACTTATCGATCAGACGAATTAAAGGACGGATTAAAAACAAATACCTCAAACCAAAGAAGTTGACTTATTGTCTGTGTATAGAATTTTGATGAAGGGTGCAGTTGATCGCGAAATAGTCAATTGAAACATATAACTGGTTATCCAACTAAAATCTTTGGCATGGGAATATTTCAGGTTAGTTGATAATTTAAATAACTTGAATAAGATCTATTGATGTTAGCTGTAGGATTTAAGCCGATTTTTGAGAGATAAATACTTTTACTGTTTTCAGATATTCTTTGAAAGAAAAACTGTTAAAATGATTACATTAGGATATTTGGCAGCAAAACACAAGCAAATAAAAAAAAAGAGTAAAAACAAGATTCACTAACAGTTTACATGAAATTTGTAACAATTAGTAATTAACACATACATCAGTTCTCAGATTGGCATCCTGAACTGAGAATATAATAGATAATCTGTGTGTGATATGATATCCAATATATCTAAATGTTTCTTTCATCTATGAGATTTCTTTTAATCAACATATTTACTAATAATATCTAAAATTAAATGTTTTTATTTTAAAAGTGAGCAGTGAGCGAATGCGAATCCATTGAACAGACAGCACTAAACATTTAATGATACAATAGTTCAGTCCAGGTGTGGTAAAAAGTATATATTTTTCAAAAAGTACACAAACTATTTTATTTAAAGATGTAAATCGATAAAAAAAAGAAATGCATACATAAAAGACAGATAGGGTACAGATACTTATCTCCTTGTGTAGCATTGCTTTTAGAACTTTTAAAAGGAGCAAAACACCTGCCACGTATTATATTATCACAGATAGTGATGTATACAGTTAATTTTGATAATATAGACATCTCCCACTTAAGCAAAGAATGCAGTCAAAAAATCATGGTTTATCTAAGCTAATAAAAATGGTTGTATTTTCTCTTTCACTATCTGGGATGAGAAAATACTATATTTTTTTCGTTCAAGGGATTAAAAAAAACTTTTTTTTTGGATTTTTCCAGTTACTCTTATTTATGCATGAGTTTATTGTATATTGGAAAATTAATTTCCGGAATGTAACAGCCAAATGAATCAGAAGTTACATTGATTAAGTCAAAGCAATATGCAGTACCTACAAATTCCATTAACCACTTTTCCTCCTGCTTTTAACAACACTTCATAGTCACGTGTTGACTATAAACAGTGTGTTTTTTATAAAGCGTCGTCTGAACAAAGAGAACGAGCAGGAATGAAGTATCGGAATTAGTAGCCTTCCATTAAACATTGTGCTCCTGGGTTGCTCGTTGACAATTCGGTCACAGTTTAGGTATGGGGAGTGAAGAATATTAAATTTGTTTATACATGTAATTTTTTCAAACTCGTGGTTTACCGTAGTATACTTGCGATTTTTTAGATTGTTAATTAAGAGGGCTTGGAAATAAAAGCAGAGTTATGCAATCTTAGTTCAAAAGCGTTGGTTTGATGAAAATATATATTTAAAAAATGCACTTACTGACTTTGGAATCTGTATGACGGACACCCAGATCACATAGATTTTAGAGAACCATCATTTTGAATATCTCAATGCAAACAAAGCACTGTTATAAACAAGTGTCTCCAACTATTATTGAAATAAAGCTGTTGGTTTGAATGCCTTTTGCAAAAAGTAGAGTTAAGTCACAAAATAGGTGAATGGTCAGTAGAATCGATAAAATCACAAATGGACGTAAGTGAATCAATTTGTTTATGTGTTATGCAGCATTAATAAAGTGAGCGAAGATTGTTATTTGAATTGATATATTATATGTACAACTGTTGTTAAAAAATTAGCCGCGGTTAAGCGAATGTATTTCACAAAACATGGGATATTGTACACGTCTGAAACCTGAGTAACTAAGAACAAAAGACTATAATTGTCTTAAAAGGCTAATGATAATACAGAAGAATGAGAAGTTTCTGGTTGTTGTAAGTATTAATACATAAAGCTCTGATATTTGATTCTATGTTAAATTATTTCAGTGTATGAATGTTAAATTTGTGGTTGTTTTGTTAAAATTGTTGATAAACAAATAATGGATATTCCAAACTAAACGTGGCAAAGACACAATCTAAAGAATATGCTAAGAATCCAAAGGGAAATAGTCTATGTACAATATTTCACAAAACACATGTTGTGTTATTTGACAAAGCAAACAAAGCTGATTAATAACAGCTCTTATTATAAAAAAAAAAGGGCAATCAATACATAGAAACTTGGTTTCTTTTTGGAATGGCCATGCTTAAGGGAGGGTGCTTCGATGGAAAGATTTGCTTGTGGCATTACCTATTTGCCAGCAGAGTTGGTCAGTTTGCTCACGACTCGAGTCAGCGCTCGGTTCTCGGCTTTCAACCTTTCATTCTCAGCTTTGAGCTTTTGTAATTGCTAAAAATATTACACCATTATGTTTCGATTCTTTGTGATTTCACGAGTAATGAAACAGTTCAAATGGAAAAAATGACATAAGCTTCATTTTGACATTATAACCGACAGCTTTATGTGAGGGTATGTAATATAGTTAATGAATTAAAGGGCAGAAGTGAAGAGGGAGAATTAAATTGGGAAGTGAATCCAAAACACTATTTACCAGCTATATTTATAAATCTTACCTTCAGCTCTTCTTCCATTTCAGAGAGTTTTCTTTCCATCGCCCTTCTTTCTCTTTTTTCTCTCTTCTCATTTTCACTTACAACCTAAAAACAGTACAGTCGTTAGAAAAATGCACAAATTCTCAGTATACGAGGTAAGAAGTGTGAATGAATGAACCATACCAAATTTGTGTACTTTTCTACAGCATTCTTTGCTTCTAATAATTCTTTTTCATTTCCTAATATAACATCGTTTAGGCGTTTTACTTCAACTTGACTGGCTTCCCAGAGAGCTTTATAATCAATTTCACCATTTTCTTCTTTGCTCAGACTCTCCCTTCCAGATCCACTCTGAAAAAAAAATATTACACAAGTAAGTCACTGCCAAATAGAAAAAAATTATGAAACTAACGCAAATAGATCATACTATATATCCTTCAGAAGTATCAAACGGCAATGATGATAAGCTTGTCGATCGGGACCCCATTGAATCATGGCTAGACCCAATAGAGTGCGACCTCGGTTTATTAAAACTTGAGCTTCGGCTGGACTGTCTTGACTTTCGTTCCGGTTTTATTGGAGCACCATAGTCTTTACTTATACTAGGTGTATACGGGTTGAATTGGTACGATTGTTTTTCTGGTTTGTTAAGTGCCTTATATCCTGTCATCAAGTTAAGTGAGCTCAATGTCGAATGGGACGGAACACGCTTTTTTCCTGCATATGAAGAGAATTTACTTCCATATGAACCGCCGTACATACTGTCAGATGCACTGGAAACATTATTGTAAGGTAAACTATTTCTATACAAGCTCGAATTATAATTGTTGGTATAAGGATTATATGAATACTGTTCATAGCCTCGAGGTCCATGATCATAACTGCGTGACCCATTGCTATACAAAGAGTGCGATGATTGTGAATTTAATGCTGGTGAAAGAAGGCCCAGACTGCGTGGTCTACTGATATATCGGCTGGTGTTGTTTAGATCTCGTCGCGACATTGTGTATAGAAATCACAAATAGATCAGTGAATATTTTTTATTTGTTTTTAATCAATATTTATTTAAAAACCTTTAATCACAATTGTAAATATAAAAAAAAACTGTAATAAAGAGTTTTAAAGAAAGGTGGCAGTTCATTAAACAGTAGCTGACGCTTTGCTGTTCTTAAAAACACTGAAATGATCGTGTTTAAAAGATCCCAATACTACTCTATACATGTGTATACAAATAGAATGAAACAAAGCAGGGTTGCTCATGTTGAAAGAAAAAGATAGAAATATTCGGTGTGTGGGAGATACCTCCAGTGCAATATTCTTGTGTGAGTAACTTTTAAAAATAACTATGCTACCTGCGTAAGCACAATGTATAATGTCTTAAGCTTGTCGAATACACATTTTACAATCCAAATAGATCAACACATTATTGCTTTTGGCAGATTCTGCGGTGAAGTCATCAATACTAATGTCATATTCATAATTAGCCAGACAAAAAGGTTTATAATTAGTATACCTTCCCTAACAGACGAGAATGTACGTAGGATATGATTTTGTGTTTGGTTCGTGTATTTTGTAAGTGTAATAAGTAGAAAACACATGTGTGGATTTTATGCATATTAATTGAAGATCACGAGGACTAATTATAGATATAAAGTTAACACATCCCTGACAGAGTCTATTTTTGAATGGCACACATGTTACCTACTTTTATACGAGTTGGAAATAGCAGTGTGCTAATTATAGATGATGTATTTTCAATGAACACACAATACCAACTCAACTGAAGTCTTGTTTGTCCCATTTACAGGCAAAATTTAAAAATAGCTGATATTGCATTTGAAAACAGTTGTTTTAATTTAGCAAAAGGCTGCATCAATATTTATAATAATAAGGATTTCAATATGACATTGGAGCAAAAGCATTTAAGTAATTATTCAAATTCATATGGTTTAAGTGATACAGTTTTATAGGTTTAGCTTTTTAAGTACAAATTGTGAGTTGAAGAGTCATAGAGTCATTTATTGATGCTATGTTTGAAAGATACACTTATTTCAATTAAAGATATAAAACAAATAGATTATGAAGAAATTCGTTAATTTATCAAGTGATAAAAATGAGAATCATGACAAACCTGCTCAGTTGAATCAGTTCCGCTTTCTGTCCCATCACTGTTTTGTCTATCCGATGCAATCTCCTGTTAAAAGTGTTAAATTATTAAATCATTCTTTCTTTAAGTTCAATCATATAAATTAATTCTATTCACTGCGCCGATGCTTTAACGTTTTACCCTACAGTGAAGTGTTGCTAAAGATATGTATACATTCTAAATCGACATCTATTCTATACATGGGTTATAAAAATTTCATTCTTGTCTTAGTCTTTTTGTGAGTAAAGATATTTTAACGTTAGGGGATTTGATTGTTTCCATTCAACTATTATATCTAAGTTAAAACCAATTACGATATTTATTTCTGGGAATCAAAAATCACAACATAAACTGCATAAATTCAGATTGCCTTTAGAAATTGAATCTGTTACATGTTGTTTTGATGTGTTCCAAAATATAAGGTTCTATGTAGATTTTGTGAAGCAAGTACAACATTTAAGTACTTAAAAGATTTTTCCACGGTTTTCTGGTTAATAATACTCAAACCTGTTGTAAAGCATTAAGCTATTTTAAAACATCATTTACTGTAAGTCATAAATGATGAGCATTAAAAGAGCAAAAATATTTGTACATTTTTTCCCAAAAGCTATTTACAAAACTGAGCATTGGTAAAGAATATGTTATGAGTAGACAAGTATTTTAAGCATTTTGCAAAAGATGCTAATTTATGCGGACATTGTAGATGGTAAAATCAGAGACGAATGTAATATTAATTAATCTTCTAAAGAAATGTTAAAATGTATAACATAAATATAATAAATTAATGGTGGTCAACAGTGTCTCAATGCATAGTAGAGTTTGAGCATTAATTCAAACAGCTTTTAACTAATCTATAAAGTGGATTAATACGAGATACATTACAATTATTATTAACAGCTACATAGATTAAATATGAAGAGTTTGCTTGGGTTGCTATCAGTTTGGTGTCCGGTAAATAATGTTGAAAGATTCTCCAGCAAATATAATTTAATTATAACTGATCACTCGTTGCACTAATTTAAACAAATTAAATGTCTTAATGTTAATTTTCTTATTATTTTTCATTTAAAAATCACATTTTTGCCATTATATTTTTTTTGATGTTACATCTTTAAATTTTATGTGCATTTACATATTATAAAAATGTTGAAATATATTGAAATTTAAGTCTTTTAAAAATAGGTGCTAATATTAAATATTTAAAACGTTAAAATTAATAAAGAGAGATGCTCAAAATACGGAAGGATTCGAATGTTATCAAGTAAATGCTACCTGCTTCCATAAGCTACCAAACTAATTTTCTTAGAATTAATCAGATAGTATGAAAAGATGTCTTACATCCATATCCACGTTGACAACACCAGTTGAACGTCTTTTTGGTCTTCGACGACGCTGTATGACATTTTGTGCTGCTTGGGTTGCGCCGCGGGTCTCATTTTCTTTATCGTCATCTATCGTGTAAGAGGGAAAAGATATAGTGATATTTAGACTAAGACCAAGCCATAAAATTCTTTACAGAGGGTACCACTATTCTGTCAATTGTTTCTAGATTAAATTTATCTTTATATTTTCAGCCTGCTATTAATGCCATGAAAGAAAAATATTTGACTAACTAAAGGGCATTGCTTTATGTGAATAATCTTAATATTTTTAAATAGAAAGTTTTGATAGTTTATTGAAGACAGAAAAACAGAATAGTGCACCTTCACGATTTGATTTTTCTCATGTTAATTCTTTGTAACAGTTGACCGTGAGTTCTATAGATCAAATCTAACCTTTTTTGTTGGTAGATGACGTGGATGTGCGTCTTAAAGGTATAGTGACTGTAGGTGCTGCTTCAGTCGATTCTGGTGATTCGCTGCTTGCATTTGGAGTTTCGAGGGCATTTTTAGTTGGTGCATTGGCATCTTCCAGGGCAAACTGCATGAATAAATAGTTGAAGCTATATTACAGGCAGTTAGAATGAAGTAATGTTCAATTAGGGGCTAGTGTGATATGGGCATGTTTTTTTGATGTGGTGTTTTCTTTCAGAGATTCATATTTTTTGGTAAGATAATATGGGGAAGACAACAATCAATACAAGAAAATAAATTTTTCCTTGACAGAAATATAGAAGTGCTTGTATAAAATCAGTTTCTTCAAAAATCTGAAATATCATCACCTTTCTTCATTTTGTGAGTATTATAGCATGTAGTCGATACAACAAAATGAAAATAATTCTCATTGATACAACATAATCAAATATAATGTATGTAATACAACGAAGACGATTATTTTCTCACACACAACTACTTTGTATTTAATTAGCCATCAAGAAGATAATCACAATGAATGAATCACAAAAATATTGAAACAAACTTTCAACAGCATGAAGCGCACGATAAAGCAGATAGAAAAACAGAAAGAAAGAAAAATGCGGTTGACAAGAAACTTTAGCTGAATAAGTTTGAAATTAAAAATAGAATTGAATGAATTCAATTCAAAGAAGAAACTACTAGTATTCAATATACTTCACGACATCCGTTTTAACAATCAGAACAATCATAAATTTCACTTAACAAGCTGAATTTTTTAGTAGAAATTATCAAAGAAAAAAGCAATCAATACTGAAAATAAAATAAAAGTATTATCCAATCAACTATGGAGTTTCATTAAGAATTAATACTAAAATAGTATTATTATCTAACAGCACTTGCATTGCAGCGTGAAGAGTGATAGAGAAAATATCAGAAGCTCAAATCTTGTATAATATGAACAAGTTTGTTGAAATTGATGCTAAATTGAAGAAGAGAAAATGCAAAAAATAGTTAAAGCCGATAGTGTAAATAAGTAAGTGATTAGGTCATGCTTAGAATAAGAGATGGACACATAACAAGTACTTATACAATTCAAAAATTTGAAGTACATGCAATATTGACGTATAATAGACGTCTCAGTTAAAATGCGATCATTGGGAAGCTGCAACAGGTTACTTTGTTGTATTGGATTTGGCATTGACCTTGCAGCCGGGGTCGACTCGAAGTCTCCAAGATGGGCGACGCTCTGGTCCGCCAGTGGCAATAGTGGCCGTTGCAGAAATCGTGATATCATTATTGCTGTCCGAGTGTAAGGGCAGCGTTACAGCTACACTAGACCCTGGCTCACTTACTTCCTGCACCATATGTATATCCAATTTGACGTTTGTCAATTAATTTTTTTAACTATAGGATATGCCATGTTATTTTTAATATTTCAAAACATTATATGGCACTAACTATCCTGTTTGCACTGAGTTGCAAGCATTTAATATATTAATTTCATAAAAATGAGGGGTACAAAACGCCGATTATGCATGTAGAAATCGAAAATTATTAAATAAAGTAGGCAACAGTAGATTTTAAAAATGGATGTTATTTTATTTGATATGAGTAATACTTACTGTAATTTTTAAATTTAATGATTTTGAGCATATTTTACAGTCATTTAAATTGAAGCAAACACAGAATTGTGAATGGTTATCAAACAAAAATCAAAATGAAATGAAATTCAGCATTGTAAATTGTTAAGTCAACAAAAACAAATAATTAAATGGTAAATAAAAAGAATCATTGAAACTTACGTTCTCCTGTGTTGAGGCGGTGTCATTAACTGAATGTGTTTCCGTTTTATGTATTGGATGAGCATCGGGTGCTTCACTGGGAGCAGTTTCTGGGGCAATTGGGGATTTGATTGGAGGGTTCGGACTATTCTTTTTTTTGACAAGTTGTTCTGCTGATTTGATTTCATCTAGCGTGACACCCTGGGTCGATCTACGAGTCTCACGAACTCTTTTGGCGTGTGCTTTTCTTTGTGTTTCACTTTCTTCATCACGGACAGGCGGAACAAACGATCTATGGAAACCAATATGAATTAGTAACACAGTATGGTGTACAAGGACCAATTTATGTTAAATAGATGGAAGCAATAAACTATATTAATCAATCTCACCAGCAATGAAATGTATTGACCATTCAAATTTTTACCAAGGCTGTTAAAACTAAGAAATATTTATAACTAATTTTATAAATCAATGCAATTAAAAAATTCTATATACTTGTATGAATGTTATCTTGGGACGACACCGTGTTGTGATTGGTGGTTATCACCTGACGCTTCAAAGCCATTACAGGCTTCATAATAAACAAATTTCTTTGATACGTCGAGTGGTCACAACAAGGTGTCTTCCAAAGTTAAGAATCACACAAATATTAGTAACCGTGAAAGCCTAAGAACCTACAATTTTATATATTTTTTGCATTGCATTTAGCTTCTAACAAAGAAATTGTAAATCTTTTACTTTCTTAACTGAGATAAGTAGACACTTGCTCATTACGTTCAAAAAAATACTGTTAAATTTAAATCACATTTTATATACCACAGTAGTTTTCTATAGACACGGTAATAAGCATGAACATGTGCACACACACACATGCTTCTGTGTGAACTAAAAACGAAACGTATTTTTTCGACTACACATTATATGTTTTCCTCAACAATGTCTTTTACTGAAAGAATGGATTGTGATAATAGCAGATAAAATTTGCCAATTTTCGGTATTTTGTGCATATAACCCAAAAAGAAATTGGGAGTATGGTGAAAAATATTTATTTCAATACATGCAGCCACACAAAACATAAAAAATCATGCAGAAGTTCAATGTAGTAAAAAAGTAAGATAAAAGTAAATTAATGTCGACAAAGTTCTCGACCATTGAACTAACTCCATGACATCATAAAAAAACAGCAGGTCAACTAGAATTATAAGTAATATAACACCGAATTTCATCAAGCTTATATACTGAAATAATCAAGGGTATTTTTGTTGATTTCGAGAAAATATTCAATCAATAAAAACAAACTTCCAAATGCAATAGAGTAAATTACTTGCATGGCAATTGATTAATAATGTTTGAAGAATATTCAATGTACTGAAAGTTTTTATTAACAAAACCATTATATCAAGTAGGAGTGTAGTGAAAATCACAAAATAGGTAATTATCATTCATTAAGTTGGAAAGAAGTTTTACTATGTTAGTCAGACCAAAACTTCTCGACTGATACTAATCAACAAGTGGTAATAGCAACGAAAGCCAACAAATAGAGTGACAGCACGGATTGTAAAGTTTTTCAAGATGTTAAACATTTTGGCATCCCATCTAATTGTTTTGGTCAGACTAAATCTGTTGATAAAACAAAAAGCAAGAGCATAAACATTCGGCTCTTGATAATGTTAATGATAAAAAAATATGAAGTGATAAAGTGGGGTCAATATATACAAAATGCCTTGGGAGCATTTGAAATTTTGACAGACACAATCACGTAAAATAAATAGATTATGGGGATGTTGTGAGCACATAAATCAAAGCACGAAACAGTCTGGAATACAAGCCCACTAGTGATGGATATCCAAAAAATTTTACTTGAAAAAATTCTTGAAAATATTTCCTGGGGAAAGTTTGGAGAGTGGTGTGACTGGCGATGAATTGTTGCTGGTTGCATTACTTTGTTCGTTCACACTTTCCGTTGAGCTGCGTAAAATATATTTGTTCAAGAGGCAATTTGATAAAAAAAAAAAAAAAACACATTATATTATCATCATCTGGTCTCGCAGTAGTAACAGATGAATCCCTTCAATTACAATTAACAGAATTTAGGTCTGGACATACTTAACCCATTGAGATCAAATGGTGTGAAATTGAATGAAATATGACAATCATTGTTAACCCTTCAAGCCTGGAGGGACGGACGATCTATAGAATTTGAGCACTTCAAAAATGAAATATTTTTAAGATTATAAAAATATAATTTTTACAAAGTTGATATCGACTAAAAATATATTAAAAATAAATTAATTCAGGACTCAGTGGGTCAAGAAATCGAAGAAACGACTAATAAAATATGTGCTTATATGAACATACCTTCTAATATTCGGCGGGATGGCGGGTGGAATTATTTCTTTTTTCTGTTTGTCCTGTTGTAATATCCTGAAAAAAGATGATATATTTTTAAATGCTTTTTTTCATAATATATTTTTTTTGTAATCTAGATTCTTAACATATAATAATATTAAATAAAACAGTTAATGTTAGAAAATGAAAATGGAATGCAATATCAAGATACAAGTATTATTGGCAGAAAGTGAAAATATGTTTTTTTTTAACCAAATGAATAGTGTTTGAGTATTATTGTTTATGAATGATTTGTTAATTTGGTTTTCGAAAGATTTCAGTGTCTATTGAAGAATCTTGAAATTTATGTAATGCTAAACATCAAGTGTTTTTCTCAGGAAAATGACGAACATTATTGTTATCTAAAATTTTGTATAAAATTAATAATTTGTATCTCACAGAAATAATTGCAAATGCTTAGGAACTTAGTGAACTGCCATTGTAGTAAAAGCAGCTGATGGAAAAAAGCAATAATAAAATGACTTTAAATTTGTTCTCAGCTAGACTAGACTAATACAATGTAAAAAATGGAGTTTACACATTATGCTAAGGAAAACTATTTATGGTTCCTGGTCAAAGCTGACTTGGTTGTTTATGTGGGTGGTGACTGCCATCATAAGTTAAAAGACACTTATAGTAAAAGGCATATTCTAAGCAATACATTTAATTAGAGTAATTTCTTTTAAAACATCCTATCGATTCCATTCATAATGGTATGATTAACCAGAGCATAAAAAAATTAATTGTCTATGGCTCAGAATATGCATATTTTTTAACTAAATAGTATAAAATAAAATCGGCTAATTCCAATCTTTTAATGATACATATGAAATGTTTTATTGTACTTATACTATTAAAACATTCATTGTGATGAGAAAAGCTTTGCTGCATTATTAATGTCCTGTGGAATTGGTGAAATAATTTTACTATAAAAAATGCTGATTCAAAAAACGAACTACGACATACCTATAGTTGTGTGTTATAAGAGGGGAATCCTTCAAACTTGCCGACCTAACTATTGTAGTATCGTGTGAGGGCGTGGATTCATGAGCAGGTGGAATAGAGGGACATGAAGATGCCTTTATTCTAGCAGTCAGTGCCATGTAGCGTTGGTAAAACCTGCAGACCACCAACAAGACAACACAAGCGGTTAACATGCAATGTATGAAAACCAGTTATATGAGACATTTTCAACTTAGTCAAACATCCATTACCATCTTTATTAAAACACAGACATTATCTAAAAATAGTTTTATGATAAGCTAATGCATAAAAATATTAAGGGTGTTTAGTTTTTAAAAGCAGACGAATGGTCATGATTTCTGCTGAATAGTTTTATCAATATTAATATATTAATTCAAATAAAAAAAACCTTGAATTTACATCTCAACTAGAGCAAAAAAAAAACAGTATTGATCAAAACCAAGTCATACACACAATTTAGCAACACTTGCTAATATTTCTAAATGCTGATGTTTGTTTTTCTAAATAACTTATACTTGCATTAACTCATAAAAGGCATTATAAACGCATTCAGAATTATTAATTATAATTGGGTAGGGAATTAATTTTTTACTCCATTATTCAAAAAGCGGCAAAGCGAATTTATACAAACTTAAAAGAAAATGTCTCGTTTCCATGATGTATAATAGCTTTACAAATTAAATCTTAATATGACGACGGTCTTATAAAATGGTATTTTAGTCGCAAGTTTTAAACGGTGTATATGTACCATCGATGTGTAGTGTAGCGACGATTAAATTTTCAATTTTAAAGCATGAGCCAGTTAGCAATGGCTCAAAGACTCTTTGACAGGTGAAATATCTGTCAAAATTTCATCAGAACCAAATGATTACCATATCTTTTTTGTTAATTAATGTTAGATTAAAATGTTAGAAACAAGAAAAAAAAATCTTACAAGCAAAAAAAGTCTCAGTGCATCAGAGCAATGCAAAATGATACTCACGTTTTATCTGTTTCACAACTATTTGTGCGTCGAAGTATTATGTCACTATCAGAAGATTGTGGGTTGATTGTATTATCTTTTTCCTCCATATCTGAAACAAAAAATATGGTGGTTTAATGCGTTTGGCAATGTACAATAATTAAAAGATTTACTCATTTATATGGAAATTTATTAAAGGAAGACTTGGTATACAGAAGACCGGCATTAACAGATGTTCTAAGATATAATAATTTTATCAATCTTGTGCGTGAAATATGAGACATAGTTTAAGATACTGGGTATTCTACTTTTGTCACGTTTGTCGTGCATTGAATGATTTATATTATGACTAATTCGAACAAGTATAATTTGATAATTAAAATTTTGCATACAATGTATTTCTAGAAATCAATATCAATGTGTACAATTATAATACAAATAATTTTAAGCAAATAAAAATATAATGTTTGGCGTTATTATTTTAGAAATGGTATTAGGATGAAAAAACAAGTTATTATGTTATTTATACAAAAAAAAGACATTATACTAACTCGGGAAGTCATTATGATTTGGCTTCTGTCTTGATAAATTCAACCTCCATGATGGAGGTTCATCATCAGGCACTGGTTCAGTAGGACTAAATAATATTGTTGGAGTTGTTTGCCCACTGCTTGACTTAGGTGGTTTACTTTCTAATGTTGGACTGTGTGAATTGAGATTTAAGGCATTTTTCTTATCTGAAATTACATAAAAATAATTGAGATTTCCCATATTTATATTTTAATATATGATTGACTATTAAGTTACGCTTCAAGCATGAAACTCAGCATTTGACTATGAGTACTCCAGGTATATAAAAAAGACTAGTAATATATAATAAACTACATTCAATTCAAGTCTAATTATTTAATATCTTTACATATAATACATATACAGTGGAACCCTGATCTACTGTTTTTGCTGTCATCGTTTTCTCGCATTTATATAGTCCAAGCAAATAGAAAGTGTTAAATAGTCAGCGATTAGCGGAAGCCGGAGAATCGAGCGGAGGAGACTAATTGAGACGGCCAAGGTTTACCCCGGACAGTAGCACCAGAAAAGAAGAAGTTAAATAGTCCCGCACTCATCGTTTTCTTGAGGATCCCTTAGAAAATGATAAATCTATCCAATATAGTTCCAATGTAACTAATTATAGGAAATACTCGTTGAATTTTTATATGGTTGTCATCTTTACATTATAATTTATGTTAATTAATAATGAGGTATAATTTAATATCCCCAGTTTCATTAACATACTATTTGTAAAAAGAATAATGACTTAAAAACTTTCGGACAAGATAGTTGTGGTAAGAATAGTGGGCATGAAAAAATCATTTGTGATTTCGTAAAACTTTACAAGACACATTTATAATGGATGCATTTTGAAATACAGTTGAGATTGGATATAAACAGATAGCCCATGGCCAACATTTAAGGTGCATATCAGAGCTGAGCAAGAAATGTGAAAAAACATTTGCGCAACAATCATCGTGAATTGAAAAAAAATTGTAAACAAATTGAACAAGCAACACTATTTTATGCCACGCATGC
Source organism: Himalopsyche phryganea (assembly GCA_022494535.1). NCBI lineage: Eukaryota > Metazoa > Arthropoda > Insecta > Trichoptera > Rhyacophilidae > Himalopsyche > Himalopsyche phryganea. The sequence goes on along the minus strand of JAGVSL010000176.1, from coordinate 673,809 downwards.
ATTACCGTGAATAGATGTTGAAACGGAAATTTCTGCTGATTGATGCGAATTATCAAGAGCCTATTGTGACTTTGGGTTCATACAAATATATATAAATATATTTTTATCTATTTTATTTACAATAAAAGCTTGGAGGTATATCTAATTCGATTTATTGTTAATCTTTGGCGGAGAATAATATAAATCAAACATTTTAAGGCGAAATGAAAACAAATGTTTAAAACATACTTTACATTTAATTTAAACAATATAACTGGTATTGCTTATTTATATGGGCATCACTTTTTAATTATTAGTTTCCAAATATTTCTTATTCCATGGATTAATTTTTATATTAGTTGCAAATGCTTACTAGCTATGCAAAGACAGGTAAAGTTTAAAAAACTATGGAATAATTACGATGTAGTTGTTTCTACTTTATATGATACTAATTTTATTTATTAAATAGCATATTTTGTGCATTAATTTTAAGCTTTATACAGCTCTTAATGATTTACAAGTTTAGTTATGTCTGATTTAAAAATATATTTACAATTAATTTATGAATATTTTTATTCAATAAAATTAATGTAGACAGTTAGGTTTGCATTAATACACATATATTTTTACATTTATTAGAAATGATATAAAAGATTAATTAAAATTATTGAGACTATGAATTGATGAAAGAAACATTAATTTAAATAATATCATTAGCACCATGTTTACTCTTTGTTGTAGACTTTTAGTATTTTACTATTAATGAAAATTTAATTAAATATAATATAAGTAAGTGTTGTAGATATATTGCAAGAAAGAATAAACGGTTTTGATTATATTCATAGAAGCAAGCTATATTTTACACGGCAATGCATTACATGATGTTCAAAATAAAATAATACAAACCATTATCACTAATGTTGGCGCTACTTATATAATCGGGTGATATATCACAAATCGAATCACTGTCTGAATCTGAATAATCACTACTTGACGATGATTCCGATTCTTAGCGGCATTAAAAAATTTAACACACATTTAATTAAACAATCAAAATGTATTACAGATTAAAAATAAACAGTCATTAAAGAAATATCCATCTATGAAATAATAATTAAGAAAGGTATATTAATTCATAACCATAATGTGTCGATAAAAAGAGAAATAACCTGCTGAAGGCAAATTTGCTGAAGCATTACTGTCACAGCCAAGTAGGAAATTAAAGCTGCCAAAACTAATTTTTCTTGACGGAAACATAAGTCTACAGTGGAATACACTCCAGAAGAGACCACTCATAATGATGTCGTTTATGGTGAGTTTGAATAAAAAAATTGTTGTGTAGTCTTGAAGTTACAGCAATTTTTACAACTTATTGTTTTTATCCAAGTGGCCATATTTTACTGCCCTCATACTGTGTGTTAACAGAATATAGTCACTAACAAGGGATGATTGGTATTCATTGGTCCATGATAAATCATCATACATACAACGTTTTACTCTGAATGATCCAAAATTCTCGATTTCTATTTTTTAGTGTTCAATCAATAGTCACACAACATAAAAGAGTAGTTAGTGAAATCCTCTGCTGTTTTCATATTTTATTTTCTCACAATGACAAGTTTAATTTCATGAAGTATATTCCACTGTAACAACTGTTAGCAATAAGTCTTTTCATTCATTGCTACACTTTAGTTTGTTAAAATTTTGATCACTCTCGAGTATTATGTAAATTCTTCATAACAATACTAAGCCATACTGAAATATTATAAGAAATTTATTTACTAATTTTAATAGAAAAAAAAGAGTTGAACACATTCTTGTCTTGTTTTTACTTATCAAGTTAATAATTCCAAATGAAATACTTAAAAAAGTACTTACCAATGGTTTTCTTATTGATAGAATTAGAATCCATTTTACTTTCTATTTTGAGTTCTACTTTTTTGAGTTTGTTTGGAAGGTCTCCTGGCACAGGAGGTCGTCTCTTTTTTTTGTATTGGATGTTGGGCTGTTTACTCTTTAATTCATTCAGGTGATCACGCATATTTGAGACCGAAACGTCGAAACATGTCTGACCCTGAAAAAGAAATATAATACCAGAAAGTTATTACTGGTAGAAATGAAACGGGTCGACCATATTGTTGAAAGCGGGATGCAATGGTTGAATAATTTGTGGTGTTAGAAGTAGAAAGGCTCGTAGATCCTTGCGTCACTTGTAAGATAAATTAAAGTAGCTTACAACAAAGTTTTTAATATCCATATCAGCACCAAACTCAACGAGCATCGCAGCGGCGTCAGGTTGTCCCCAGTGTGCAGCCGCATGCAATGGGGTCCAGCCGTCAAAATCTATCGGATCCACATTTACATTGCAGTTTGATAGGAGCACTTTCATAACCTGGAACAAGTTTGAAACATTTATGTCTACGGTAATAGTTACAAGCCTTCCACTAATGACGATATTACTTATTTTATGAGCAATCAAGAATAGTTTCACCCAAGGTGTGGATTTTTTACCATTTCCACTCCTTATCACTAAACTCCCGCAGCTCTGCGTGACAGTATCCATTCAGTTGGAAGAGACAGACAGGATTTAGGGTCAACTAGGGCATCCGCAGCACTTGTCCAAGGTCCAAAAAGGTAGTACAGTGTATGTTACTCTGTTTTTGTAAGATGAAATGGCTAGCTACCATAAATCAGCACCATCAGTATGCATGCATTGAATAGATTTAGAACAAGCATTTTTAACTGATATAAATGTTTACTGGCTAAGTGATATCGGCTTGTACTGATGTTTAAATAAAAGGTAGAATGTGTTTATTAATAGTAAATAATACTTAAAAAGTAAAGAAATTTTACTTCAAAAGGAGGCAAAATGAATTATTATGAATGTTGCTACTTCATCATTTTGTCAACAAGGCATTGATTATATTCCTTCAGTGATGGTTTGGTTTCGTTTATATATTCATGTTATAAGCTATATTTAACGGTGTATATTTCCGATCAGTGCTTGTTTAAACTAATCATTATCGTAGAAGGATGAACAATTTAATATTATGGTACGGACTGCTAGTAAATCGTGTTATGTTTAAATTTTAGGAAAACATCAGTTTGAGAAAAGAGCAATCAATTAAATACAATTTCGTGGGGAGAGGTAAAAAAATATTTGTAAATTAACCTGCGCCTTTGTTGAACTATTATGTATTTCTGATTAATTATTACTGATTTAATATTTCCCACAGCTAAATCGAACCATCAGTACAACTTTGATTATGTTTAATGTCTAGTAACTTATCATTCAAGATTATTTTAATATCATGGTAAAGATAAACAAAAATGTTACACAGAATTTTTTAACAGGTAGTTGATAGCTATTTCGGCTTTACGAACTATAGTTCTGATGATGGCGTAAAGCCGAAATAGCTATCAACTACCTGTTAAAAAATTTTGTAGAACTAAATACTTTGTTATTTAATCCTATTATAATGGAGTTCTACCAAGTAAATGCCAATTCAATCAATAAAAATGTTACCTTAAGATAGCCTTTGGCAGCAGCTACATGTAATGGAGTTGCTCCGGTTCTTTCATCTGGGTGCTCGGCATCTTCTGAATAAATAATTGTCCATCGCTTGGCAAGTTCCAATAAATTTCTCTCCTCTTCTGCACGAGCTTTCACACAGTCGATTCCTGAAAATGCAAATCAGTAAACAATCACACGCAGCTGGCAATAGCAATATATTCTTTTGTGAAATTATTATATGTTGAAGTTTCAGTTTAACGCTGAATTGACTAAATGAAAATAATACAAATTTTCGCGCATTATGCAGCAACTGAATTACTGTTTTTACAAAGTGAATGCAATTTGTATAACGTAACATACTTCAGGTATGCGTTTAAGCAGCGTTTATTACATATAAGGCATTTAATCTGAAAATAGTTGTTGATTATTATCTACCTTCTCTGGCAATTTCATCTTCTAAGAAAATTTTCATCGCTCCAGACTCTGCAATGTCAACCGGGAGTTCTCCTTCATTATTGACAGCTGTGATATTGGCACCATTATCGAGGAGAAAGTGTGCTATACTAAGAAAGCCGCAACTTGCTGTTGCATGTAATGGAGTCCAGCCCTCATTATCACTATGATTTACGTCGGCTCCGAGACCAATTAAAAATTCTACCATGTCCAACTTTGCATCGATACATGCCTGAAAGCAAAGAAATAATTGTATATTGCAAACAGCTGATTATTAATAATTATTCATTATGAATGTAGGATTCTATGCATTCAAATAACAGCTATTTAATTTGATTATTATTGTTTCTAGGAATTATCTATTTTGAAATGTTTGGCAGCAATTTAACTGATAACATAATTCACGAAATAATGCAGTGCTACAGAGAATTTATATTAAAATACATACTTCTATAGAGTAACTAGTTGAATTAAAAGATGGAAGGTTTTATCTTCTTTTATCGATTGTTTAAATTTATTTTATTAACATATTAAACTGATCAATTATTATAAGGTAAAAATATTAGTATTTAGTTCCACAAAAATTATAAGATATATAATTTAATTTAAGATATAATTTAAGACATCGATTGAGGGTGCTTGATGGAATTCCAATATAAAATTTGAATTATTGAGATTTTGTACACTTCCATGTATTTTGTCACTAACGACCCGGGTTTCGCCTTTCGGTATCTTCAGGCATTCGAGTGCACGAATGGACTCGATTTGACTTTGACTTTAAATTGAAATTAAAATTGAATAAATAGAATTGAAATTAAAATATAAGATATAATTGATAGGTATGTCGGCTTCACGCCACCACGAATCAATTGTTGTTATACCAACTGGTGGAGCACTTCCATATCATCCTAATTAGACTTTACATTGGGAAATATTTGTGACAATGCTCTACACAATATATTCGCATTATCTGACACAGCGCAATTGGTCATATCCTTAATTTTAATTCTGTTAGAGAAGTTACTTGGTATATAAGGCAAGAAAATAATTATGGTGCTAGAATCAATATAGCAAGGTGTATAGATGTTTAATTTAGAACAGTTAATAATCTGTTCAATTCAATTCCCAACAATCACATATTGGATTTCGCTATTTAAGTTTGATATATAATAATGATACAATATTTAGCTTCTCATAGATATTTCAACACTGTATCAAGTTATTTAAATTAATTAAACCGTGGCCATAATGTATGAAAATACATTTAACCCTTTGGACGCTGCGCTACTACATATCGTTGTTTTTTATATTGGCCAGAAAGGCCATAGCAGCCAAAGGGTTGAACACAAGATTTAAAATACAGCAAAGAAGCTACTGTAAACATGTAAAGAAGCAATATAACGGTGGCAGAGGATAGCAAAACTGTGGTTGCAACATAACATTTAGTTCGCAATATTGATGCCGCCTCAATGACGTAGAAGCAGACATAAAGAATAATTTGGTACATAAAACAGGCAGAGTATTTGTTTCAGTTATATATTGAATAATTACACTGAAAAAGTTGCTGTATTTGAATTCAGTACAAAAACATATAGTAAGAAGTGTGAATGAACAAAGGTAATTTTTATTTAAGAAAAGAAGCATCCACACATTTCATTTAGTCGCAAGCGCAAGAACAATTACTAGCAAATTACTACAAAACCTAAAAATATATACCAGTCGCTTTCCCCAATTATACAATGTTTGATATACTGATAGTTGAAAGTGAAACCTAATAATGAAAACAATAACTTGCAGTTATTTTTTATACATATTCATCTTTGACGAAATGCATTTCAATAGAACCAATAGGTATTTTGTGTCAACAAATTGCTAGATCAAACGGACGCATTACAAAACTGAATGCACTGGGTGATTGTATCTAGATTGAGATTAGATAAGAAGCCAATACGAAAGTTATGGCATTGCCACACAGGATATCTATGTCTCTATAAATTTGAATGACATTTAAGAATGATTAAAATATACCTAAAAATTAACTTTAGCCAAATATATTGAGGTATTTTGGAAAGTATTTAAGAAATTTCAGGATGTGATATATATATGAAACAAGACATTGTTAATCCTATCTGTCAAAAAAACATGGAACATAGTCCTCCATTTGTGGAGGAATAGATAATAGTTAAAAAATAAGTATCATAAAATGCCACTACTGTCATTTAATCATTAGAACAACATAACAAGAATATGACGTCGGGAATAGGCATTTATTTATATTGGTGACACAGAAAATAAGAATATTTTGATGGTAAGTATGTGTTCAAATTTGACGTTTATATACTGTGCTACAATAAAGTATGTCAGATTAAGAATTAGGATATATATTTGAAGGAAATGTTGTCAATCTCGTGTAGTAAAATGTAGTTACAGGCAGAAAACGATGAAGTGAGTACCTATTCAAGCTTCAAAATAGGAACTGCAAAATAGACAAAACCATAACCAATTCAATTATAAAAATACACCATAAGTAGATACACCGGCAATTTATAGCGTTTACAAATATGGAATAGTAACAAATTTCAGCTGTTAGTGATACAGACCATAAATGAATGTAACAGTAGTTGATAGAGTATCATATTTCCAAAAACACAAGTTTCGGTGACACCAACAAAGTCTCGTATATCGGCCATTTTGTGAGCAAATGTTGAAAAAAAACAAATCTTACCAAAGAAACGGTGTGTAAAAACACTTAAAAGTAGTTCAGATAGAAGCAAATTTTGTACCTGATGAAGGGCTGTTAATCCGTCTACGCTGGGAGTGTTTATATCAGCTCCGGTTTGAACAAGGCGGAGCACCTCATCCTTGTCTCCTGCCGCGCATGCCGCAAGAAACACACAGTCTACGGAAAATCTTATACGAACTGACGGTTTAGGGCTTGCCGATTGAAGATTTGTTTCAGAATCTTCCCAGCGCTTCAGCTGATCAGCCCTTTTAAACGAAGCTGAACATCTAAATTCCGTCATTATACAACACACTTCATACGATCAGAAATACACTTCCTACAAGATTAGACAGAGCAACACCCTCAATATTTTCACGCTAGATGGAAATGGAGACTACCTTTTGGGATTGCCAGCATAATTCAATCAATTTTATGTCAAATATTATTTACAGTACATATCCCTAGTATTTCTTGATTTTCCTTTAATAATATTTTTAATGATGCCTATGTATACTTGAAAGACAAAAAATATTTGCAATAAAATATGAAAGGAAAAGGAATAATTATCTAAAAAAAATTACTGACGAAAAAACATTTCTTTTGTATTTTTTTGATAACATTATTACTGAAAAAATAAACATTATCCAACATCCGAACAGAAAAATAAATCCATGCGAAATATTTGTATACCAATATGTATACCAATATGGCGCTGACGTATCACGAACCGATATATTTTCATGCTAAATAATGTAACGGGTGGTTTTTAAAATTCTGTCCCTCATATATGTATGTGTTTTGTAATTTTTTTCTATCTCTATTATACTTTTGAATTTCTTTTATCTCTATTATGATTGTCATTGTATCATTAACAAATGTTTAATTCTTACCAAGAGTTGTTAGTAATGTTGGCGCAATATGGATAAAGTAAAAATTTGCAGCCGTTAATATTAGGATTCTAAGTGAAATTATTAAGTTCAAAATAAATTTAAATGACTTCAAAGATTATATCGATAACATTTAAAAAAATAATCGCCATGAACTTCCTGAAACGGTCAAAAGAGCTAAAAATATTATTAATACAACTGCAATAAGCTTTGCAGAGGTGGAACGAGGATTTTCGTTAATGAATACTATTTGTTCAGAAAAAAGGGCAAATATAAGTATACGACATATATTAGTTTTAATGACCATTAATTTGATAAGTTTTCCACTGATGTCATGGGATTCCACACCATACGTTAAGCCAGTGCTCCGTAACCGGTGTGCCGCAAGACGATCCCAGGTGTGCCGCGGTGCAGTTCGTCGAAAATGAGAAAAAGTCGAATATTTTTATATGTATCAGAAAAAATTGAAACACACGATTGCTAAAATCTCCGTTTAAATTATTCTCGTTTTTATGTACGATATATTTATATCTATTCATGTACTGTACATAAATAATTTCGTGTATATATATAAATATTAAAAATAAAATTTGTCAGGATTGTAAAAATATAGTACATATTTTTCAAGAAATTACATTTATACATCAAAATTTTCTGTCTCCGGCGTAATCTTTTACATCATGATGGCAGAAAAAGTTTTTGGAGAAAAAGTGGGGGTAGTGGCAAACTCAAGGACCGCCCCGGGCGACAAAACGGAAAGGGTATTTTGGATTTGTCCAAACAAATATATATTAAAAAATATATTGGCCACTATTTCAAATTCGTCAAATATAAACAAATTAATAAATTGTTGGTTTTGTTTATGAAATTTACATATTTTGGCTTGCAGTGTGCCGTGAAATATTTATGACTACTTAGGTGTGCCGTGGGTGAGAAAAGGTTGCGGAGCACTGCGTTAAACCATGGCTCAGGAGTCATCGTCACACAACAGATGATAGACGAATAAAAGTTGAAGTTTCGAATGAAAATCAAAACACTATTTGGAATGAATTTATGTAATATAATGTAAATAAATAATTTTGTTATTTTTATTTGAAAATCTTGTATAAAAATTGGGGGTTTATGTTTACCAAGGTGCAAACCGGTTCATAAAATTTTAGCAGCACATCACTTGGGGTACAAAGTACCTGAAGCCGTCGAGTCTCTCGAAGTTCCGCCCCACGCTCGTCAGAGGATAATTCGGATCCAGACAGGCACCTTTGCAGAGCACATTGGGATTTTGTAAAATTTCAAGAGCTTACAATTTTTATATAAGACATACCCAGTCGTTAACTGAATATACGAGCTTGGCTCGTGTTGCCAAGCGCGCATGCCCTCTTCCAAGGACTCACGCACTCGAGAAAACTTCAATAATTAACTCTTAGGGTGATTAAATGAAGGCTGGCATGGCTGTCAGCCTCTTCCTTGCCCACCTCCTCTCTAGAAGAATTTCCTGTAAGAAAAGAGGGTGGAAGCATAAGGATTGTGACATCTGAGTTGCAACTTGAATTTATTGATTTTCATTTCGGAGAGTTGCTGCGTGATCTTTCCATGAAGCTCGGCGAAGACTTAAGGTCTCTAGTGTCTGAGCCTTTGTATCAAACACGGAGATTACGCGTGTTGGTGTTTTTCCTCAAGCTTGAGATTATGCACAGGCATTTATTTTCAACCCTATCTGGGAGAAGGAGATTGCTGTCAGAGATATTTACATACCATAGGCGTATAGCATGGTCGGTTTAATGATCATATTGTATAGTGCCTTTTTATTTTCTACGCTGAGGTAGCTTCTACCGAAAATAGGGTACAACACACCGATTGCATCGTGGGCTAGCTTTCGCGATGTGAGAAGACCAGGTGAGAGAGCGGTCCAGGTAAGCTCCGAGCTATTTGACCGCTGGGCTGAATGAGCAGGGAATAAATACCAAAGACGGCGTTTTTCCCTTTGTAATTTTTAATAATAGTTTTTGCGAAATCAGTCAGCTGGACCTTGCCAGCGGATCTCAGATCTTCGCGGTTTGTTTTGTTCCATTCTTTATACAGTTAATTACTTTAAGAATGAGTTCGTGAGTATCGCGCGCGTTCGAGGGCTTCACTTTAGGGATGTATCGGCTGCGGGTCGTTTTTCGGTCAGCTTGGCTGCTGATTTTATTTCTACCTACGTTCGCAGAAATTTGGGCGTGAGATGGATATTCTGCGTAATATACCTTTTTAAGAGGTGCCATTTGGCTTTCGCGTAGTCGAATTGAGGAGTTCGATCTTTCATGTACTCGCCTTCTATTTCGAAATATACAGGTAGGTTGTCCGATTGGAGTTCGTTAAGAACTTTCTTGTTGCCGACGGTTAGACTGTTTTGAAGATCACTAAAGACAATGAAGAATGGATGGGGTTGCTATGTTTTGTAGGGATTCTAGGCCTTTAATTACGCGGTTTATCGCGGAACGTACTTACCGTGTATACCGGGGGATTGCTTTGTGTATATATACAGTGAAAGCTCGGTTTATCGTTGTTTGAGGGCTCTCAAAAAAACTATGGATGCGGGAAAACAATGAATGTTTGGTGTTTAATATAGAGCATAGAATATGGAAGTGGTAATAGTGAGAAGTAGTTATAAGTTAGTCACTCAATCCTTATCTTCAGATCATGTAAATAAAAAAGGATAGAGAGTAGGAATGGAGCGAAGCTAACTACTCTCTCAATGGTTTTGGAAAATGAACTAACTACTCTCTTCTTACCGTTTCCTTTCTGAAAAAATAGTTAAGCGATTGACATATAACCAGTTATTGGTTAACCCTTTAGGAATGTATACCTGAAATAGATGTTCAGCTCCAGGGACGGATTGATGTTTTTTATGAAGATAACGGGAAAATTGATATAAATATAAGACAAAAAGGGTTTATAGTAAAATTTTATCTAATCAACACATTGAGAGTCACTGGAATAATATTCAGTTCTTATGAATACCAGAATAAGCTCCACGTGAACACATAAATTAAATAAATATTGTTCTTTTTTGTTTTGAAAATTATTTGTGGTGAGATTCTGGGTAAATGATTTTACGACACCAGTGGCTGTCAAGCTTTTTTATTCAAAATTATTACTCTCAGACCGGCGCTTTGGCAGCACTATAGTAATGGTAACGGAAAAAAAATTAGAAACAGTATCGAATATATTTTTATCATTTTCAATAATACTTGGACATGTAAATAGCTTTCATAAATATAATTCCTTATTGTATGAGAATGCGTCGAATTTTAAAACTCTATTATCTTCCCAAATTAAGCAATTAACTAAAAACGATAATTTTAATTTGGATTATTGAGATTTTGTACACTTCCATGTATTTTGTCACAAATGACCCGGGTTTCGCCTTCCGACATCTTCAGGCATTCGAGCGCACGAATGTGCGCGAACTTACCCTCACCTCAGTTCGAGTCTATTCGTGTGCTCGACTGCCTGAAGATGCCGAAAGGCGAAACTCGGGTCGTTAGTGACAAAATACATGGAAGTGTACAAAATCTCAAAATCCAAATTTGATATTGAAATTCCATCAAGCACCCTGAGTCGATATCTTAAATTAGATAATTTTAATATTCAGAGGTTTTTTGGATTAAAAGAAATATGATAAAATGTATTCATAACTAAAACTTAAATTTTGAATTATTAAAATTTTGTAGTTATCCATATATTTTGTCACTAACGATCCGGGTTTCGCATTTGGACATCTTCAGGCGTTGGAGTACACTGATGGATTCAAACGGACTCCGTGGACTCGAAAGCCTGAAGACAAAGAAAGGTGAAAGGCGCATGAAAGTTTCATATTGAAATTCCATCAAGCACCCTCAAACAATATCTTAATTTAAAAATTCAATGGGAACTTTATCGAACTCAAGTTATTTGAATGGAATCTGTGAACCTTTGCTATCATAAATGGATGATAAAGAACAGAATTGTTTTCATGTGCCCACACACGTCCATCCGTGGGATTGGTTTAAGATCCCCGTCCTGTGGCATGTATCCAAGCTTAAAGGGTTGAAAGCTTTTGTTGAAATATCCTTTAAGCAGATGATATGTTCCATATTATAAGCGTATATGGTTTTAAATAGATGCTGGTACACTTTTACTTTCATCTGAATAGTTTGTTTTATTTCAAATGAGGCATTTATTACTATTTAATCAGATTTTTTTCCAGAATTTAAAGAAATATTTGGTTGAAAAAAGTGAGGTTTTTATTCCATTTCAAACTAGTTATAAGAAGATTTTCATTGCACATTGAACAATGATTCAACTTATGATTTCTTTTTTTGGGAATGTTTCTGTACAATAAGCATAAATAAACATTTCTACTGTTTTCGTTTATTTTTAATGAAGTACATACAATGGATAAGTAAATATTACAAGCAGAAAAAGTAATTTCACAGTTTTTAGCATGTTATAAATTGATTCTTAAAACTAATAAATATAGGTATATCCAATGCACACAGTAGTGTTATTATAGTAATTTGATGTATTGCAGAATTTTTGAAATTAGTCTTTTGTTGTGATAAGTAATATGAGCTTCGTAATTCATGGTTCTTAGGTGTCACAAATAATGGAAATACTATATAGTCTAAGAGAACACCTGATATTGTCATGAATAATCATGTAAAATATAACAATCCTTACAGTAGTGTGATGATGAAACATGCTTCGGAATAATAAAACTGTGTAAAATTAAATAACGTAAAATTTTCGAGAGATTATAATGAAATTTTAATGGAATAGAATTAACTTCAATAAAGTTTTAGAATTTAAAGTGAAACTCATTGAAAAGCCTTTGTCTCAGTCACAAAACTATAATATTAAGAAGTTTATCTAAATTATATATTTTATCAAATATATATACATAATTATGCAAAACTACAACTATGTCTAGTGTATGAATACTACATTTTGTTGCCTCATAAATGGCACTAATGTCTTCTTTGCTAAAAACCTCACACTACATTGTTTGATTTTGACACATAACCTACCATAATCACTAAGATTTTATTGTATTATTATAATTTTCAAGCTAACATATATTATCTAAATTCTAATCTGACAAGAGAAATTGCAATTCAATATTTTGATGATATTGAAAACAGTTCTTCAATTTTATCAATACATGGGTAGAACAATTTCAAATTAAACTGAATCCCCATATTATTGATTCTAAACATTCAATGGCCAATTAAACATTTATTTACTTTATACTAATAATATTGGAAAATTTAACTGCCAAGGTGTTTACTTCAAGGTGTTCATTTTTTTCCTTTAATATCATTAAAATTACAGGATAAATGAATTTTTAACTATCATGAATAACATCAGCCTTCGCTTATCATGTCAATAATGAAATTAGGAAACAGTGCAAATACTTGAATGTACTGCTCGATTACTGTATTTTTGTTGTCAGTATTGTTTGATTAGACTGTAATTAAATGCTGACTTATACCTTAATTAAACAGCAATTGATGTATAAATCATTTGATTATTCATAAAGAAAAGGCCAAGGAATTCATAACAAGTTTAGCTATAATTTTCTCTATTTTCTAATATGGTTCTCTAGCCATTTTAGAAACAAAATGTGCAAACATCATCAAAGTAAATGTACATCAAATTATTTTAACGTATCATAACTTAAATTAAAAAGTGTTAACTCTTGTTCGTAACTTTAAACTTAATTTCTAAAATAAACACTGTACATTTTTTTTATATAAATGTTCTTTGATTTGATAATTTATTTGTATCATTTTTCAGCGCAATAAATGTAGTATAACAATCAACTTAATTTCCAGTGCATACAGTCTATATAGGCTAATTAACAATGAGAAAGAGTTGATATTTCGTATTGTAATTAAATATCAGTAACATTTTATTTTGAAAAGAAATGTACCTAAATTCAATCTTTCCCAAATATATTTGCGCTAAATAATAATCAATGTTTGTTTTACACATCCAATCTAGTATGTAACACTATTTATACATTCAAAGACATTATCTGTTGTTGAAAAATGATTGTTTGACTAATTTAGAAAGAATCTTTATCTTATTAAAAATGTTTATAAGCTTATTTTTATTTCTGTATTGCCAACTCACAAGATATGCTTTGGTTTCAACAATATTATTGTTGAAAGGTTGCAAAATTTTGCGAGTTCTATAAAATTAGACATTATGATTTGAAAACATCATATAAATATTGTGTACATTACATATTATTTTCTATTGGAAGAATGATAATAAATTTAATAATATGTTGAATTATGACCAGTGAATGGTGTTATCTACAACCTTTAAACTATTTCCAATAATAAATACATGTATCGTAACTTAATTAAAATCTTTGTTTATATTATAATAACTTCTACGTAAGCACATTTCCACAATATTATTATGTTTTATTCTTGATATAAAGCTTAACATTTATTTGTCTAATATCTATTTTTGTGGTTGTGATTATTACGTGAGTCTCTTTCACGACCACTCCATTCCTTACGGCGAGTGCTCGAGTGTGGGTCATGGTGGTGGTGATGATGATGATGCCTTTTTTTGTCATGATGACCTCTCGGTGGATATGCAGCTACATCAGATACAACAAGCTCAGAGCCATCTCTCATACCTTCATTGCTCATTCGATGATGATTGTTCCTGTAAGACATTGGTTCATCCAAAGTGTCTTTACGTCTAAGAGGTGAATGATTTGATGGTTTCAAAACCGGTTTTGAGCCTGCTGATTCATGCAAGTTTTCCCAAGCTTGTCTATAGTAGCGGTTAAGACCATTCCTTGACTCAGAGCTGGATGAGTCAAATGATGCCACAGTATTGCAATCTGGTGAGGCACGATGGCGATAATGTTTGGCACTACGATTTCTGAAAAGTATAAATTTATAACATTTACAATAACATTTCAACAATTTATTTTCACAATAATTTGGCAACCATTCATATTTTGATAAGTTGTAGTTTTTCTATATATGTTTAATTTAAATGTCTACGAATTGTCTAAACGTGTGTGAGGTTAGCATTTTGAATACAAAGAGAAGGTCATTTAAAAAGCATTGCATGTGATTTTGTGTACTGCAACTAATTCATGTATCGTGCCGGGTGCCATATTATGTAATTTAATCAAATATAATTATCAAATTCAGTTGTGTGAGCAAGTAAGTCTTATCAAAGCAGACTACTCCTTTGAGTCTGCCAATAATCAAAATTATCAATGTGCCATCTATGTGCTTGAAATTGCATGTAGTATCATTATCCGTCGTACCTTATTCAATTAACTTAGATAGTATCACACTGGCAAGAAGATATACATGTTAAGGATGAGGGCTGCTATAAAGGATTTGAGAAGTAGCCTGCCCTCTGTGCTGTGCGGTAGTTGCGAGAGAACTCCCGGCGCCCGACTTGCTGGTCGGGGAAGGGCAGAGCCAGCAGGGTATACCACCGAGAGGGCATGTCTCTCACCGGAGGCAACATGTGTTTTTTTCTTGGCCGCGCTGAACTGTTGCATGCACAAAACCAACCATCGTTAATGTTGATGGTATGCAATCTTTACATAATTTGAATATTCACTTCTTACAATGCACACAAACACAACCTTATTTTTATGTTGGGAAACTATTGATGCAACTACATATCAGCGTTTGGTTTTAAGCGCATATAAACATATGTTTGTGCAAAGAGTAAAAATTTTTTGTTACTACGTAGAATAATTTTTATAGACTATAGTCACTAAATTGTAACTTCTCTTGATTATTGATAAAATATTCTTGATCATTTTAATCCATAGAAGTGCAAATTTTAAAAAAATTAGAGTGGTAGAGTATGAGAGTGTTTTTTGTATTAATTTAATATAACTTTATTGATTTTTATTTACCTGCGAACTAGAATTACTATTGTAGTAATGATTGCGGCCAGAAATACAAAACTACCAAATGCTCCGAGTGCTATGATAGCTCCCAAATTCAATTTCGCACTGAGAGTTTCTCGCCTTTCTCCATCAACAGATAAGGGAACATTTACTCTCGGGACTTGGTCTGATCGAATATTATTATTAGCTCCTATAATCTGTTTTTCTTGTGGATGCGATGCCACAATGATCTGCGGAATATGTACACTGCCACTATTACTGGCATCTGTCGCTGTAGATGGAGGGCGACTAGAGACTCTTCTTGTCGATTTCGTTTCTTCAGATGAGCTTGATAGTTCTATTTTTTGAGTTGTTGTTGTATACGTTGGTTGTGAAGAATGTGTTGGACGTGTAGGACGGCTAAATACGCGTGTTGATGAAGGGCGACTTGGACGTAGAATGGTTGTCGCAGTTGCAGGTGGAGTTACTTCTTCTGTGAAAAAAAAGAGATCTTTGTGTCCTAAGCATACAAAAACAATGTAGAAATTAACTAAACTTAACTAAAACCAATGTCATTCTTATAAAACTTTTGTAGATTGTTAGTTATCTTGAAATACTTTTACAATATTATTTTATTTATTGATTCAAAAATTATGATTTCTGAAATGGCTCATTTCAACATTGAGAGATAATAATATAATTGCTTATTATTATGAGACTTTTCATTTAAGGTGTTAACTGTCAATTCTTGGTCGAATGACATTATATTACATTTATAGAAATGAAACACAATTTTTCTTCCAATTCCACAATCAGGTCTTGATGATCAAGACCTGTTTTGATTGTAATCAGTTGACAGTACAAAAAAAGTGTGTTTTAATTTTGATAATACGTCTTCATTCATCACTTTTCAGTAATTTGAAATGAATTATCTTTAAATCCTCTACAACGAGCATTCTAATGTCACTAATAAATGTTTTCATTATTTTTTTCTAATTGACCAGTAATTTTATTACCTTTACAGTTAGGTGGTGGATTATCCCATTGTCCAGTAGCCATGCATGTTGTTCGTTTTGCACCTTTCAATGTGTATCCACGTAAGCAAAAATATTCAACGATTGAGCCAAAAGAGGTATCATTGACACTTGAAGCATATTTTCCATTTAAAATTTGTGGAGGAGGTTCACATTGTATAGCTAAAATTAAGAAAAAAATTCAAATATTCAAAAGTCGAAACTGAAGATTACAAACATTTGCAAAATATTTTTTATTATTAGGATTAATTCAATGAACAAGGATTTTTTGAAAATCTCTTACAATTTGGATGGATTTAATGTTATAGATAGACAGATAGATAAATCAAGACAAATATATATAGTTTTATATTAAGTTATTATTGTACAAACCTTCACATCTTGGTGGTGGGCCGTTCCATCGCTCATCAATGTCGCACGTAAGTTGAGCTCTCCCAATTATTTCATAGCCCTCTTCGCAGGTGTAAACAACATGACTGAGATAACCAACGCTTCCATTTATTAACTGGTAACCACCATTTGGAATATCTGCCGGATAACCACATTGTATCCCTGAAAAGTAAACATCATAATTGTAAAAGCTGATAAAGAATAATAAAAGAATATATAAAATTGCTATTCAACTATGGATCTCCATAATTGTCAATTAAATTTTCTTAATTGTTTGATTAATAAAATCCTCTTATATCAAGTTTTCTATTAAATTATGACTAAGCAAAAACAAAGCACGCCTTTAGCCAAATGGTCAATATTGTTCTCTTCGTTTGCAGTGTTCACAGGTTTGAATCACAGTACAGTTTTTGTAAATTGATATATCAAATGATTTATGAATTTGCATTCAAATGCATAAATGTCTTTGATGTATAAATTCCCTCCCACCTATCAAATCCTAAAAACGGGGGTAGCGAGAGCAATTGAGCCCATATGCAGAAAAAGAGCGTTAGTTTTTTTTTCTTTTTTGTTTATCAACACAATTTACTGGATAAATGATTTTTTGGTCAATAAATCGTATTCTCAATAAAATTACTCAAACCATCTTCATTCATCAAAGATAAATATTTTCGATAAAGGGTATCTCCACAATAATCAACTGCTATTATCTCTGATCAATATTTTTAGGACAACGCTGTTTTTCCGCATATGGGCCCAATTAGATAACAACTAGTCCTATTTTAGCCCCATTTCTATTATTAATCTATACGAAAAAAAGAGTTTTAACTGAATAATAAACTGTTCTTATAGAAAAAGTATGTTGAAATTAGCTCTTTTAGAAGTCCAACCGGTCAATATTGAGAGTAGACACAGTTATATAAAAAATATTTACTAATTAAGTTAAACTTACGTTTACATACAGGCGGAAATTCATTATAAAATCCCGTATCTAAGCATATCCGAGAAGTGGGCCCAACCAATAGGTGACCACTATCACAAGAATATTCAATATTGGCACCAACATCGAAGTTCTGTGATGTCATTGTAGAATTTGGAGGCTGTTCCGGTCTTCCACAGGCTTTAGGTTCTACAATATCAATGCAAAAGAATTTGTTTTTAATCACAGCGATATCGAAACAGACAAAAGTTATATATTGAAATATAACGAACAGCTTCCTGCCAATTGTATGTATATCTCTGCTTCACATAAAATAATCAAGTACATATGCGCAAAAGCAGTATTTACATGTATCGTATCCTAATGATGTCAATAAAAAAGCAATAAGTAAATAAAAATAAAAAAGTATAATATATTTGATCAACGCATACAGAGTCGCAAATGGCTAGAGTATTTAAAATAAATTATTCGTAATCTTTCTACACTAACATTCAAATACTATGTTATGTCGTTAATGAGTCCACATATAATCAATTTAGCTTTTGCATATTTGGGATTAATATGCTTTTGAAAATTAAATATCTATAATATTCATAACATGTTCTATAATATTCATCATATTATGTTAAATGGTTTACCAATTAATCTATATTATTTTACTATATTTACATTAATCATGGTAGAATTTTGATTTATTTTAATATTAAATAAAACAGTAGCGACAGATACTTGATAGGTACCTATGATAAGTTATGATAAAATATATAAAAAACTAAATATATATTCATTTGCAAAAATATCTTTTGTTGGAACATTATTTTCATCTTTTTAATTTATAGAAAATAACTTGCAAGTATCAACCCATTTTTTTTGGTTGTATTATATTTTATGAGAACGAACAAAAATTAAAAAATACTTACGATGTTGACAGATGAAATTGAGGTTTGTTAGACAGTTTGTATCGGACCACAACCATCCTTTGCTTCCATCATAGCGTGCACAATCTTCATTGCCACCTGGTAGATTCCAAAAAGATACTGTTACATCGTCTCCGTTCAACCATTTCCAGTTATTGCGATCAGCCTGATCTCTGACAGCACCCATCCAATACTGACTACTGCTATCACTCCTGAAACAAAATATGATAACAGAATAGTACCTAATAAAATTAAAAAAATTGACAGTTTTATATTTTTTCTGTAATTAGTGAAAATTTCTATAACACGTTTTCCTACAACACATTTTTACATAACACGTTTTTAGCAATACAGTAAATAATCAGAACAAAAATTAATAGGCACATACAGGTTAAAAAAAAAATGTTTTCAAGAGAAAAAAAAAGTAAATGATATTTTTTGGGCAGCATTATCAATATACCTACCTACATAACATATAGTTATAAATAGTGGAATTGGGTTGGTTGCTAGGTATAAAATGTTTGGTTTCTTGAATTTGTGTAATTTGAATAAATAACAAAAAACACTTTACCTCAAATTTTGTATGGAACTCTAAATTTCTATAACACGGATCTTATCTCCGCGTTATAGAAGACTTGACTGTATTATAGGGGTAACTTTAGATACACTAATGGTTGCTATTCATTGCAAAATGGCTGAATGTTTTAATAATTGTTTTAACAATAACAATAAGATTCTGTGTAACAGGCACAGTTGAAAAAAAGCATTGATTCAATGGCGAACATGAATATCGTTGATAATTCTGTAATATGACGTATCTAATAAAAATCATGCAATAGTTTTATAAATTATTCATGTAAATTCAGTATACCATTTTCTTTTGTGGAATATCGGTATTATTTTTCGATATTTCACTTTGTTTCAACGCATTTGACGGCAGCTTTGTGGAAATTCATTTTCAACAATATGTTTTAAAATTGAAAACGGTATTTCATGTTGTATATAATATGAAAAAATACACAATCTGTTTTTTATCTTTTTCCATATGAAATAAAGCTGAAGATGTTTTGTCATTTCAAGGCTTTGTATGGGCTAACAATTATGAAAACCTCCTGTGAATACTGACCACGAAGGTTCATTAAACAAAAGTGCACACCTGAGCAAATCATAGCACGCACAAATGCTTAGATGTGGACATTCCATTACATCATCACTATATCAATACTATATATAACAATAATTGTACATATGGTTTGTAACACATTTCATAGTCAATTAAATATAGTGCTAAGAATATAATGAGTTTTGATGGTTTATTACGTTTCATGGTTTAAATCTTTGAGAAGCGAGAAAGATTTAAAGCTTCTGAGACAGTATTTAAACAAATTGCCAAAGCACATCGCCTACAAACAGTTTGACCCATATACGCGCGATGTATAAATTCGAACAACAATAGTCATTTCACATTAAACATTTTGGCAATTTATAAATAAAAGTTTTTAAATTCACACATGCATTTTGTTATGAAATATTTAAAATAGATGCAACAATATGATAGCGCAAGTGTAAACAAAAATAATTAAATCTATATTTAAATGAAAATAGAATACATAGTAAGTAATATACTTGCCACGATTGTTTATGGTCATTTAAATTGTGAAAAATAACATTATTTAACCGCGCAATATAAACTTATATATAATATAGATTTTTACGAAATTGTAAGGGATAAAATGAAAATAGCGTATCAGTAAATATTGGCAGGTCTTTTAAACGCTGGTCTGATGACGTTTTATAAGTTTATACAATCAATATATCCAATTAAAACATACTAATATTATAGTTTTCTCATAGAGTTTACAATTTTTACAAGAACCGTTCGAAATTTGAAATTTTCGTTTGTATGTAGAAACATTAATTTCTGTTAAATGAAGCAACTAATATTATTTGAATTTGGAATTTGGTTCATAAAATATCATCAAATCAGGTCAGTAACCTACTTTAACCAGAATCGCTGCTATTTTCATTTCGTACAAATCTCCGAGGGCTATTTTTAGCGAACCGAAAATATTGACGACAATTTATAGGTGGATGAGAAAGATATTCAAGATCAATTACCGCGAAATCACGATCAAAAAGATATTATTTATTTACTGGAATAGAATAGAGCATATCTTATATATTTACGTACATGTAATAAAATAGCATGCAATTTAATATAGACAAACTACAAAATGCCGCCGGCGCAATACAAACATTTTGTAAACATACATATTTTCTAAAAACCAAGTAGAATATTTCAGAACTATCCAACACATCTTCGCAAATATAAAAGTAATGCTTACTTAAATATCAATCAATATCAAATATAACAGAATTTCAACACACTTTATTTAATTTAAGACATCGACTGAGGGTGCTTGATGGAATTTCAATATTAAATTTGGATTATTGAGATTTTGTACACTTCCATGTATTTTGTCACTAACGACCCGGGTTTCGCCTTTCGGCATCTTCAGGCATTCGAGCACACGAATGGACTCGAACTGACAGACGTACAAAATCTCAATAATCCAAATTTGATAAACACTTGAGATTTATATCCATGAAAATGCCTAATAATGACATGAAAGTTGTACTTACTATAAAACAAAAACTTACGTTAATTGAAAAAGATGAATCTACATCGAACCTCCGATGAATGTAGAGTTTGCAGCCAAACTATTCGCAATACAGTTAAACAAAAAATAAAGTTGGAGGAGTTTACAAGAGGTGTAGTTGATGCAGGTCCTTCCAAAGAGAACTTCTGAGTGAAGCCGCCGATTAATTTCGCATTGATTTTAAAGAATATTTCAACCAGACAAGAAAGGGAATAAGGATGCACGATAATAAATTATCAATCGCATTAGTCACAACACAACACTTATTCTGAAGAAACTTTATTGGAGTAAATCGACCCATGTATATTCGAATATAATTATATAACTCTTAGGAAAATTCAAATTGATATTAGAAAATCTTTTAAAGATTCATGTAAACCAACCGAAATCACAGATGATTTTTAATAAATAATAAGTATTGAACATGGCAAAAATAATGGCTCAGTTCGAGTCCATTCGTGTGCTCGAATGCCTGAAGATGCCGAAAGGCGAAACCCGGGTCGTTAGTGACAAAATACATGGAAGTGTACAAAATCTCAATAATCCAAATTTAACACTTTATTTAGTTCTTAACATAATATAATATTGGTAGAATATTTTTGCATGGACTGTATCACTGTTGGACTTTTAGAATAACCTCCTGCACATTCTCATGAATTATTTTCTGAGGACTTGACATAGCCAATCGTATTTATTTACACATTATTACTAAAAATGATAACTTTCATGACACTTCTCTGTTTACGTTTGATAGCTACATGCCATAGATTGAGAACATATTTTAGTTCCGACTTCTGCCGGTGGCCAAGTTATAACGGTAGATCAATACGTAATGAAACATTGGTATATTTTTGTTTTAATTCATATTTTTTCAGTATATTGTATATCAATTTGACTAATGCTTAATGTCTTATAATGACTCATAACGGGTAATTATTTGTTCGCGTAATATGAATCAGCGAATGATCTTGATGCGGACAACACGACAGTTTTGTTTAACTTTGCAATTCTCGAGCGTGAGTAATTTATACTCAAGTCATTTCATTTAAATGTGGGTAATTCATTTTTTTTAAACTGGGTTACCAGATCCATAGCAGACACTGTTATCTCATTTATATAAATGTAATGTATTGTAATATGTGTGCTGTCGATTGACAATCATTGTCACACTTGTAAGATATGTAATTAGATACTTACCTACATTTGGAGAGCAAACTCTACTTATTAGTAGTCCGAGATGAAATGTTATAATATATTCACGACAAGGTCGTGTAATTAAGTTTAGTAAAAAAATATGTCATATCTAATTGCTATTGTATTTAAACTGCTACAATGTTTCCAATGATAATTAACTAGGTTAAAAAATTGAGCAATGATGTCACAGAATTTATTTGAAATACTGTCAGATGGAATATGGATGATTACGTTTATTCAATAATAAATGTATTGTGGACAGTCTATTATTTTGTTAGATGGCGAATTTATAGCAAGAGTCAGTTTATATATTACGTCACGTAGGAAGGGAGGGTTTCGTCTAAAATATTGTGATAAATTGCGATGAAGTTGCAGTGAAGTTGATTGAAAATGTCACAAAACCAATTAATACTGCCTAATAAAAACTGTCCCGTATGTTAGCGTTAGACTTCTCGAACAATGAAACCAACCTGTGTCTACGCCACAATTCCCAACTGATGAATCCTTGAAGCGCAGGATTACTTTCGTCAACTAGAGTCCCTCCACGACCTCTACAGAATGCCAGTGCCTCTCTGAACTTCATAGGTTGTCGGTTGTAGAAAATATAGCACTTTCCATTGTACGTGGCTGTACTTCCAGGAGGCTGGTCTCTGAATTGTGGACATCTTTCAATCGGCAAGGCTTGGTCAGTATATACGAACGCTTCGCATATAGACAACTGGCTAGGACTGGGCACCTCGAGGTGCACACTGACAAATGCTCCAGGCATCGGAGGATTGCACGGGAGGAACAAGGGTTGTCCTTCTTCCAAGAATCCAGTGAATCGGTTGCAGATAGGGTTTGTTCCTAAATCTGGTCGGTTATTTCCCACTCGCACAACTATCGTAGCAGGTTTATTGGTGCCTGAAAATATATTAAATTTAAAAAAATATTAGAAAATATTATACTATTAAATAAAGATATAACCGTTTTTGTTTTAATTCAACGTAGTTATAAAAAGTGTCAAGAGAAAATATACTTCTGTATTTATACAATATATTTGGTGATGATCAAAGTTGGCCGTCTCAGCAGAAATTGAATACAAGTTGAAAATAAAATTTTAACTGCCGTAGGGATCTTGAATATAAACGTTTGATGATAAGGAGAGGTTTGCAACAAAAATAATTAAGTAAGAATTTATTATTTTTGTCAAACAAATAAAAATGTTAAGCATTTTTTAGAGATCTGCATCAACATAATTGCCTAATATAAAATCTTAATAATAATCTTACCACAGCAAGGTTTTCCAAAGTCCAAGCGGACCAGCTGCACCATATATGGTTCCAACAAATTGACGTACCACCAAGGTACTCTTTCTGGCTTGGTAAGTGTACAAGTGTCTGCACTGAAGAAAGAAGAAGTACTTCCATCGATTGCCCTTTGAGGAATCCCACCTTGTTCAGTGCTAATTTGCATTGGCGCCTTGCCTGCAGCGACATTTAGAACTGTAAAATAAGAAGAAAACAAAATTTTAAAGTACTGATGTTACAAAAAGTTATTAACATGACTAAATCTATTATATATATTAACGGAAGAATTGTTTAAAGAACAATTTTATTTGAATGTTCGTTCAAAGTGGTTGGTGACTTTATAATGACCAGAACTGTTGTCGTCATTGATTCGGATAAGAAGTATTTTTACTATGACAACCTATTTTAAAAGCTAAGATATTTACATATTAACGTATTTTTTATGATGAATTCTTAAGGATTTTTTCATGATGAAAAAGTTTAACAATGCAACGGAGTTACTGGAAAAATATAGTGGTTTGTTTTTCGGAATAAGTTTTCAATTGAATGTCAAAGTGAATCAATTTTGTAAATAAAAATCTTAAGAAGTATTTCGCGTTATATATATTTACATGTGCCATTTTATACCACACCCCTTGATTAAGTTTTATTGTAATTGAGATTGTGCCTTTTCCTATTGTTAATCATCCTGATTATAGAAAATATCATCGCCATCTTTTTAGACTGCGCAAGTAACTCGATGTGCGAAGAAAAAAATGCTTTAAAATTAAAAATGAAATTAATAAACGTAAGATTGACAGCTAATGTTTGTAAACATATTTTCAACGATGAATTATGGATATTTTATATACTTTTATGACAATTAGATGCCCTACAATCTCTTAAACTTTCTTTTCAGTAGCAGTTTATTCTACTGTAAACGATATGTACATAATTTGACATATTTACAATACGAAAGCAGTCGCTTTTGTATGCAAATATTTATCTCAATCTAATAAAGTTATTGTCGGATTATTTATTATATTTTAAGTTGCATATAGAATGATTCAGTAATAAGATATAGTTGACTTGAATAAAGGTAATTTGAAATAGATTTAATGAAAATTTTGATGAAGCATTTATATTAAACGGGCGTTAATTAGAGAATAACTACTTGGAAAAGCGTAGCTGTCCGCTCGATTAGGTTCATTGCAAATTGGAAGTACATTCATGTATGATGTTTTCTGCAAATAATAACGTTTAAAGAAATCAGCTAATTGTAAATTTTTCTCAAAGTGTTTTCTACCATTTAAGGATGAAACCTAAAAATTTTGGCTCATCACTAGCATTATCAACTGATCTCCATTATCAAGACAATTCTTCATATTGGGAGTGGGCATGGTTGGATATTCATTAAAAGGTTTTTTAAAATTGGTAATAATCTTTAAATTTTTTACGAATTCATAGTTTTTGATCTCGTTCATATCCTGACCATGCTTTCATTATAATGTTCAAGTCACACGTTGCTTGCGCGTAAAGTATGTATTGCCACTAGGGCTTCCAAACCGGTTTAAACCGAAACCGGTTAACCGGTTTATTGGCTGTTTTGAAAAAAACCGAAAACCGGTTTATTTTCCTCGGTTAACCGGGGTTTCTAGAAATTTCTCTTTCCATATTAAATATAATAGGGTTTAATACGTCTATTCATATGTAGAGTTATCAGTTATTTAAAAATATAAATATTGTTCAATTATCTAGTTCCTGCAATATAAATGAGGTAAAATTATGAACAACAATCATTTTTTAAATCTATTTGACGTTACATACAAATTAATATCCAAAATTTGAAAGGATTCTCATATTATATTTTCGATGAGAATAAATCTAGTGTTACACAATAGCTCTTATTGAACTTACGACACATCTACGTTTATTATTTATATTTCAGATGCAAATAAAATTTGGAAAACCCCTTGTAGGTACTATTATAAAAAATATATATATATTTATAATCAATTTTTTTTCTAATTTTTCACGATTACTTCTGATTTTTATTAGAAATATCTGATTACTACCTAAGCTTGGTATTGTAAAAAAAATATTTATAACGAGGAATATAATATTGCTTATCTTATCTTATATTTCGCATTTTCTTTTACCATGTCCGCTTCCCAGTGTGAAGCATACGACCTTATAATGGAGTATCTCAACAGAAGTTTTATACGAAAACTGCTTGTTACTCAGTTGTTAAACCTCTCTTTTCGAAGATAGTAAGGATAGTAAGATAGGGCTAGGACAGGAGTAGCGCTCTCAGTACGCCACTTTTTTAGGATCGTACTGGTGAGAGAGAATTTTAGACACCACATACACCCATTCCTTCGAACAGAAATTGATTTATGGTACTCTCTGCTCAGGGGCTTAATCCCGAGACATCCGTAACCGTAGCCAACGACGTTACCAACTGCGCCACAGACGTCGACCCCATTACATCAACTTAAATATTTTTAGAAAGATTTTTCGTTGTTAGAAGTTTTTAATGTTGAGTCAACATCTAACATAACTGCTACCCAATAAAAAAATCGAGAAAGTTGTGTAAAAAAAAAGGTATAGTGATTTCTAAGCCAAACGGGATAGTGTGTTTTATTATCTATTGGGAAAATAAAAGTTTAAATAAACAAACACATATCCACAAAGTCAACGGAAATACAAAAATTCAATTGTAAAGCATGTTTGTTGGTATTTCCGACAATAAGTGTCATAAATCATAAATCGTTTGTCATAAATCGTTTTCTTAGTAACCTTTACTTTAGACTTAATCTCTTGTAGTGCGAAAGGAACAATAATAATAATGTCTCACAAATATTCGTAGTTTAATGAAACACGAGATGCAAAGTGCATTAGAGTTTTTAAACAATAAAGAAAAAATGGTTTAAAATTGCGAAATAATGTTCTTGGAATATACAATCATAGTACCTATGATAAATATGATAATATACACATTAATAATTATTATGGTATCTGTTTAAATACTTATTTTTGGTTCTATATAATACACACACTACAATTATTGCGCCAAAGCTATATGCATACAGTAACAATTATATATAAATAAAACCATAATGTGGAGCATATGGACTCTTAATGGAGTTTATCGCAACATAAATTGTTTCTACGAAAATTCTTTATTAATCAGTTGCTCAGCCTCTCTATTTCGAAAAGAGCAGGAATACAAGGATAGGGCAGGACTAGTGGTTAGCTAATCGCTCCCGTTACATCTCCTTTTACAGAATTGGATATGCGGGAGGGAGTTTTAGACATAGGAGGCAACTGTATTTTCGAATAGAAATCTATCAATAGATTTAAAAATCATTTTATGACCTCAACCGAAGCCAACGACGTTGACCACTCAATTCATATAAAATAATATAGGTATTTATACATTCAATGAAAAAAAGTTTTGAATGAAAGTGACATTAATGATTTGATGTAAAGGCAAAATTGAAATTTTATGTCAGTTATTATTTGAGAGTAAATTAGTTTATTTTGTTTTTGTAATAATATACTCTAAGTTACATAATAATGAAATAAAAATAATTTAGATTATAAATTATCAAGATTACTAATTAATAAAATAATAGTATTTACTACATTGAAAACGTAACACATTATTTAATATTCATTCCTATTTAAGTATATAAAATTTTAGCATATTTTTATTTTTCTTTAAAATACAATACATACAAAATATGTATTCTTTTTTTACTCCGTGCGCAATTATCATGAATGCATTTGTCTTTTCTGCATTTGCATTGTGTGTATATGTTTCATCAATGCGTTAACATAATAATTGAATTATTACCAATTGTATTTTGCGTCTGATTAAATATTTTGTTATGGTGCGTTGTATTTTGTATTTGTGTTGGTGTATATTTAATTCACTTGTATAATAATAATACAGGGGCTCCCAGCCTTTAAGTACATTATTATATCAATTATCAAAATATATTAAATATACTAAAAATTATTATATCATTCTCAAAGTCAGTATGATCTTTGGCATTGCATTCATTGGCCAGTGCCTCATAATAAGGAGAGCTTGATGATATTCCTGTCAGTAAACAATCATAAAGATGCATCCAGTGTTTATCAGAGCAGCCAGACAACATAAACATTTCGACTTATGCAGACAAATGAGTTCGAATAACATTTTTATCAAATGAGTATTTTATAAAGTTGAGAAAATGAAATTGAAGTAATAAATAATCTGTCACAGTAATTTTACACCGATTTCTATAGAATTGCCGCGATAAATTTGTGAGCGCCGAGCGCACACAAATCGGTGAGCAGGCGCCATGTCCGCCGGCACGGGCTTGAGAATCTCTGTTATAATACATACCTATTAGTTCATATTAGTAAATTTTATGAAGAAAAATACCTTGTTTTTCAATCGTTACACTATTACATCATGGTACCAAAACTGGTTTTTGGAAAATAGTTAAAACGTATATTTCGGTTTAAACCGGTTAACCGGTTTTTTCGTCAGAAAAAAACCGAAAACCGGTTAGTCTTTTTGGGCGGTTAATTGGAAGCCCTAATTGCCACCATCAAATTCGAAAACTATTCGTTTTATTTTCTTTTTACATTATAAATGAACACAATTTAATGTGAAGTTATTCGTATAAAAGACGTCAGAGCATCACAAAAATAACCAGGGCTTGGCTATATCGATTTACTACACTATTTTAATTGAGGTTATGTCTGTTTGAAGAATTTTGATACCTTAATATTCGCAGAAATGAAAAAAAATAACGCTAACTTTCTACCTCATAATGCGAACTGATATGATTCATAATATTTTTTGCGGTGCAGCTAAGCAAATTCCATAAATTATTATACCAGCCGAATATTGATGACTCAAATAATAAAATATTATATATTGTTTACATCCGCGTTAAATGCTTTCTTTCTATGCGATTAAAGTAACGGAGCATATATGAATCAGATAAAATACACACGGCAATAAACCACTCAGTAATGAAGGATAAACCCATTCGTTAAATGCTTCTAACAAATAGAAAGTTCCATTTTTTGAGAATATGCATTACACATTCACTCTTATCCGGAAGTGCCGTTACACAAATTTGTTTAAGTAGTAAACTTACGCATTTTAAATGTTTACCGTAAACAGAGAAATTTATTCTTTCTACATGACGTGTCACGGTAAAGTAGTCAGGGCAAGGCAAGGCACAGAAATTTATACGACCTCTTTCAACTCTACCATCGCCAACATTGCGATACTTTGATAGTAAACGAAAGACTAATTCTGATAATATAATCTCCGATTGATATAATAGTCACAATTTCGTCAGCTAAATCAAATTTATGGAGCTACGTATATTCACGTACAAAAATTGTCTTAATTGATAACTCGCAACTCTGCGAGTTTGAACAATATAGCCTGACTAAACTAGAATTGAACTAGAATTCACTGTAATATAGCTGTCGTCTTTAGAATCGAATTACACACCAAATCTCCGAAAACAAGAGCTCAGTATGAGTTTAATAATAAAAATAAAATCCGAAAATATGCGGATTGTTACACTTTATTAATAAAGTTGCATCGAGAGGACCGTATTTTTTATTTATAAGAGCGTACATATTTCCTACCATTCTTTTTTTAGATATTCTACATGTTTTAGAAACAGGACCGGATTCGCTCAGTTAGTCAGCATTTCAATTGGTAAATTCAACATCTATATTTAAAAAACAAAAAAAAATCTCAAAATTATACCAGTAGCCTTTTTATTTACATCGTATTTTATTGGATTTTTCCACTAAATTGAAGTTCTCTCAGTATTCAGAAAATAGCAACCTATAAAAGAGTTTTCTTTGTACCTATTGAATGTATAGAACATCATATAAGGTTGATTAGTTATATATAAAAAAAACGATAATACGAATAAAATCTAATTCATTGACTCATTCAGATTTTAGCACATACTTCAATACCTTCCTGTAAATGCCCTGCTTCCCTTTGCTTCCCCCGCAATCAAAACTTATTGTACTAATATATAAATATATTTTTTTAAGGTGCTAACTGTCAATTCTTGGTGGAAAGACATTATATTTAAAAAAAATAAAACACAATTCATTTGTACTACTTCCACATATTTATAATGATCAGGACCGGTTCTGATCATTATATATATGCGGAAGTAGTACAAATGAATTGTGTTTAATTTTTTAAAATATAAATATTTGTTTGAATTTCGTAATGCACGTAAATATAGACCTTATTATACATAACGTTAGATGCTAATTTCACTTCCATCGATTTCCACATGTCAGCTGTGCCCGTTAAATATTGAGTCAGTTAACGAAACGCGCCACACACAAAATTCTCGTATAAGGTAGTCCAGTTTCCATTCGATTGTCGTATTTTTGTTAATGGAAAAATGCTTCTCACATAAAGAAATGGAAGTAATCCCTTCTGACCAACATAACATAAAATGTACTACACTTTCTAGAGGAATGTTTGAGCTCTCTAGTTCCGTATTTTTACGGATCCCAGCACGAGTCTTTTTTACATATCCAAACGAAATAGCGGTTTTTTCGTCATTAACTTCACGAAGAAGCGGTTTAAAATTCGTCATTTTGACAGTTGGTTAACTAACTAGCCATTAATGAAAGTGCTTAATCAAAATCCCTCGGTATGTATTTGTAATCATTTAAAATATAAATATTATAGTACTGTTTGGCGCATCTATACCTATGCGTGTACATCGGCGTATATTAGTGTGAGTGAGTCTGTTAGCTGACGGCGCATTGCTATATTACATATTATAATGATACCAGTTAAAAGGAAAGAACCCAAATTTCATGTAAATGACATCTAAACTTTTTGAGTTGATAAATATAATTATGTCATGTGTTTTTTTTTGGGTAGAAGTCACTAATGATTGAATGACTTGATAATAAAAACGAAAGACAAGTAAGGTGTTTCATACAAACAATACATAATTAAGTATGGACAGCTTTAATCTTAACAAGTTCGTATCTAAAAAACTTCATCACGATTCTGCGTCGGTTTATGTCTTCAGTCACGATCTCTGTTAAATAATAAAAGTTTTAATTATTAGAATTAGTCTGTACCGCAAAACGATAATAATTGATATTATCATCGGTGAATCGTTTAGTTTTCGCCACTCTGCCACCAGTTTGTGGCATATCGAGTAGTAATCAGTAAAAGAGAAAAGCGCAAATAATTCTTTTATTCTACTTTGCTACACGAGATTGCGTTGACCGCAAATATTGTGAGCAGAAACCTGTCGCAATAGTTCTTCCCAAGAATCAGCACGACCGTGAATATCTCTTAATATAAAACTATTAAAAAAATGTTTATTTATGATTGAAGTCTTGCGTAAACCAATTATTTTCACTCGGTTAATGTAAACTCCCAATAAATATAAATTTATATTCAATATGGACAGAATTCATTGAAATAGTTGGCAATAAATCTATGGCGTTATGGCCGATGTTGATATGTCAATTTTATCTTAGCTTACAGTAGAAGAAATATGAACCTTGGTAAGTTATCGAAAATTCAAAATAAATGGTAAATTCCTAATGGACACATTCATTCATTTTCCTTGCTTTATTGTATACATGTTTTATAAGAATTCTATACATACTTTTTTAATTTTTGATTATTATCATTTCAGATGCTTGTGATAGATTTCAAAACTCAAAAGAAAGCGTTGAAAGACATGAATGATCAAATATAGGCGAATCAGGATATCGGGATGGATGTTGCAGACTGAATGAGCAATTAAATCTAATGATAAAGACTACCATACCGAATTTCGCCACCACATGATGAAAAATGTTTTATTGTGTGAATAAACACAATATGATAAAAACGGACAACAATATATATGAACTTTTGCCATAACGCCGCAGAAATATAGCAGTGTTAATTCTAAAAGTTACAAATAATAATGATTTAATCGAATAATAACAATTATTAGTAATGTAATTTATTATAAAATAATTTATTAATATAAAATAATTTATTTACACAATATTCCAATCAATCTACAATACTCCCTTTCATATATAAAATAAATCTGTCATTTTAATGCAAAATATTATTATAATAGATCATCAGCATGTAAATACTAAATTTATAGTATTTTTAAATAAAATAAACTGTTACATATCCATTTATGCATGTCAATTTACAGTAAGTACATTCGCCACTTAGGCTACATAACTCGCTACTATATCTATGAAATGAGTTTTATTACTATAGTTAACGTAATAATTAGTTGAAAAAATATTTGTCTGTCATGCCAACAATTTAAATTAACAAATGTTGTCGTATTAAAGGTAAATATGTTTAAAAGAATGCAAATCGTTTTCTGACTGAGAAATTACTTAATGCTGTTGAAAACATTGCAATTCTGTAGGAAGTTTAAATGTGAATCGACAATTGTCAAAATAGTAAACATTGGGAACAAGGTAACTGATAATTAAGTTTTTTTATGTAAAATCACGGTGGTACATGAAAGTTTTCTCTATGATTTGTTCTAAGAGCGACCATTTGACATTCAGAAGACTTTTTCATAATGATATTACATTCGTACTTCGCGTAAATTATCGGTGTCCCTTATCTATGATAATTCGACATTATCCTATTCATAATTGAATTTCCTACAGAACTGCATTGTTATATCAGCATTTAGTAGATTTTCGGGAAGGAAAAGAATAGCATGTTGCAAAGCATATTTAGCGTATTAAAAAATTAAAACGATTTTTATTTTCATATACCAGGATTAAAAGCAATCGACAAAGCACTTAGTTTAAGTAACGCCTTAGAAAAACGGTTTAAAATCTTTACAAATTTTACATTTTAAGTTGTATAGCCATTGGTTATCAGCTGTTTAAATTACATGGAATGGAAGGTGGTGCATTCTATGATAATATTTTTTTTGTAAATGGCTTAAGTAAGAAAAACAAAGTTGTTTTCTAATCTTCAAAAATATTTTAATGTTAATGCTTTTCTAATGATACATAATAACCGTAGCGTCAGCTGTTTGAATATGAAAGGATGCTTTAAAATAATTATAAAAACGTAAACAGTTGTTGTAATTATTTTCGAACCAAGACGATAGTGAATGAAAATATAAAATTAGTAATATTTTTATTCCACTGGCTGTGGTACTAGCTGTGACACATGTTTAATCTCTTTAAGAAGGATCTTCAGACGTAAATTATTTATTTATTAGGTGAACAATGATTCTAATTATTGACATATAAATTTAAAAAATTAAGCAGAATCAAATCTTTTCGAATTATTCATAATAGAACCATATATATCGACGAATAAAACACCGCTTGTAATTCTAATTACATATTGTTTTATTTATTTATTAATGACTGGTTTTGGTCATCATCTAAAAATTCTCACTTGTTGTGTAAAGCCGGTTTTGATCATACAAAATTAAAACACAATCTGTAAAACATGTGCTCTAGTTTTTGTAATATTATTAGAACCAGTCTCGATTAGTGATGGAGAATTTTCCACTGAAGATGACAATTAGTTAAAATGTTCCCTACATCAGCGAAAATGGCTCTGATTCGCGATGTAAAGTTGTGTACATTTTGTGTTTCATTTTTACAAACAAAATGTCTTTTAATCATGAGTGGACAGTGAATGTAAAAAAGACGTGCTGTGCTAAGAAAATTAATATTGAGATTATAACAAAAATATATTGCTGACTACATTAATTTAATTCAATGTAAAAAGTTAGCACTTTTAACAATGCTTCAATCGGCTCTGTTCTATTTCGATCTCAATTATAAAGAGTTTCTTTTCTATTATATTACACATTTAAAAGTATCTCTAGTAAGATTAGTACAGTTTATACAGGTATAAGTTTCATAAAAAAATATTCCGATATACGCAAAGGTATCGGTGTAGTGTTTTTTACTTTTACGATTGAATTTATTCAGCGCATCGTTATTATGATTACGTTCATAAAACAATTCTCAACAGTCCATAATAGGTAATATGTTATCTTAACGGCGATTAGCAAGCAAACTCGCACTTTAATTTAAATTATTTTATCTCTTCGAGATGATAATAATTACGATAGAACATTTAAAGTTAAAGTATAATCATGCACTTAAGTGTCACAACAGATGCCCGGTAAAAAAACGATTGTTGTAATCGGTTTCTTGATGCTTTTGAGCTGGTAAATTATTAGAGCGAAGCGATGTTTTGAGACAACGCGGTGAACCTAATGGCGGGTTCACAGCTAGTTATCTTCATCTGCGTTCTTCTGACGGTTTGTGGACTGTTCCGTTAAGGCTACGTTGCTTGCTTTGGTTTGTGTTCTTCTACTACAAACGGATGCTAAACCGTCGCCTTAGGTAAACAAGGTTCCATCTGCCATTTTTTTTTACAAAATCACTTTTAAATGCAGTTTTATTCGCATTAAAAAATACGGTTATATCTACATTTAAAAAGCCTTACAATTGTTGTCCGTCAATCCATAAGATTCAAATTAGAAAAATTTTCTATCTGAAAAATATACAAATGTTACAATGCATCAAGGTTCAATCTGAATATATAATTAGACATACCGCGTGTAAGAAATCACACTCTCAAAAGTGGTCGTCTCTTTCATTCACGTATGTGAATGCGTAAGTGTATTTCATTAAAAAAGTAGCATTTTCTGAAATCTAAAATTGCTTCTCCAGAACAGTTTTAGTTTTTGCAGATAGAACCTTGTCAAATCAGTATTTTGGTATAAAAGTGACAGATAATTGGAGGAATATTAATCTATCGAAGAAGCCCTATAGTAGAGTTGTAAATAATGATATTTTTTTGTTTTTATTGGGTAAATAGTTCAATGCTAAATCCTTGTCCTAAAAAAATGTCGAATATGATAAAAATGCTTTGAAAATTATATTATTCATTTATTAATAAACAACTAGTTTTAATGGTCAATTTATCTTAAAAAATGTTGACTGACTAGTCAATCCGAATAATAGTGTTACCGTGTGGCAATTTCTCAAGCAGTTTAAATACATTTGGCTTTAACTTTTGGTGTAGAAGAATATACGTAAACCCAATTCTCCTTTTGCATGGGGCATTTTTACACGGTCTTTTTGCACGGTATAAGAAAACGGACCAATTATTTTTTTACATAATTTTTTTCCTTTACACGTTTACAAAATTATTATAAAATACAGCGTATGTACATATTTAAAAACTCTTTGGACTTGTGAATGCAAGACTGCTCTTCTGTTTTTCAATTTTATCCCTTCTTCCTGTTTTTCCATGTCTAATGTGTAATTTAAATCGCAAAACATGTAAATTTATTAATTAGTGTATGTATAGAATGAAACAATTTTATATATAAATAAATTCGAATTATTTTTGAGTTTGAGAATTTTATATTTTGGGGTATTTTTCAGTAATGGAACCTATCTCCCATTTTTGTATGGGCACCTTATCTTTTTTACATGTTCCCATGCAAAAAGAGAGTCGGGTGTAGTTGTGAAAATAAGTCATTATCTCATGATCAACCAGTGTTACCAATATAAAGTACCAAGTAGGCGTTTTAGAAAGAACACGTAAATGGTTTTTGCTTTCTTTGAATGTGTGTTAAAATACAATGGTTTTGTCCCAAATGTTGCTGTCAACAGCAATAAATGGACAATGTAGAGCAACATTCTATGTTATAAAAACCACGAACTTTTTCTTTGTAATGTAGAAATCGTAAGTTATTAATGAATTTCAGAGAATTCTTAATTATTTATCGGTGAATACGAAGCCCTGTCAACTGTGATGATTAAATATATTGCATGAATCATGTCATTTTTCTAAGGATTGGTTCTGGACTTCCACTCCCATCATCGAGGATACAACGGTCATTGACAACATTATTATATACTCATAGAAGTCTTGGTCTACTTTCTACGCCTATTGGTATAAGTAACGTAGTCTCCCAATAATGATACATTGATCTTCACCGGTATCATCGATAACCCTCGGACCTCTGCGGCTTTTGCGAATGTTGCAATCTATTTTTTATTCACATATCATCAACATTAAAATATTAGTTGCTATAGATGATATCTATGCTGAGTTGTTATTTATTCCCAGCACGAGAAACACCAGTACGTGTCAATATTTCCGATCTAGATAGAAGATTATTATTTATACGGTTGATAATTTGATTACGTGTTCGAATTTTAAATCTTTGTTTTATCGCCAAATATGAGAAACGTATTTTTTATTTTTTTGTCTATGATACTTAAACGTCTCGCACCATCATTTTGTAAAGTGAGTTTGTAATCTCGAAAGCTTGACAGATCAATATAAAATCGAGCGCAGACTTTTTACCCACATTCTCGGCAATTAATTATCATTTTACTAGATTACTGCTTTTGTTGAATAGAAATTAATATTGCAAAACATACTATTTAATTGCTACTGTGGTGATGTTTTCAAAAGAAAATAGACTTAACTAATATTCCGTTATACACATCCTCTTATTATAAACAACATTAAAAAGAAATCTTCCCACAGAACATTAGCAATTGAATTGTTTTCACAATGCCTTGCGAATTTTTACAATACTTTATCTCGGACCATTTTCCTTCCGACATCTCAGCTATTGATAGGTATAGATAGCTGTGACTGCGATGAGATAAAAAAAAATGCATTCTTTCGATGCAACGATTTTTTTACATTTTCATTCAGGAACTGACAAGAAAATATTCATTTTTACACGAATTTGTATCAAAAATATTCTTATTCAATATTACCACGTGATTTGTGCTTTGAGTTTTCGTGATGTGCTCAAATCATAACTAGATTTATTTTGTATGACATTAATTAAAATATAGAATTTGCTGATTTTTTTTCATATCGCGTATCATTTATGTGTGAACGTATTATGGAAAACGTTATTTTATATTAAATCAAAGGGAACATACATTTTTTGTTTGAAATTACACTCAACGAAACGCACATATCGTGGTTATTCTGGAAGAAGACACTAACTGAAAAATACTAGTTTTGAGTTATTTGACTTTAAAGTTTAGCAAATGTTTGAAATGATGTACATTTTTCATTTAGTTTGTTTGCACAAAACTATTTTGAAGTGAAAGTATAATTTATATAAATAAGTGTGTTTTTTCATACGATAGAGTTTGAAATAAGAAACATTTTGGTATAACTAACTCAATATGTCATTTTTCGATTTAGTGTTTTCTTCCAGAACAGTGACGATATATTATATTTAAGTGCGCATTTATTATGTGTGACCTTTCGCAGTGTGTTAAAACTAATAAAACTATAAATTTTCTTTATTTTAAAAGTTTAAACGGTTTTCAATGTAACAATGTGATACGATAATTCAGAATTAAATTTTATTCATGTATTATTTATAATAATATAAAGATGGTCGGGTATCAACAAACACGCCATAAGCTTTTAATTCTAAAATTATTATAAATTTATTGATAAGATGATTTTATAGTGTAAAGAAAACACAAGTGTATTGGTTTTATTTACGGAATTTACAATTATTATCGTTCACCGCTAATTATAATGGTACCATTTAGAATTTAGACAACATACATGATAATTGAGAAACAGGCCGTGTATGGAAAATTAGAAATATGTGACTGTTGGCTTCTTAGTTGAATGCTATGTTGTTATTCATAGAGGAAATCAAAAGACAATGTGCAAGTTTTAAATAGAAATTTCAGTCGCAGACGATATAGGCTCTGAGTAGCAAACTATTTTATTTCGTTTACTTTTTTTAAATACCTAGTATGGCGCGATGATAACTGCAGCAAGCGCGCGGCGTGAAAACGCTCGATAAAATATCACAACCGCCACATTACGGAAATTCCCATAGTTGATTAATTTATTCAAGAAGCGTTGGCGAGAAAAGTGTGCCATGCACTCAATAATATTATTATCCCAGCGAACAAAAAAGAACACACATCTGTGATGCGCCATTGTTATAAGGAAAAGTAGTAATAAAGAATAAGTTTTATACCTTGAAGCGTCAGAGGTAATGGAGTAACCACATTTTGGCAGCCCTCCTAACAGTTTCTTGTAATACAGTTCTAATACATTAAAAAACGAGCTACTTTCTTGTAGAGGTTAATATTGTACAGCTCCTTAACCCAATGAACGCGCTGGACATGTTTATATGTCCAAGACTTTATCTATTTATTTACGACCAAACTAGAAGTTAACAATTGTGGATATATGCTTTAAAAATAGTTCAAACCTTTAGGTAGAGAAATTATGCAACAGATCGTGAAAATATCGAGTAGAATACAAGGAAATATATTTTTGAAAAGAACTTTCGATATTCAGTCTTTCGAATTTCAGCTTTAATCGCAAAGTCGTAGATAAAACATTTTTCAGCTTCTTCATTGTCTTCGATTTATTTTAGCGAGAATGCGACGAGTTTAGTTTACTTCTTGTTGAATTTGGAATAATTAAGATATATTTCACATAATTCTCTTTTTTTTACTGTTGAAATTGACTGAAAATAAATTCGTGTGAAAACGGCTCGCGCTGTAAGGGTTAATGTGGATCTTCCAAATTTTTTTTTGATATGATGCACTAATATGTATACTGCCAGACAAAGGCTATTCAGTGTTTATTGATTGTTTTAATTCAAGTGCTAACTTGCGCTGGTAAAATATTTATACACTGGCTATATTGAATTCGAATCAATTGTACTATCCGAGATGTTTTAAAACTTTTTGATTTGTACATTTCCTAATAAAACTGATTCAAAATAAGAAATGTAATAAATTATAATCTGATATTATTCGTCTCCTAGTTGTATGTTTTAGAATAAGTTTTTGTAACGAAATGTTATACCTACGTTAGATAAGTATATTGGTAATAAAAATATCAGCCCAATATTACATTTAAAACTTTGCAGTCGATATAACACAGGTTGATTATATATTACATATATTTATTTTTATGTTACATCATTGCCATCATCATTTATTATACTTGTCAAAAATTGTTTGATACTCGAGCTCCCAACAGGTGGGTCATCCACTACTAATTAAAAAATTGACAGTGATGCAAAATTAATCATAAAAAGAATATTTCATCGTTGCTTAGAATGTGAAGACTTTAAAATCTGACTAATGAAGATGTAATAAGATTAAAATGCAATTGCAGTTACAAAACCGGGATTGAAATTATAATTCTGGACATAATGCAATATGTAAAAAATATATGTTATAGAGCGAAATAAGGGTGAACTTAATTAGAATTTGAAACTGGAGATTACCAGGTATTTTGAGTACGTTGATAAACAATATTGTTAGAACATCTACCAGTAGTATCTAAATAAATATAAAATGGGTTCGTGACTATAAAAAGTTTGGAAAAGAGCGGTTTTAGAATACTTTTTTTCTAATATTGAAATAAGGATATTTTTTTGATCTAAAGAACTTTTAATCCTCTTATTTATTTTTAAAATAATTTCGGAAATAAGCATAGAAAATTAACTTTCATGCTTTTATAAGAATTTAAATGACCTTAATTTAAAATTTATACTTTCTAATTGAATTTGCAAAAGCATATCGTTTGTTTTTACAGGTATTGGTTTCGATTGGTAGATAATTTTGATGGCACGGATTTTTTTTTATTCTACTCCAATTTTATTTAATTTTTTGTTTAAATAAATAAACATAAATAGATGAATATGATTATTTGAAAATATTCCCACGGCGTTTCTTACAAAACGAGTCTAAACAAGTTTGATATACATAAGGACAATATTTTAAAAGTAATATGATTGTACATTATATTCAGGATTGATTGAATATGGATTAGGAAATGGAAAAACGTTTCATAATACCCCGTAGAAGTTGAAGGCATCAGATTCATTTTCAAAATAGTTCGGAAGATCATAGATGGTCACGAATGGTGACTTAAAAGTTTTTCTTACTGCTTGGCTATACGATCCAAGAAAGTTTTGATCATTGATCAATTATTAGTAAATTTATACATTTTCACCCAAAAGTATGTTTTTATGTTTTAATATTTTTATTCTTAGGGGCAAAGAGAGAAAGATTAATTAATTAGTTATTCCCTAACCCCATCCTTCCATATAAACTGAAATAAAGTTGAGGGACCACTTTACCAAAATGCGTATAATAAGTCAGTGGCGGATTACCCCATAAGCACACGAGGCGCGGGCCGTGGGACCTCAAAAATACTTACATTTAACCCACCTCATTCAAATACAGTTTTCAATATTTATTATAATTTTACATGAAATTATTATAATATCACAACACTTTTTTAGCTAATTAAATAAAAAATGTAATGTTTTTCAATTTATGTTTTCATTGGAACGCATTTATTAATAATTAGATATTTGTGATTAAAAGAGATTGCAAATAGTTTATTTGTTTTAATACTCAATAATATGATTATATCAAATAATGTTTGAGGTGCTTTTTTGCTATCCGGAAAACAGGGAATTTAAATTATATTGCCCTTGCAATCTCTAAAGTGCTTAATCGCCATTGAATAAGTTCAAATTACCCATATTTATAGTGGATATAGTTGAAAAATACTGTCATCAGTAAAAGCGAAAATCTCGCATTCAAAATCAATGTATGATTTCAAAGTTTGGTGGTCCCCATGTTCTGTATGTCATGGGAATGGTATATTAACCAGTGTCGGATTACTCCATAAGCGGCATGAGGCGCTTGCTTGCTAGGGGCCTCAAAAACAAACTTAAAATGAACCATGTTGAGTAAAATTTTGTAATAAACGTTTATATGGCTATTTATGATGCACTTATATATGAGCTGTTTAAGAGAAGTGTCATAATATATTATACAATGATGTTCTAAGTGATTTAAAATATTTTTTAGATTTGTTCAATCACATTGATTTCAACGAATGTCAAGTGAATTTGAATTCAATATTTTTTTGTTGAATTCATAATCAATTAATGTATTTTTTTTCATTTTTTCATTGGAACGCCTTCAACATTAATAATGAGATTAATCTAACAGTGATTTGCGAATATAAGAGATTACACAAAGTGAAAGAAATCGTATCCAAAAAATAGGGCCTCCGAATTGTATCGTGCCTGAGGCTTCCGAAGTGCTTAATCCGCTACTGATATTAACGTTTTTGTTCGTGGTATTGTAATAAAAATATACTAATTGATGAACACGTTGGTTCGTATGCGTACCACAGGTTGAAAATTAACGTTGAAAAGTAACGCTAGTGGAATTTATGTTACAGAGGTCAACGACTACGAGACGGAGAAGAGATAAACAATTATGCTGTACGTATATTCCAGTTATTCGAGATCAGGGACGCACAATGCCAAGGTGAGCAAAGTATATGACACGTAAAATAATACATTTTTTATACAAACGCCTACGTTTGTCCTACTCAGATTTTTTCTATTAGTATTATAATTAGGCATCTTCAATCCACTGGTGGATTTATGTAGTCATATAGTTTTTGACATCACGCCTGCAGTGTGACGTCTTACGTAATACCAAATCTGACAATCACAGTCAGTGGCGGACTGGCCATACATGCCAGGTTGCCCGATGGCAAGTGGGTCCCGCTGTATGTTATATGAATACTTAACAAAGCAATTAAAATTGTATGCAATGCTAAAGCTCATAATCGTACACACAATACGAGTTAACGACAAGTACTTTAGAAGAAAATTATCTTGTCACAAATATTAATATTTAACAAAGCTCCGGTAATGTTGGTATTCATTTCAGGCGAGCGCTTTCCAAATAAACACAAAATTATTATCTACGGCCCAGCCTTCCATTATCATTGTTAGCAAGCGGATATAATATATCTCGGAGCTGTTAGGCAGTAAACAAACATTATTCTTGTACCTAGTTACGTGGCCTCAAAAACCACCGAGGGCGTATGCAGTTTGCACGGCACGACGCAAAACATAACATCGTACATTTTGCACACTACCAGTGATGTGCTGCTATGGGCTCGCAGTACGTCTGCCAAGATGGTTGCTAAAATAATTTTGGTTCAGAGAGTTGGTTCTTAAAATACGGCTTTTTTATTTATCGTAATTCCGAGATCGTATTTTTACACGATCACAAAACTTGCGGCCGTTAATATTAGGATTCTAAATGAAATTATTAAGTTCAAAATAAATGAAAATGATTTCAGAGATTACATCGATAATATTTTAAGAAATGATCGCGATGAATTTCCTGAAACTGTCAGAAAAGCTAAAAATATTATTTATATAATTGCAATGAGGTCTGTATAGGCGGAACGAGGATTTTTGTTAATGAATACTATTTGCTCAATAATAGGATAAAATAACAAAGTATTTAGTTCTACATAATTTTTATCAGGTAAGTCGGCGTCCGTGGCGCAGTTGGTTTCGTCGCTGGCTACGGTTACGGATGTCTCGGGTTCAATTCCCGGTGCGGACGGTTTTCATAGATTGATCCTTCAATCGATTTATGGATTTCTGTTCGTAGTCTGAGTCCTCCCTCCCACCAATCCCATCCTCACGGGGCGTAACGAGAGCGATTAGCTAACCACTAATCCTGTCATAGCCCTATCCTTCTATCCCTACTCTCTTCGAAAAAGAAAAGAGAGGTTGAGCAACTGAGTGACAAGCAGTTCTCGTAGAAAAAATTCTGTCAAGATACCTCCATTAGGAGACCATATCCTCCACATTGGGAGCGGACATGGAAAAAAAAAGTTGATAGCTATTTCAGCTTTACGCCAACGTCAGTACTATACTTAAACTTATTACAAATTTAACTATTCGACATATTATATCAAACTTAATGACCATTAATTTGATATGTTTTCCACCGACATCATGGAATTCCATAACATTAGTTAAAATTTTCCTTTTTAATTTGAAAAAAAAATGTATAAAAATTGGGGGTTGATGTTTACCAAGGGTCGAGCCGGTTGATATAATTTAAGCAGTACGTCACTGCATACTACCCATGTTATTTAAATAGCTTATATTCGTAAAGAACAAAATATACAATAATGATAAGTT
Organism: Himalopsyche phryganea; assembly: GCA_022494535.1. NCBI lineage: Eukaryota > Metazoa > Arthropoda > Insecta > Trichoptera > Rhyacophilidae > Himalopsyche > Himalopsyche phryganea. The sequence goes on along the minus strand of JAGVSL010000176.1, from coordinate 630,836 downwards.
CATGGTGCTTTTTCACATGGAAAAATAAATCATAAAGAATCTCACGCTACAAAAATACTTTCCAATAATCTTCATCAGAGAACGATGTTCTTGCAATATATCTGTAATCAATTTTCACATTGGTAAATAGCTGCGGTATTTTTTATAAAACAATTTGTCACAGAATTATTATGTTTTCGAGAGAAAAAGTATATCGTGATGAGGAAAAGCATTTTTAAATGATTGCTTGCATAACAAAAAATACATTCGGCACAAATTACTGAAAAATATCAAAGCGGTTAAATTGATTATTTCGTTTTACTACGACACTCTTAGTTAAATATGCTAAAATTTGAGTCAGCATAGATCAAACGCGGCCATCTCTAAAACATTGACGTAATGTCAGATTTTTATTGCTATGGTTAAATAAATTGATCAAAAAAACTATAATCCTACTAATTCGATCAGAGAGTACAATCTTATGTAAAACATAGCTTAAGATAACGACTGAGGGTGCTTGATGGAATTTCAATATCAAATAGGAAACGTTCAAAAGAAAATCTCCAGCAATAAAAACAATTTAATTCTCACAACAATACGTCATTTGATATTAACCCTAACAGTAACCATCAATTAAAAATCAGTTGGTATGTATATCTAAGTTTTATTTCGGCCAATTACATTTTAATGATAATTGGTTCTTATAAAAAACCTTAAATTGACAAATTTTATGAGTTTGTAATTGTTTATTCGACTATCAATTCAAATATCAAGGTAGTTCCTGGACTTATTGATAATATATTTTCTTAATTTGTCTTAAATATCGTCGTATTTCTGGAAGAAGACTATCTGAGAAATACTAGTTTTGAGTAATTTGACTTTGAAGTTTTTCAAATGTTTGAAATCCTATTCCTTTTTCATTTAGTTTGTACAAAACTGTTTTTAAGTAAAATTATAATTTGTAAAAAATAAATGCTTTCTTCCACACGGTAGAGTTTGAGATAAGGAACATTTTGGTATAACTAACTCAATATGTAATTTTTTTGATACAGTGTTTTCTTTAAGAGCAGCGACGATATAAGTGATATAAAATATTTACTGTCAGTTAGGTTCATCCATTTACTTAAATGCCCGAAGACGCCAAAAGGCAAAACCGCACTCGTTAGTGACGAAATGCATGGAAATGTAGAAAATTTGATCGATTCAAATTTGTCAAAGATAACATTAGTTGGTTCAAAACTGACATTTTGTAATATTATTTGAATAAATTAAAATTGAATGGAGATGGCTACGTTTGATTTACATCAACACATCTGGTTAAATTGATAAACGAAAGGCTTCTGAACTTTTTTAGTTATTTTTAGACATAAGACACGTTTTCGTTAGTCAACTAATATTAAGTTGTAGACTTTCTTTAAAATATGTAACAAAATTGACTTTCTTGTATCAATTTTTGTTCGTTTTCGAACGATCGCCAGCACCGGTGTGTACCCGAGGACTGGAAACCAGATCAGAATAGAAATCATCGAGATGATAGCTGGATTGTCGCTACTTTCTATAGCGATACAACTTCTAACCAAAGGCGGTTTGTGAATCACAGCGTTTATGCCAAAAGCTTACACGGTTCATAAGTTCTCCTTCTCGTATTCTTTACGCGAACAAATTAATAAATTACTATGATTGAACAGAAATCCATAAGTCCACATAAATCACTGAGAAAATAACAATGGGTGCGCGGTTAAAATGCACATACTTGAATTTGAACGTATGTTTGCAATTTGATTTTCCCTCTAACATCTGTTATTTGTTTGAAAAACTGTGCCATATATTCTACACACCGTTTATTGAATGGGTGAATGAAGACATCACCAACATGAATACTTTTAGATAGAAATTATTTAATATGTCCATAAACTGGAAGTACACGTATGACAGTTTTCAGCTGGCTAGTTGATCGTAAAACGAACCCGCTCAGCGGTACTATTCTGCCAGGACGGTGGTTATTGGTAATTATGTAAGTGTTATATAAGTATTGGAATATTATGGAAACCGAAGCATATGACTATATATGCGTCATAGAATGAATATGTCACTAGCTTAAATACATATATATTAGATAAATATATTACTAAATATATAACTAGCTTCGCCCGTGATAGAGGGCGCTAAACTTAAGACGTTGGCGTTGAAAGTTAAAAATATAACCGAGGACCGTCCATCATGTAATATTTATAGTCCACCAACTAAAATGACGTCCGTGTCGTGGCATCGTGGCGCAGTTGGTAGCGTCGTTGCCTTTGGTTACAGATTTCTTGGGTTCAATTCTCCCGGTGCGGACGGTTTTCGTAAATTGATCTTTCAATCGATTTATGGATTTCTGTTGGTACTCTGAGTGTTTTTGATGTCTAAAAACTACCTCCCTCCCACCCAGCCGGCCCTCACGGGGCGTAGCGAGAGCGATTAGCTAACCACTAGTCCTATCCAAGCCCTATTCTTTTATCCCTACTCTCTTCGAAAAAGAGAGATTCAGCAACCGAGTAACAAGCACTTCTCGTAGAAAAAATCTGTTAAGATACCTCCATTGGGAGACCATATGCTCCACGTTGAGAGCGGACATGGAAAAAATAAATATAATGATGTCGAGAGTTAAAAATAGCAAAGTTGACCTCTTAATGGCAGACAAAATGACATGTGAAACTTTCACGTAGCTACTGTACACTGTTTGGGAGGAGTTCTTGTAACAGACAGACAGATAGACCGGCAGATTTGTACGTGTATTTTCAGCTATTTAGTGTAGTATTAAAAAAACAGACAAAAAATTTCCAGTACACAGTACAAAAAAGTACACAGTACATACTTTATTTTTTAAATAACATGTAACACCGTCTTAAAAGAAACTTATAATTTTTTTTATGAATATAAGCATCAAAAATATTTCAAATAGTATGTTCATGTGAAAAAATGCATTTCTTATTGCGAACTTTCATAATTTGTCGGTGATAATACATAGAGGATGAGGATATGAATTTAAATACAATGACAATTTCGGAATACATTAATGATTTGAAGTGTGCCTCGTAAGAGAGCCACTTCTGTTGGTATGTTTCATCGTCGCCATGCAAACACAACCGGCAATCCCAAATGAGTCAAAAGGAATGCACAAGGATGGCGAGTCAGTAGGTGAATTGCAAACGGTAACTACGTGTCGTAAACTGTATTCGCCCCCGAATTAAATGTGTGCCAACACTGCTTTCACAGCTATAGAAAGACTTAATTCATCCGAACTAGTTATGTTAAAAATGAGATTAATCTATTACATGAAACGCAAATTAACTCTAATTAAGCTAGGTTTAAAGCTCGTCTTTACTGCGTTGCATCAATGTTTCAAATTCTCATTGATTTTGTTATATTTACATTGACCAGTTAAAGCGACAGAATAAATTATAAAATTCCACAAGTGTCAAAAATTGTGTTGCGTTTTGTTGTCAGAAGAAATAAATTTTCAATAAAAGAACATTATAGATGGCAACATTGTTTACTATTTTGAGCTTAGAACTGACATCCATCCATAGAGAAATATTACAATTCGATGGTGTTTTGGCCAATTGTTCAGGAGAGAGTAACAACTGTTTTAACGGAAAACATTATATTACGCGCTCATGTAAATTCGTTTGTTTGAAGATACATAGGATTATACGTAGGGAGTGACGATATAATAGTGGATTAAATCAAGTGTACTGTAATGCAATCTATCCATTTCTTTTGCTGTATATAAACAAAACGTGACGGATTATTCAAAAAACTCTTTATATGTATGCCAACACTGTACGGTACATGAGAGTTAATAAAATTTGTTGTGATACAATACTCATAAAAAAAATTAACACCTATACAAAGCTTACGAATAATATTATACACCGTTACGCGTAAAAAATCTTTAGACATTCGAATGCATTGTATATTTATTATCTCTCGTCAAAATGACGCATATTTTAAAGATGAGCATGTAAACGTTGGTACGTATATAAAATATTAATGTTGGTACATTAGTGCGAATCGAAGGCGTCGATTGAAAAAATCAAAATTTCCTCATGTCAGTGTTCGTTTTCAAAAATTAGGTAGGTCTCATGTATTCATTTTGTGCGACCCACAGTACGGCATAATCTGGCTGAAGGTCATTTAACTGGATAATGTCAAATTTATATTTGATACACTACTTTTATCTTAAATTTTAGGGAAGACAATAAATGCAGATTTTTCAAAGAGGAGTATTGCGTCCAATGGCGTGATTGTTTTTCCGTTACGCAAAGGCGCTTATCGCTGTTATTATTCTGATAGTTTTGACGTTTACAGTATTTAAACTTAAGGTACCTCACCAAGGTACAAGCTAACCGTATATTGTGCTTTGAAAACAGATGTTTACGGGGAATACTAGGGGTACGGTGGTTTGATTTTGTCAGGAACTCCGAAGTAAGAGAGCGGATGAATCAGCCTCTTAAAAAAAGCGACGATGGACCTGGGTTAGACACGTGTTGCGGAAACCCCAGGGGAGCCTGAATCCTGTCTGCCTCTTCTAAAAACCAGATGGATTCCGTCGCCATGGAAGGCCGCTGATGACCATCCATATGATGTATTTGACGGAGCTACGGGACGCTGGGATAACCTGGGAGGAAGTGTGGAGACTGGCGGGGGACAGAGCAGCTTGGAGGAACTGCGTGATGGCCATGGAATGGAATAGGGAGTGGATATGGTTAAAATTTTTTTTTTTAAAAGATTGCGAATCGAAAGCAGTTGACGAATTTTAATTTGAAATTGAACTAATATCAAATACAAAATACACATGTAGATATATACACAAGGATCTGCTATTTAATGAAAATTTTATTAAATTATTTTTTTATTTGTTGATGTTTTTTTATTGTTTATATCTTAATTTAGATATATCAATTTAATAAGACATTACTAATTAGTGTATGTTGTGACTATGACGTAATACTGAAATAGCCATCAAAACAATAAAATAATATCTTTTTACATAAAATAGTCGTAGAGGAATTCTACTAATAATGCATTTTAGTCTAAAACATAATTAACGCCTGCTAAATCTATAAACCGGCAAACTCCACGTGGGAAAATTTTTCAGGACATGGAAAAAAACATCACGCCGAATTTAACGACTACAGAATACATTTCGTTACTTTTATTCTTAACTAATCGATTGGCGAAGTCGGCTTCTGTGGTCTAGTGATAAAAGCTTTACCTAAGCGATCAGGTGGATATGTGTTTGAAGTTAAAATCAAATTAAGATTTTTTCCATTTAAAATTTACAGATCGTGGACATGGATGTTTGTGATGTGTCTTCTACCCGAGTTGATCTCGAGTGACTTGAGAAAACAAAATAAAATGCTTGGCGTCTTATTTCCTAAAAAAATTACCCGAGTGGAGTTAGCCGTTTTGAAGATTAAGCAGTCATTATGATAATGTAAATTAAATAACGGCACTTCTTTGTTTCTTTTTCAATGTAATTGGGCTCACCGTGCAATGCTGTCTTTCTGCACTATCGTTACCCTTATAACCGCCAGGTGATCGTGTACAGTTTGTATGTTGGTTGAGGTTATTTCAGTCATGCAAATCGTTCAGCATTACCATCTTGTTTTTATCCGCATAAAATTAATGTGGATGACAATGCAAAACTTTGTTTTTGCATCTTTGTTTAATCGACTATGTCAATAATTTATACTGAAAAATTTAACATCGGAGCTATGCTGTGAAATGAATATTTCGGAATTAATTGAATTGGCATTTTTTTTTAGAACGAAATTATAATAAGGTGTACATATCAAAGTGTTTAATTTCACAATAGTTACATGAATTGGTTGACAGCTATTATTGTTTCATGCCACTGTCAGAACTATGTTTATAATCAATTTAGTCTAGCTATATTTACTGGTTTAAAGAAAGTTCAATAATATGAAGCGTTTGAGAGCAAAAACCGATATATCGACGGTGTTTGGGTCAATTAATGTAACCCTCAAAATTGAAATTGTTCAGGAGAGAGTAAAAAATGTTATACATATTATGGTGAGTTGTGTTATGAATCTATCTGAATTATTAAAGTCCCACAAATCAAACCATATGTATAACCCAACCATAAACGAAACCCAAAACAGATTCACCCACTTCTTGCAGTGTATTTAAACCCAGAATAATAGCACTAAGCGCTGGTTGATAGGAATGCCTTTTTAAAATTCATATAAAGCTAATTACATATCTATGGTGTTTTGACCAATCAATGTAACTCTATAAATTAAAGTTGTTCAGGAGAGAGTAAAAACTGTTTTTATGGAACACATTATATGGTGAGTTGCGTTATGAATCTTTGAAATGTACTCCTGTAGATTCTTATGTTTGCAGATACGGTATTATACGTAGCGAGTGTCGACATAATAGTGGCTCACATCAAGTGGCCAGGTCAGAATTTTTAAATCTAAAACCAATGTAAAATGATTTTTCTCTTTCAAAAAGTGATCAATTTATTTTTCAGTTTACAGAATTTGGCTGAGACCTGCTATGTCGTATTTGAAATGAGATTCAATCATTAACCCATTTCCGTATCTTCTGAGGGTTACATCAATTGGTCAAAACGCAGTCGATATTATCTTTGGAGTATTAATAGTGTGCAGCGTTTTTGCGCTTCACACAAAATTGACAGGAATCTTAAATGAAAACTAAATTAAGATAGAAGATAACAATATACGATTAATTAAATTTATTAACGGCGAAGAAGATCGCATAATTATACCGGTATAAATGAGAGTCAGTGAAATCGTTTCTAGTTTTAACCTATCCATTGATTGATAAAAAAGTGAAAATAAATCTAGAAAAAAATCTTGCATAGTATATGCAAAAATGTTGATTGCATATTAATGCAAGCAGGTATCTATGCAGGAACATAATTATGCAACAATGCTAAACTATAAATAAAATCGATTTTACTTTTTTTATAAATTTCACTGGGCCAAATGAATAAATTAATAAAACGCTTTCAACTGCTGAAGTAGGTTATTAATTCTTTCTTTTCTAATAAAAAACGTTACCTTAAATTAATTAAAACTAGTTGCCTGTTTGAGCTTCCCATGAGAGTTATTATTCAGACATGAGAAAGAATATGAAACTATTTGATATTCAAAAAAATATGTATGTACCTATGTTGTTAATATTTATTTAGTTTTTTCTAAACGGTAAGATAGTGCATAATGCCAGAATATTAAGGTGTATAAATAGATACGATAAAGCACAACCATGTAAAGTTTACGACTATAGCACTGCGTATAAAATATAGCGCGAACTACACCGATTTCCATTGTGTATGATATTCAGGTGTTGTAATATGTTTAATTTCTTTACGTATCTGTTAAAAGTAAATCAGGTCAAAGGATTTTTTAGGCACGCGCCTCTATTTGTAGTGGGTTTGCAATGAATACTTGTGTCTAAAAGCAAATCTTATTGTCGAACAACGGTACTGCTGTCTTGAGTACAAACTGTCTGCCTTCTTGTCGCGCAGTCGCGCCTAGGCACTCTGATCCCAAATTCAGGTGCTTGTATTGTTGCCAACACAAACGATAGTAGTTCATTGTGTCAGTGTGACTAAAAATCCGCCCAGCACTACGAGGTACAACGACCAAAGACTAATCCGAGTGGAAATTTGTGTTAGCACGGATACGATTTTCACTTATGTATGATTCATTCCTTTAACGGTCATTTCTTTGCGATGTTTATCTTACTTATTTAATTTTTTGTCTTGTATACAGAAAGACAAATAATTCACAAACATATTTTTGTTATAAAATAAATAGTTCTCATTTACTCAATATTATATTTTGATTTTTTACCTATTTGAGTAAAGCAATACCAATCACACTATAAAATTATAACAGATTGTGTTCTTTCTATGTTTAAAAATATTAAAAGGCAAGAAAAAGTAAAAATAAGATTTTTAATATAACAAATAATATTGATTTAATTTGTAGAACTCTCCTATTACAAGATAAACAAAAAATATTTACAAGTATATCATGAGGTTACATGTAAAAATGTTTTGTAGTTTTCTCACAGATATTACTTATGCGAACAACAAAATGATATGAAATTGATTATATGAACAACGTTAAATGTAACTGAACTGTAAAACAATAGGCTTGTTTTGTTTTCATTCTGGCAATCGACTTTCATCCAGCAAAGAAAACGAGAACGGAAAAATCATTGAAATGTATAGTCTTCCGGCGATACCAACCGCAGGAAGTATAATAGTTATGCAATCGTCTAATAATACTGTAAACACTTGCAAAAGAATGACCAAATATAATTTACATAATAAGCAAGGCGCCAAGTAAAGTAGCCCGCGAAGACATCGGAAGTGCTTCCTTTTAATTTTGGGGGTAATTGGAATACATTGGAGTGTTATTGCGGATAAAAGAGCGGCAAATTATTTGAAATTATATCATAACTCGGTTCATAACGAAAATGCATTTATTGTCGTTGATAAATTTTAAATTTAGAACTGAACAGAACTTGCTTAGTAATGAGCAAGACTCTATGGTGTGAATTAGCATGATATTTGGATGGATTGTACGTTATTGTGAGAGAATGTAATATTTGAACTTAAACAACTTGTATTAATTGAGTAGGGTACTTCTAATTATGTACGACAAAGTAACGAAGCTTGTTTGATACAATAGAGATTTTTTTTCATGTTGTATCCATTTGACAGCTATCATGAAAAAAATAATTACGTGAAATTAAATAAATACAAATATTGTGACAGTCATGTAACGCGTATTTGGCATAATTTTATAAGGAAATTAACTAAACGTCTATCTTTGTTTGTGGCTTGGAAAATATCCACTGCGACATTATAATACACTAGTTGTTAGTAAAATATATTTTAAAGATATTATTTTCAACATAATCTAAAAGAAAATTAATCTCGTACATAGTTTTTTTAGTATTATTGTAACATTCGTCATGTTGTCTTTTTATGACGACGTAACAACAATATAATATAAAATATATTTTTTTCCATTTCCGCTCCCAACGTGGAGAATATAGTCTCCTAATGGAGGCATCTCAACAGAATTTTTCTATGGGAACAATTTGTTATTCAATTGCTCAACCTCTATTTATCAAAGAGAGTAGGGATAGAAGGATAGGGCTAGGATAGGACTAGTGATTAACCAACCGCTCTCGCTACGCCTCGTGAGGATCGGATGGGTGGGAGAGGAGGGAGACAACAAAAACACCCACACTACGAACAGAAATCCATAAATCGATTGAAATATCAATTTATGGGAATTGAACCCGAGACATCCATAGCCGTAGCCCACAACGCTACCAACTGCGCCACAGACGCCAACAATCCGTCTGACTATCGGCGTCTGACTTAAGTTACTATAATATAATATTTATAATGGGCGGACTTATGAGTATAACTTCATTTTGGTCATTATACGAAAAAATATTCCAAATATAAGAACGATTCAGTGGAATAAACAGTACACGTCGCTGATGCTCTACAAAAATTTTAATACATTTATGCGTATATTAGACTAACTTACACCTGAAATAAATATGAAAAAAATATTTTTATTTTCTGGTAGAAACAGTATAAGTTTGTTCCTATACGTACAAGTTCATTAATTCTGATTTCGATGACATTTTGTTATGAACCTTAATACTGCTGATAAGAATAGTAAAAATGATAATAATTATGGTTCCCGAAATATCGTCATATTGGACTTATACTCATAGGTACGCTAATAATAGATAGAGTATAGTGTGACCGTACACAGTGTTTTTTATTTTTTTATTTGGTTGACGTTGTTGATGCTAACTAACTGTTCTTGTATTAAATGTATTTGTGTGATAATTTATGACGGCGGATGAGTGTCGATTTCAAGCCTCGTCAAATGGGGTTCCCAATTCACTACTATTTTCAGTTCATTGTGTCAGCGAGACGTTTTAAATCCACCCAAAAAGAATGGAAAAAGATAAAAATCCGATTAAATATTTATTGTGTTATGGCAGCCGAATCCCCCGTTATTCACGGAAACAACGATAACGGTTGAGAAAAATCATTGCAATGTGATACGACTCCGAATATTACCTTTATGATTTGGATGCAAATAGGCATGAAAAAAAAACACAATGTACCTACTCAGGCACAATCGGTTTGTTCTTAGAAGAAAACAGCCGTAACATTTTTTTGTTATTATTTATGGCCTAAATCGTTTTTAGTTGATTATTATTGTAGAGCTTACGCGAGCATTAAAGTAGTTACTGTGAGAAAAAATATTATTTTATATTTATATATATATTTTTAAGATGGATTTTGGATGAAAAATAAGAGTATAAAAAATCTTTACGGATGAACTCAGTTGAAAGTATAATAATATGAACATTTGACGCTGCATATTGTGTTGAATGTTGAGTTCATAAAAATCAATACGCATTAAGTCAGTTTTTGCTGATTTTCTGTTTTAAATACCAACATTTATCAAATTTGGATTATTGAGATTTTGTACACTTCCATGTATTTTTTCACTAACGACCCGGGTTTCGCCTTTCGGCATCTTCAGGCATTCGAACACACGAATGGACTCGAACTGACCGAAAGGCGAAAGCCGGGTCGTTAGTGACAAAATATATGGAAGTGTACAAAATCTCAATAATCCAAATTTGATATTGAAATTCCATCAAGCACCCTCAGTCGATGTCTTAAATTATACCAACATTTATGCAATTTAATGATTTATATACTGGTAGAACGCATGACGTCATGAGAAATATTTTGAAAAAACTACAGCATTAAGTCATATTGTTATTTTTTTTTTCTGGAAAAAAACATGATATAACTTTAATTCATCTATACCAAATCTTATGATTTACTATTAGTTTTTACCCGGCCTCGCCCAAGATATTGGACGCATATATAATAGATTATTTGGACGTTTGCTTTGCTTACAAATGACCTTTAGGACGATCCACTGATTATCAATACCCACATTATCAGATTTAATTATATTCATCGACATGCAACTTCTTTTGATTTCATTTTGATAAATAATAATCGTTCCGTCTCAATTTTAGTATACATGTCAACCGAATATGGATAAACAAGTTTCCTATATACAGTTGATATTAATTGCATATCGATTATCCCATGGAAACATGAGTGTATACTATGAATAAAACGTCATACGAAATGTGAGTCTCGTTAATCTGTGCATTCTCAAGACAATATCACGAATCATAATTTCATTTCCAGCGATGATGATGGCAACTTCATTTCCACCGGTGCGTTAAAGAAACGATATAAGAATGTCAGTGTTTTAAATTAAAACATGATGGATGATTTTTCGCTCAATTTTTTGATTTTTTTACAAATTTTACGATTCAAGCATGAACAATAATTGTTTGAGACGTGTATGCTATAAAAAAATTATAGTTGCTTAGCGACGCGACGTTGAAAATCACGGAATATTTGGTACGGAGCGGTTGCTAGGCAATCTTCCTGGGCTTTTGTTGATTTTTTTGCAACGTCAAAAATATCGCGTTTTCAGTTTTAGGTTAAAAATTAAACGTTGAGAGTTGAAAATAGCGCAGTTGATCTAACAATTGCAGCTAGAATGATTTGTGAAAATTTCACGTCGCTAATGTGCGCCGTTTGGGAGGTGTTGTGACCGACAGACACATATTTCTACATGTATTTTGTGCTATACAGTAGAGATATGCCAAAAAGAATATTATTTATAATACACAAAAAATCTTTTTAAAAAACAAACAATTGTACTGGAGAAAGAGAGTAGTTTGAAAAAAATACTGCTTTAAATGCGATTATCTCAGAACTTGTTTTTATGACTCAAAGCCTTCTCGATATCTATCTTGCCAGGACTCACACATGGATAATTTCGACTGTTAGCGGATGTTTTACAGCCGTAAGAAGCTTTGAGTGAAAATTTACACGATATTGGATATTACTTCAAATCAATTGTGTCAACGCCAGTTAATATTCGAATTGACAACCGATGTTATTATTGATGAAATTAATTATTATTCAAAGAATTCATAGAATTTTTTTAGTAAATTAAAATATACTTTAATTTATTTACATCGCGAAGAAAGAATGCCGAATGACAGTAAGACGCTTCAAATCTTCAATTATTTTAAATACTTATTTTAAACTATGCCACTTTTACTCAAAAAAGTGAAATTAATTGATAAAATGTGTTAATTACGGGAGTTCTCAAAATATTGTTGAATTTTGTATGCTTTTCATCAATACAGGTTTATAAACCCGCTCTGCGCTTTGATATCAACTTAAATAATTAATTCATTTTAAATCTAAATATTTTATTAGTTTGACCCGTAAAATTCGTAAAATACAGTTATATCATTCATATGGAGACATGTATTTATCATAATTTTTCAATATATTTAAAGATATTCATTTGACATATTTATTTACATCAAATAAATTCAAAATAGCCATCAACATGGCCTATTCTAATTTGTCTTGTGTTACACTATAAAAAAAACGCCTTTTCATTTTCTTTTAAAATAAATTATACGATTTGATTGTCAAATTGGTGGATATTAAATAATAAACATATATACTGAAATACGCTAAGTAATTGGAGCTCTGTTAAATTAAGTAAGTTTCCGGGAGCGGTCAATATAAATTATTTTTAGTTAGAATTCTATATACCTATGTGTGTTTCTTGTATTTTTTATCCTCAAGTTCAATCACTTGTCTATGGTTATTAAGTGTTATTTTTTTCCATTTTAGTACATAATTAAGATTTTCAGTGCCTATATTAATATTTTTTTTATTGTTTTTTGATGACTGCGTTACATTTGATTTGGAAAACAATATATTCAATGATACATATCAAAACATCAAAACCTCGGCTCCATGGTGCAGTGGTAAAGGCCGTTGGCTTCGGTTGTGGATCTCACGGGCTCGAATCCCAATACGGACAGTTTCATAAATTGATTTTTTAATCGATTTGTAGGTTTCTGTGAGAAGGCGTGAATGTTTGTAATGTTTACAATACCCTCTTATCTATCTGATCCTAAAAACGGGGCATAGCGAGTGCGATTAGCTAATCAGTAGTCCTGTACTAGACTTATCTTTCTATCCCTACTCTCTTCGAAAAAAAGAGAGGTTGAGCACTAAGAAGCAAGCAGTTCTTGTAGAAAAACTTCTGTTGAGATACCTCCATTACCAGCTCATATGCTTCACATTAGCATGGGACAAGGTTTAAAAATACAGATTAGGAAGGTCATACTTTGTAATTCTGGATAACGAAAGAATTTAATTATTGAGAGCGTGGCTTTATAACAAAATATATAAGTTTTTTGATTATTATGGGTATATTCGAGTTTTTTTCTGTTTCTTTGTAGATGTCAGTCTGATTTTTAATAAATAAAAAACCCAATGACCAAAAAAATATTTATTCATATATTCATTTCGCTAATAGTAATAATGGACAAACATTGAAAATTAGATATACATAATTTAAGACATCGACTGAGGGTGCTTGATGGAATTTCAATCTCAATAATCCAAATTAGATATACAATTTAAAACATGAAATTACACCCAATGTCTAATCGCGGGAGTATAAAAAGGTTCGGGATTAAATGCCCTAATTGATACAATTCATGAATCACCGATTAACATGACTTTAATTTTCAGAGAATTATCCAACTGATGCCTCTATAATGTAAAATGCAAGAGCCCAAATGTTTAACTCGTTAATCCAGCACTGCCTCCAATACGGGTCTATATTTTCTTCAGATTGTCTTGTCTACTATTTCATTGAATATCAGCATTCCTTAGCTGCCGCTTCTTGTTGCAACAGTTTACATGTGAGTGTAAAATTGATGGACGCCTGGAATTGATGTACATCAAATTTTAAAATTTGATTGATAAGCTTACACATTAAATTAACTTGTATTTTCTTGCGATAAGAATCAGGCGATATTCCAATATAATATTTGATCACCTTTGTGACCTAGTGGTAAAAGCTCCACCTCGCGATCAGAATATTCCACACTCAATTTATGCTAAAAAAAATTTACCATGTCCATCCACTCCTAATGTGGGGCATATATATATTCCTAATTCAGGTATCTTAACAGAAGTTTTTCTACGATAACTTCTTGTTACTCGGTTGCTCAAACTTTTCTTTTCGAAGAGGTTGGAGGAATTCTAGACATCACAAATATCCATGCCTACAAACAGAAATTCATAAATTAATTTATGAAATTGTCCCTACCAAGGATTGAACCAGAGATATCCGTTACCGAACGACGTTTACCACTATTATTATTTTTTTAAATTGAATATTCGATTTGAAATCTAAAGTATAAATTTCATGCAATGTAATTTATAGAAATATCTCAATTAAATGAAATATGATACTGGCAAACAAAATATGTGTTGTTCATATTCCACAAATTATTTTGAGATAGTTATTGAGTATTTTCAAGTGGACGTGATAAGAGGGTTAGAGACAAACGATAATGGTACTGATTACCATAGCACTACTAATTAGATGATTTTACGCCAGTTATTTGTACTATTATTTGGTTGTTCTTTGTCCGAAGGATATCTAAATTTACTTTATTTTTATATTCAAAATGAATTCCCGCAACGTTACCATAAATACATTTAACGTTCACTATTAAAAGTTCATATACAGAATCTCCATGTGCCAACATTGTATCCAAAATGTGAAATTAATTCATTTTTTGGTAGCTGTTATTGAAAAAATGACAGTGCACCTCAATAAAATCAGAATGAAATAAAAATTATAAAAATAAACTTGTACTTAATTTTGTAATTAGTAATGTCTTGATAATTAATTAAATAAATACTAAAAAAATGTTGGCAGCCGTAATATGTACGTAGAAGGGGTACGATTCCGGTTGATAAACCGCTCCTAACGATTGCCGTTATCAGCCAGAGGCTACAATCGACCGTCAACCTGTCGGCCGTCATGTCGTTCAGCTCGATTATCAGTTCTCAGATGCGCGCACATCTCATCGCCGAATAATGAAGATGACGTTCTTGGATAACAGATTTTTCGCATACAATTGACCATTCAGCTCTTCAAGTGTATTTTATATTATTGTTAATCCATTGTAAATAATGTATTCTTTATTCCTTTAAGTAACTGAATAGCGATTCGTTTGCAATGTATAACATAATAAATAAACTTGTTCATTATGTTTAATTATTTTCAGAAATATTGTTTGATATTTTCAAAACTTCGAAGGTTGTTATTCAAATCCATATATCTACATTGTTATTCAAATCCATATATCTACATTGAATTAATTTATTGTTTTTTATTTTATTTATGTATTGTTACTGTTTTTTAATAAAATATTAAATTCCCAAACAGATAAGATCATTTTTTTTAAATCATAATATTGACGGTGTTTTGGCCAATTTATGTAACCCTCAAAATTGAAATTGTTCAGGACTGAGTAAAAACTGTTTTTCTCGAAAACATTATACAGTGAGTTGCGTTATGAATCGTTGAAATGCACTCACATGTTTACAGATACGGTATTATACATAGGGTGTGTCGATATAATAGTGGCTTACATCAAGTGGGGGGGGATCAGGATTTTTAAACCTAAGACCAATCTAAAATGATGTTTCCCCTCCAAAAGGGGGTGAATTTATTTTCCTAATTTACGTCATTTGGCCGAGGCCTGCTCTGCCATTTTCGTATTTTTTGAGGGTTACACCAATTGACCAAAACACCATCGATATAGAGATATAAATATTCAAAACTATGTGAATGTCGTTTCTGAGAATTGGTTGTTTATTTAGTCAAATATTTTGTAAAATCAAATCAGATTTTATAAGCACAATTAAAATTTTATTAAGTCACATAGTACTAACTTGAGGAGAAATAATTGCAAAATAATTTACCAAAATAGTTAAAATATGGTACGTTAAAAGTAAAAAACAAGTTTAATATTCATGCTTCTAACTGTCAGTGGCCGACTGCTAAAGTTCTAGGGCTACTACCCTATTTGGTTACGAGGTCATGAGTCAGTATATACGGACGGATACATTCAAATACTATTTTTTTGATCAACTCTTTTCCACTTCATATCCAAAATATGGACGTTGGGAGAGCAATTCACTAACTAATAGTTCGTTTGTATTGATGTAACACTCAAAATTGAATTTTTTCAGGAGAGAGTGTTTTTATCGAAAATATTATATGGTGAGTTGAGTTATGAACCTTTCAAATACACCCCTGTAAATTCTCGTGTTTGCAGATACGGGATTATACGTAGATAGTGTCGATGTAATAGTGGTTTATATGAAGTTTCATAATTTTTAAATATAGAACCAATGTAAAATGATGTTTCCCTTTCGAAAAATGGTCAATTATTTTTTTTAATTTACATAATTTGGCCGAGACCTGTTTTGTCGTCTTTAAAATAAGATCCAGTCATTAACACATTTTCGTATTTTTTGAGGGTTACATCAATAGGCCAAAACACCATCGGTATCTTTTGTTACAGTAAAAAAGTAATAAAAATATGTAAATAATTTGAAATTGAATGTATTTTAGTATAATAGATGATAAAAGTATCATTTATAAATAGTGTAAGTATAATTAAAAGATGCGACAGTAAGTCAACAAAAGTGTGTTCATTTTTTTACAATTACGTATTTTTA
This sequence comes from Himalopsyche phryganea, assembly GCA_022494535.1. NCBI lineage: Eukaryota > Metazoa > Arthropoda > Insecta > Trichoptera > Rhyacophilidae > Himalopsyche > Himalopsyche phryganea. Next base: position 614,086 of record JAGVSL010000176.1, on the reverse strand, counting down.
AAGCCGATCAATTATACATATTTCAATTGATAAAATTGTTGAATAGGATATAAACTGGTAGATTAAAGAAGGTCGTAGACATGATGAACCAGAACGAATTGCGGTACAATGATGAGTGTAATAATTTTAAACAATTGAAAAAATCAACAAGATAAATTACAATAATATTATATATGTGTGCATTAATTATTATTTAGCGCTTAAAATTTTTTTTATACGGAATGTTTCCGACTGCAACGGTATTTTCGGAGGCGGCAACTTTTTAGATGATGCGCGGAATTAAGTTTGCCGTCGACCCACCGGCGCTTTTATTTTTTTTCTCGTCCTAATGAAACGACGATGAATTATTATTGAAACGTGAGCATTCTAGTGCTCAGTGTACCGCTAATATTGAGAGAAAAAAAAACGTGAATCACTCATTATCGGTTATGTTGGCAGAGTCGAAGTTAGGTGAAACGAAAAGCAGGTGGCAAACGCTGGCATCGTCTACGGCTGTTGAAAAGACCTGTTATTTGAGCAGGGATTGCCAATTTATCCGTGGCAAATGTGATGGAATAATTTAGTTAACGATTTACAAACATATAATTAATTGCAATGCCGGATAATGGAGATTAGTTTTAAAACGTAATACCGTTGGCGTAATCCAAACGAAAAAAAACATATAATTTATTTGAACTATATAAATTAATAAGTTTTATTATAAAATTATGATTTATGACATGTTTTTTGGAGCAGGTTATTTATCATACTGTAATCATTTTGAATCTTGAAGTTTATTAAATATACTTTTTAGAATCTGCATTCACAATTTAAATTTAAAAATCTTTCATAGCTATATACATAGTTCAGCTTTGTGACGTGATTACGAATGGGCTGATAATAATTCTATTTTTATTCTAGTATTTTATAAATCATTTAAATACAAATTTTTTCTTTATGTTGATAGTGAAGAAAAAAATACGATATACCACAAAAGTCAAAACGATCATTTGGTGGATGGCCGACCGATTTAAGTATATTTTTTTGATGAATTATTAATCAAATAAATTTGTTGTATGCCATCTTATACGACTATTAGGTATATAAATTGGTATTTACTATGCCAACAAAATGCTGGTTTATTTCATTGATTGAGTTTGGGATTCATTTGTGTGAAAATTGTAATAATTATTTAATACGGAAAAAGCATTGTATTCAGTTTTTCAAGTTTGTCGAATATTGTGACAATAGCTGTTTCGGCTAGTACATGGTTTCTGTGTCTTTGGTTCATTACATTAGAAATTGGACAAAAGAAATGTAATACTTATCATAAGTCAATACTATTGTCGCTCACTTCTCGGTTAGTATATTTATATTATAAGAAATACGTTTAAACATCTTCAAGTTGACAGTATTGTTTTTTTAATATCATTTTCACAATCAATATAACTAGCAGTAGAGGAAGCGAAGACCTGACCACTAGTCCTGCCCTAGCTATACCCTTATATTTTTACTCTTTTGATAAACTGAGGTTATGTCCATATTGACACCCTACGTATAATCTCGTATCTGTAAACATGAAATTTTCTAGAAGGGCGTCTCAAAGATTCAAAACGCAGTTGTAAAGTAATGGCTGAATCTATCTTATTCAAAATTGGGACAGTGCTATTATTTTTAATCTATTTTCTTTACGAAAAAATGGTGAGTTGCGTTATGAATCTTTGAAATGCAGATACGCTATTATACGTTGGGAGTGTCGACATAATAGTGGCTTACATCAAGTTGGGGTCAGAATTTTAAGCCTAAAACCAATGTAAAATGATGTTTCCCTTTCAAAAAGTGGTCAATTTATTTTTCTAATTTACATCATTTTGCCGAGACCTGCTCTGCCATGTTTAAAATGGAATGCAATCATTAAATCATTTTCGTATTTTTTGAGGGTTACATCGATTGGCAGATATAATCACGTATGTGGCACTTACGTGATTGTACGTAGGGAGAGTCGATACGATCCATATTGTGAGTAAAAATGGTTGAAAATGTTCTTTGTTATTATTTTCTTATTATGTAACGATTCGAATTACCGAAAGTGTTAAATTTAACTACAGTTAGCTATCTGCGAGTGCATTGAATATTTGCTGTTTTATGGAAACGACGTGTAATATATTTTACATCCTTTATATATGTTTGTAACTTTCTCCGATGAGTTATCTATTATACAAGGCGTAAACGAAATTATAAATAAGCGTACATTTAGAATAATAACAGAGAATTCTCCGACGACGTATCTTTGAATTTAATTGTATGATAAATCGTCGCTTTGGGTAAACAAGGTTCTATCTGCAAAAACTAAGAGTGTTCATGGGAAGCAATTTTAGATTTCAGAAAATGTAACTTTTTTAATGAAATACCCTTACGCATTCATATACGTGAATGAATGAAACGACCACTTTTGAGAGTGTAATTTCCTACACGATTAAACCTTGATGCACTGTAACATTTGTATATTTTTCAGATAGACAATTTTTCTGATTTGAATTTTGATGGATTGACCGACAATTGTAAGATTTTTTAAATGCAGATAGAACCGTATTTTTAATGCAAATTAAAAATGATTTTGTAAAAAAACGGCAATTGGAACCTTGTTTGCCTGAGGTGACGAAATAATTGGTTTTAGGCAATCGAGGTAACGAAAAAATCGAATTATACTAAAATAAATTAATTTTAGAAATTAACCCTCGATAGACAAGGACGGGAAATGTTTTGAAAGTATTTATAATGTAACGAATGCTTAATATATGGTAGTATCGATTACAATCGAGTAAAACGGAACATACTAAATACTAAATGATAAAACGATTTTATTATCGATGGCTATTTCGGTAGTCCTATTACTAAATATATACTGAAACCTTTTAAAAAAATAGACATCTTCGCCATGAATGGTTTCTATTTAAAAGTTAAATTGAATATCATACGAGGAAACGGAATTAAAAACCATCACTTTTTTAAAAACCCGTGTGGAGTATTCGGATTCCCAATGGAGCAATTCATTACGGTCAGTTTTAAGGAGATCTGGCTGTAAGTTGTAACTCAGTCAGAGATAAAGAATATTTAGAAGTTGGCCCACGCCTTCGGACACAAATATATAAATTGGTTGAACAATCAATGTATGAAAATGCCAATGATCCGGATACCGGACGCACCAGCATATAATAATATAACCTTTAACCATATATTAAAATAGTAATTAAAAAATGAAATGAAATTACGAATTACTTATGATATATAAGATTTCGCGTATATACTGTTTTCTCGAATCTAGATAGTGTTAAGTTACGGAGGTTTTAAGCTAAAGCTACTAGGTCGTATTCAGTTAAAGAAGAAAACTGTAATCTGGAACTAATTTCAAGTACCGGAAATATTAAAAATACTAACGATTCATAAAGTTACTTAATTTGAACAGGTATAACAACTTGAAAATGAGTGAACAAATAATTTCACATTGATGTATTCAAACATACTTTAATGATAATTCTGGAATAAAGCAAAAATGTAGTCGTGATGTCTGTATGTAGACCATAGGTCAAGGAACTCCATTACAATTTGTTTGGCTTAAGTTTTCCTCGTAACAAAATAATAATGTTATGTATATAGGCACCTACGCTCGTGGTTATTTTCGTATCGGGTTTATTATGGTCGATCGAGGACGAAATACCACAATGTATTCGAGTTCAAAGTCAAATATGGAGAGAAAGTTTACACGCGAGTTACAGTTTCTCTCCCAGGGAACCGCTGCGGAAATCCCGTATCTGACCGCAAAGACATTGCTAAGAAACTCAGCTGAAATCGAAATTAATAAGGATAAAATCACGAGTATGACGAATAACTTTCTTTATATTGTTATCATGAATTTGGTAGTGTGAAATGAATACGGAAAATGACGAGCGTTTTTATTATGGAGTACTTTTTTCACTACTTAAAATTGTGTGGTAAAATTTCATGTTGGATTGCTACTTTTTTTTAGCAAAATGGAAAAATTCTTTTAAAAAACGATAATAAAATACAAGAAATGGATAACTGTTCAAAAAGAGGCCTGCATCTTTTTCGAAAACACATCAATCTTCAGTTCATTACTCAGACATCTTCAAATAACCCATATTGAGATAATGGGAAAAGTATCATTCAACTGGTCACCATAAATCAAATATTATTGCTTTGAACCAGAGGTTTATGCATTTTATAAACAGGTATTTAACAATTAGGTACTTTTCGGGTATAGTCTGTAGATAGATATTTAGAAATATCCTTTTACTGACCCTGAATTATCAACGTTTTGTCAAATTTATTATCTGCCTTCGCATTTTTCGTGGCATTTTTGAGTTATCTCGGTAATGGAATCAGATAGACTGCCAGATTATATATAACTACATATTTAACTCAAATTTAATTTTATTATTTATTGGAGTTGTCTAACTAATAAACTGGACGATCGACATATATGGAAAAACAATAGATTCCTAATTATTGCACTCAAAATTTTCTTTTCTTTTTACAAATCATTTATTATCTTTTAACGACATATTGACAACTGACACTGTTCAAATTATTTGCTATTTTTAATTAGGATTAACTGTTTTATTAAAGTAAAAAAGCTCATTTATATTCCGGGTGGGCTACGTAATGCTTTAGGCTGTGTAAATAAATCTAGTCTTGCAACAATGTGTCGAAGTCACCGGCTTATAAACCAGGGCAACAGAGACATATTTTTTCTATAAGGACATCGCTATTCGATTTTCTAGAACACGGCCCGCAGAGATGAGAGATGTAGTTCCGGTTTCGTATTTAAATTATTTAAAGTGCGATCAAAATGAGCGAGCATACGTTGAACGGAGATTACGTAACCCGAATAATTATTAAATATTCAACAAAAAATGTTACCGTTGCACGGTTCTCGCTTAGACAGAGTTGAATTTTACAAGTGAATCTTATGGCAGAGGCAAATTAGTGTTATTTAAATACAAGGCACAGTATGAAACAGGGTTCATATAAATACAGATTTTTTTTATAATTTAATAGTTTAAGACATCGACTAAGGGTGCTTGATGGAATTTGTCATTAAAGAACCGGGTTTCGCCTTTCGGCATCTTCATAAGATTTGTAATTGGCGGTAAGATTTGGCGATAAGATTTGTCCTATTTTATTTTGTATATAATCGTTATTAACTATCTGTTTGAGTTAATTTAAGCTCATTCGTGTGCTCGAATACCTGAAGACGCCAAAAGGTGAATCCCGGGTCGTTAGTGACAAAATACATGAAAGTGTACAAAATCTCAATAATTCGAATTAAATGCAGAAATGTTTAGTAAAATAATATACATACATATATTGATACAATTTAAGAAATCGACTGAGGGTGCCTGAAGATGCCGAAAGACGAAACCGGAGTCGTTAGTGACGAAACATATGGAAATGTACAAAATCTCAACAATTCAAATTTGATACATGTATTGATTAAATCGTATTTACTTGGTAGATCTAAATATTATAATAAGGTAAACTAGTATTTAATTCCACAAGAATAATATAATGAATGGATATTATTTCAGCATTGCACTATTTTACGATTTAGTGTTTTTTCTTATTGATTGAATTGCAGAACTTTATTGTAGTAGTTTAACATATCAAAGCATTAATAATTCTACACGTGGTTGATAGCTAAGGATTCTGTGAAGCCGAAATAGCTATTTATAAACTAAATTCTATAATTCTTGTAGAACTAAGCACTTTGATATATTTTTCTTTCTTTTCTACTACATATTTATACTGAAAAATGGCTTTCTGCCAAATGTTTAGTAAAATTATTGCTACTTTAATATCTGTTACGCTAATTTAAGTCAAGTTATTATATAAGTTAGAGTTTTAAACTGTAATTTTTTTATATTGTCTATTCCAGGTCAGTTTTATGAGCGAATAAAATTAGAAATAATAGAAACATATTTTTTAGGACGGCATAATGTTGACATATACAATCATACATTTAAATATAGTCACTTAGTATAAATTTATGACATCATTAATAGTTTTTTACACACCATGAAAAGTGTAACTTAGTTATTAGGTGACATCAAATGAATATTCTTAATTTGTATTGATGTACAAATGAAATTTGGAGTCTGCACTTTACATATGCCAAAAAATAAACGTGTTAACATTCACACAAATCGAGTAGCCTAATAACGGTCAATAATTAATACGTAGCCATTATTTATTAGACAACTTTAATATCAACAGATAAATTATATATAAATATTATAAGTAATGTTTTTAATATGAAAAAATAACCATGTATTCAGTTGTACAATTTTTTTTTATCAAGTAGTTGATAGTTATTTCGGCTGCACGCCATCGTCAGAACTATACTTAAACTTATTTTTGCTTGGCTATATATACTATTTAGAAGAGAGAGACAATATCATGTCATCTCACGTATTCAAACATCATAATGTTTTTTTTTTTTATAATTTAAGACATCGACTGAGGGTGCTTGATGGAATTTCAATATCAAATTTGGATTATTGAGATTTTCATTTGAGAGATCAGTTCGAGTCCATCCGTGTGCTCGAATGCCTGAAGATGCCGAAAGGCGAAACCCGGGTCGTTAGTGACAAAATACATGGAAGTGTACAAAATCTCAATAATCCAAATCCAAATATCATAATGTTTATTTTAAAATTAAATCATTCAAGGTATGTACTAATTGTGTTTTTAGAAAAGGAGCTTACGTGGTGTTATTAATTAGTCGTTAAAATAAGTGTATTGAGATTTTACTGATTATGCATAATTACATGGGCTCCTTATAATGTAAGGGTGATGGGTTAATATTTGTTTGATCACTGAGGAGATTATTGTTATGGTTGTATCTATTACTTTCGAGTTGGTCTAAAAGATTTAGTCTAAGGCTTTTCACACAAATGTAACCATATCGGAGCTGATTTAGCTGTTATGTTGTGGGCTTCTTCCAAGAGGTGGTTAGCAAATTAAGAACTGTTTTATTATTTTTAAATGATCTTACATGGTCCTAAAACTTAGTTGAAATGCTCCTTCCTGTCCGTCCGATATAGATCGAATCACACAGGCCGCAGTTAAGTTTGTAAATTTCGCTTCTATCTAGTTTATTAATTTTATCTTTGCTATTTTTAAGTTGTGTACCAAGATTATTACTTACTTTAAATGCCACATTAAATCACATTTCTGTTGGTATTTTCGATCTATGTGTATTAGTAAAAACGTGTGATGGGTTATCAGTACAATTTAAATATTGTGCAATAACGAAACACTTTGATTACAATAATTCTTTTATGTTCAAATAAAATTAGCTATGGTACTGCTTTTTATATTAAATAATTCTATATCTATGTCTTGAGTAATATAACTTTTTTCTCATTAAAATATCAAGGAAGTAAATGAGTTGTATTGTTTGTTATACGATAGCGATTTACTTAATTATTCAAAGCTTTACGTAAGACATGCGCCATTAGTTTCCAAAAATTATAGACAATCGTCTTTCGCAAATACCTGGCTTCGCTTGTTAGATTAAATGCTAATTAATCTTAGCATAAGGCGATGTTTCAAATATTTCAAAATATGCGTGGTAAATCTGCTTTATTTAAGCGAATAGTTAGCAAAGTGATGATTGTATTAAGTCTTGACGATCGAGCGGTTTGCTAATTTTGAAATTTTCCTCGCGATTAACGCAAGATAACTTTTGATTCATTGAGTTAAACAGTTATTCACGTGAAGCTAGATCTCAAATAAATTTAATTAGTGGAACACAGATTTGAAATAATTCGGCAATACTTAATATCCAAGCAACAATAGAATTTGATACGACAGAAAAAATATTCGTTCACGGCGTTCAACTTAAAATTATTAATCATTCGCTTTTATTTAATTATAATAATAAATTTTCATGACATGACGTGGTCGATGTTTTATTAGGCGTTTTTGAAATTGTATTATAACAGCCATAGAAACGGTACATCATTCTTTAATATGTAACGCAATTATATTACACAATGTTTATTACTCAAACAATTATATTTTGTTATAAATTTCTTCCCAACCATGTTCATAAGCATCTGGAGAGATATTTTCGATGGATTTCAACGTAACTTTGTGGGCATTTATTTTTAATATAAAATTAGAGATAATAACTTTGTTTTTCCACCGTCTGTGTTACAAAATAAGACACGTGGTTCTCCTCTATATCTGTTTGATTTATATATCTATTGACATTTATCTGATGATGCTTCTTAAAGAAGCCACGAACGTGTCACATTTAGTAAAACAACCAGTTTTCAACATTAAGTTTACATCTCGGGAAAAGTTGTTCAACGCAATTTGGTTGTTTTTTAAGCGTTAAGCGTTTATCTTTTCGGATAAGACAATAATAGAAGAAGGGACTAGGAAAGGTATTGAAGTGAGTTAATTGATCTCAATACTACATGTTTTAAAGATCGGGTGGGTGAGGGAGCATGTTATCATCAAGACATCAGTAATTAGCGTTAAACAATCACCTACAGGGTTGGAAAACTCATTACTTTGGCTAAGTGCTCATTTAATTTATCGAAAATATGATTCATAAAAATATTCTTTTAAATATCCGTGTAAATAATTTGAGTCGCTGAGTAGCTAAAGACGCTCCTGGTGACGTACTTATGTGCTCTATCAATTTTTCCAGTTGCAAGTCTAAAATTACTTCCTATTTCGTCCCCTGTACGAAATTAGAATTTTTCGAAACTTAAAAGTTCTCGTTTTATACAGTCGACGCGCTCCGAAAAAACGACATTGTAAAACAATATTTTACTTTCCCTTATATACCGGAAGATACAAAATAACTTAAATTATACTTAAAACTATTATACTGCCCATAACAGTTTTTCGTGATTTACTCAAAACTCTAAAAACCTTCAGGAGCGTGTTTAGTACCTCAGTGATTCATTTGTGGTATATTTTTACACTTATAACTAGCTAAAAACGTCTTCAATCCGCCTCTGTTTTATAAATCTACAGTCACGCTATAAGAATAGTTGAGTCGATATGATCGAATTTAAGATATTGGCTTTATAAAAAATGACACATTTTCGCTGGATAATTTTGTTGGGCATTGTTAAAATATCCGCTTTTTATAAGTGAGTTCGGTATGCTTCTTTCGACTAGCCTTGTTTGTGCGACAATAATTCATCACAGACTCTATTGTATTATACAATGAAACAATATCATAACACCTAAAAAAAACTAAAAAAGATTTCGATTAACAATTATACTACAATAAGATACGACATAGTGACAATAATACGCTTTTGATGCTCTATACCAGTGGTGGCGAACCATTTTACATGCGCATTCCAAACAGTATTTCCAACTTGGCTAGAAAAAAAAGTTTAGTTTATTTAGGAGAGAGTTATAATATCGATACCTTATTTCAAAAAGTATAGTTCTGAGATAATTACGAAGTAAGATTTTGGGCAGATTTAATTTAATTTTTGTAGATTTTATGGAAATTCAAGGATCACTTAAAAAAAATATTTATTTTTACAATATGATAAACGTAATTTAATATTTTTCTAATGTTAATAATAAAAATTTTTATAAGTTTTCACAGGATTTTCGTAGTTTTTACAGTTTGGATGTAAAGTAATAATAAGCACGGTCATTCTAAAAATAACCACAGATTACCACTTGTTACGTTTTAGAATTGGTAAATATCGGTATTGTAAGCATTTCCTCAAAACTACATTTTTTCAAATTTTTTTTTACTTTGGAACAAACTGAGGTATCGGTATATGAATAACAGTAGGATTTCATATGATCATTTTCAGCCGGGGTCGAACCACTGCTGGATGAAGCCCCCCCAGTTCCCTCCACTCTTGTTTTTCGCTGCCACGTACTTCCACCGAACCTGACAAGTTCGTCAATACAGCGGGTTTTGCGGCGCTATGGTGGCCGCTTAGTGACCCTCGGGTACCTATGAATTCGTCATCGTCCATTCGCATTCGTCCAGCGGTTGTTCGTTCGCTGTGCGACGTGTCCGGCTCACCGCCATTTCATCAATTTGGTGACCTCTATCACATATCTAACTTTTGTTTTATTCGTTATCCATTGGTTTCTTCTGCGGTCCTTATGCGTTATGCCCATCATGCACATTTCCATGCCACGTTGTGCCACTCTAAATTTTTGAACCTCTCTTGTATTGAGAGTCCATGTTTCGCAAGCATACGTTAAAACTGGTAGCACACATTGGTTGAATACTTTACGCATAATGGAAGGTCGCTCTTGAAGATATTACTTAAGCGCCCGAGTGGACTCCATGCTAGCTTGGCTCTCCGAGCAATCTCGCCATCTATGCCTCCATCATATAAGTGATTATGTATTTCATATATGGGAACTCATAACCAATAATCGCAGATTTTTGCGAGTGGATCGCTTACAAACTGCTTAGTTTTGAGATACTTCAATTTAACAAATCTTATGAACGCATTTACAGGTATTAGCCTACGGAAGCTAGGTTAAACTAATTTAAACTAGAAAAAATACATCAACCTTATTATCTGAGAATTTCTATTGTTTTTTCCCATGTGATTCTACGTATGAATAATTTTATTCTACAGAGAGGCTCTTTGTTACCAAAAAACAGCAACGAAGTAGCAAGCGCGAAACTTTCCATTTTAGCATTTCGTAGTAATTTACGAGTCAAAACTCGGTTAAATTCTTAATTACTGATCTGCGATAGAATTAAGTCTATTTTTGTGTCAGTTTTTTTAAATTTCTGGTTTATTTGGTTTACTATGGCAATTAAGCGATGAACCAAATACGGTATCTTTATTTGAAAACGTGTCCATAAAACTGGGTAAATATGACATGTAGTCTTCAAAATAATATTCTTGAAAGTAAGAAACAAAATACTGAATTTCTCTAATATCAATTGATGATTGAAACTTCCTTTAAACGATAAAATATCGTTTATTGTCTATGAAGTAATTGGCTTAATTTTTGATTTCAGATTAGTGGTTATTGCTTTGTAAGAGGTCATTAACATTTTTATTGTTCTTGGTTCTTAAAACAATTGTTTGATGTAACTTGTAATTATTAATGTTCAATCTCATATAAATAGGTTTGTTAACACATATTTTATCAGTTGATAATGCTAATGATGAGAAAAACCTGTCTTGATCATTATAATGTGGAAGTAGTACAAAACAATTTGCATGTATGCATGGATGTTTTGTCTAGAATTCCCTTCCACCAATTTGATCCTAAAAACGAGGCGTAGTGAAAGCAATCAGTTAACCACTCGTCTTGTCCGAGAATTATCCTTTTATATATACTCTCTTCGAAAAAGAGAGGTTGAGCAACTGAGTAACTAGCAGGTCGTGTAGAGAAAAAAATCAGTTGAGATACCTTCATTAGGAGGCCATGAGTGCCAAATTGGAAGCGAAGATTGAGACGAATTGAACGAGTTATAATTTATATTGTGTTAACTTTCGAACTCATTTAGTATTGTTATAATAAATTCAAATGTAATTAATATGAAATATCTTCTGTAACACCATTCGTTTTGAGGAAATTAATCTTATAACGCCTACTGATTAATGCATGATGAACTGATGAATGTTTATAAGCAACCATGGAAAGTGTTTGTGACCACGGGTTATTTCGATATACTCCACTTTCAAGCCTCGGTTAGAAATCGTTACGCACAGCTTTACTTAATATGTCGGGTTAAGATTAAGGTCATTTGGACATACCGTCACCATACTGGTGAAAGTTATAAGGCAACGAATTGACAGTTTTGAGTAAACGTTCTCAATAACTTAACTGTTTTACTATTCAGAATTGCAAAATATGACCGTCCCTAGTTTGTATTTGTATTTTTTAGATCCAGTTGCTGAGAAAATGGAATCTTTGTGGGGTATCTGAACAGGAGTTTTACTATGTGAACTCAGTTGTTCAAAATCTTTTTTTTTTCGAAGAGAGTAGGGATAGAAGAATAAGGCTAGGACAGGAGTAGTGTTTAGCTAATCGCTCTCGCTTACGTCCCATTTTTAGGGAAGCAAAAGTGAGATAGAAATTTAGACATCACATTCATTCATGCCGTCGAATTGAAATCAATCGAAAAATCAATTTACGAAACTGTCCAAACTGAGACTCAAGCCAGTGAAATCCATAACTGAAGCCAATTTACGCGACGCTTTATTACTATAGTAATAATTTCTATTTTTAATTCAGCATTTAGTATATATTTTTTTAAGGTGTTAACTGTCAATTCTTGGTGGAAAGACATTTTATTTTAAAAAATAAAACACAATTCATTTGTACTACTTCCACATGTTTATAATGATAAGGATAAACATACGTTTGACATAACAGAAAATTTCAAAATCCTGCACTTAATAACAAATCTTTAAAATTAGGTAAACAAGAGGTGTTAGAAATAAATAGATATATTTTTTTACCTAATTCAAATTTATCGAATGAGCAAACCGTCTTTGCATCTTCTCCTTTGTTATATCCGATTCATTAATTTGTATTATACCTGTAATTTGGATTATTGAGATTTTGTACACTTCCATGTATTTTGTCACTAACGACCCGGGTTTCGCCTTTCGGCATCTTCAGGCATTCGAGCTCACGAATGGACTTGAACTCGAGTCCATTCGTGTGCTCGAATGCCTGAAGATGCCGAAAGGCGAAACCCGGGTCGTTAGTGACAAAATTCATGGAAGTGTACAAAATCTCAATAATCCAAATTTGATATTGAAATTCCATCAAGCACCCTCAGTCGATGTCTTAAATTATATACCTGTAATGTTATTTTTGTATTTTAACTTGTAAGAATTGATTCTGTCTCTTTAATTTTTGTTTTTCAGATTCAAAAATTTGGTGGACACTCATAGCTGCTCTGCGTTGTCCACTTAAGATGGCTGTTTATTGTTAATATTAATTACATACTTAATATTTACATCCTTTATAATTACATACTTCATATTTTCAGTTGATAATGCTCGTTATGAGCAAAACCGGCCATGATCATTATAAATATGTGGAAGTAGGACAAATGAATTGTGTTTTATTTTTTAAAATATAACGTCTTTCCACCAAGAATTGACTGTTAACACCTTAAAAGTGACATACTTAATATTTGATCGTTTTTACATGGTTCACTAATTTTTTTTTTAATTTTCCCCAATCCACTATTTGTTTAATTCATCAGTAATGTCATCAAAAATTTTTTGCTCAGCTAATTTTAATGCAGCTATATTTGTGATTTCAGATTAGTATTTATTGATTTGTAAGAGGAACATTTTAATTGTAGACTATTTCATTTGATTTATGTATAATTTGTTTGCTAATCAGCAATTTCTTGCCTTAGTTCATGAACCATCAGTTTTATACAAATCTTCAATTTTACACTCGATTTTATATAAATAGGTCTGTTATGTTTGTATTTTTATCAGTTGATAATGCTCGTGATGAGCGAAACCCGTCTTGATCATTATAAACATGTGGAAGTAGTACAAATGAATTGTGTTTTATTTTTTAAAATATTTAGTAAATTTAATAGCCCAGACCGGTCTGTAGGCGTTTTATTATTATCACATGTAGGTATGTTATGCAATGCACACACACAACAATACATTTATTTATTGCTAGCTACTTTAGACATTCAGTATTCAGTTCAAACCGTTATCTATAAAGGGCGTCACACTAGTGTGTTTATAATAACAATTTAAAAAATATCTGCATTTTTTTAAATTTAAATGTTATAAATGTAGTTGTTTGTTTTTTTTTGTTTCGGTGTTGTTTTCTTTCGATTAGTAAACAATGCAAGTACCACGGTTCTGAGTCTGAATACGGGAACTCCCCGGATGCTTGTATAATTCGGAAAACTGTGTCATCGCGATGCATTCTGCAACAGTCTTGTTCGCGAAAGCCTGTTTCATACTTGACACACTTTTACGGCTTGCATTCTTATGCAATTTATTTTGAAGGACGAAATATTTTTTCTTACATGTAAGTAGTAATCAAAAAGATATTTAAAATT